>CAHIKZ030004704.1:437500-757500 GCA_903632075.3 Acanthosepion pharaonis | reverse complement strand
AGAAACATTAATAATGAGCGGGAAGAGGAAAGTGTAAAGAGGAGGACAGTAGATTGCAATTGACATTGTATTTAAATTTTTACAGATTAAATTTTGCTGGAAATCATAGAGGTGGAAGGGATTTCCACAAGAGAGAAGTGCGGGAAAGAAACTATTAGCATAGAATTTACAGTTATATCTAGCCAGGTCAACTGTACATTGGTGAGATCTCGTTGGCAGTCTAGTAATACACATAATTCGTAAAATCTCGGTCGCATAGCGAATATCCCATCCGAACAATTAACAAGAAAGTATTTATAGAAAAGTCACAGAGAGGCAACCTTACGGCGGTGGGCAAGTGAATGAAGTTGAGCTGCCAGATCAGGACCAATAATATTGCTTAGTCTTAGTGGCTTTATTGCCATGCTTGGATGAAATGGTTAAAAGAAACAACAATAATAATAATAATAGTTTAGTTTAGTTTTCCCTTTCGCTTGTGCTGTTAGGCGTCGCGGGGAGACACAGTTGTTTATCAACGGCAATGCGAGTGGCCTGGAGGAGAGATATCTCGTGGGCTCTGAGAGTGTCTGCCACTGAGTCGTTCCAACGTCTTCATGGTCTGCCTCTTGCTCTCCAGCCAGAGTACCTGAGGGTGTATGTTCGTAGAGATGGTGGGTTGATAGGCATACGAATGAGGTGTCTGAACCACTTGATCCTCTGTCCTTCGATGTATTGTATGAGTGGTATTGCTCCTACCATATCTCTTATTGCCTCATTTCTGATCTTGTATCGCCCGGTCTTGTTCAATACTTTCTTCAGACATTTCATCTCACAAGTGATTAGTTTCCTATCAATGGATTTTTAGTGGGGACATGTATGCCACTGGTATGTCGGCGTTGGTAAGAAAACGGCGTTAATGAGATTTGCCTTGGTGCTCATGGAAATGCTACGATGTTTTAGAAGCGGAACAAGTTGGTAACTGATTGCGTTGGCTTTCTGACATCCGGTCTCGATTTCTCTGTCCAGTTTGTCGTTTTCAGTAAATATGCTGCCCAAATATTTGAATTCAATGGTTTGCTTTAGCTGGGTCCCATTGATGTTAATGTCTAGTTTTTCTGGTCTCCTGCTGACGGTCATGACCACAGTCTTACTGACACTGATCTACATGTCGTATTTCTCGCAGCTTCAGTTGAGTTTGTCAGTGTGTTTCTAAAGCTGGATCCTGTCGTTGTTCATTATTGCCTGGTCGTTGGCGGACATGAGTTCGTTGAGTGTCTCAGGATCTGGATTCGCCTCTTTTGTAATCTGGTCCATGTAGATCACGAACTGTAGAGGAGAGAGATTGCAGCGTTGCCTAATCCCAGATCTTACTAGAAATCAGTCTTACATTCCACCTGCCGTGCGGACTGCGCTCCTGTTGTTAGTGTACATGGCCCGGATGATGTCTAGCAGCTGCCCCTTAACATTGTATTGCTCGAGTACTTCCCATAGCTTATCTCTGTTGACTCGATCGAAGGCTTTCTCCTGATCCACGAATATTAGATGGAGACCCTGGTTGTGTTCCATCGCCCTCTGACAAAGTTGTCTGAGTGCAAAGATTGCATCGGTGCACACCCTTCTCTTCCTGAAGCCAAACCGGGCGTCACTGAGATGTTCTGTTTTTTACTTGAGTGCCCTTCTCAAGGATCTATGCATACAATTTCCCTACATGGCTGAGTAGTGATATTGCCTCTGTAGGTATTGCAGTCTTTCTTGCTACCCTTCTTCTTCTTCTTCCATATTGGTACCACTATTGCATTTTTCCGGTTTCCTGGTACTTTTCCATCCTCCCAAGCTTTCTGAAAGATGGTGGTGCGCCAATATATTCCAGTTTCACTACAAGTAAGAATGGATTCATGTTTAATGCCTCATTTCCTGTTGCCTTGCCCCCGAGGCTGGTTTTCACTGCTTTTCTCACTTCACTCTCCAGGATGGTAGGTTCTGAGTGATCTGGATGGCTGAGGGAAAACCTAGACTGTATATCTTGCACTTGTACTCCCGATGGATTCAGTAGATCTGTGAAATATTCTACCCATCTCTAATTATCTATCCTTCCGTCTGCAAAATTTTTATCGTTGAAGACGCAGGTGGAAGTCATAAGGCTCATCTCGCATTTTAATAATAATAATAATAACAATAATGCCAGGTATAGATCTCAATATTGATTAAGAAGGGCTATTCTTATTATCCATTTTAAAGAATTTTTTCATGACTGTTGCTTGATCTTATCTAGGTGAGCATGTCGCTAGAGATGTCACAATGCACACCTTAGCTGGGTTTTGAAATCGTTGTATGAAGAATGAGGCAGCCAAGTCAAAATTTTTATACCGTCAATCAAAGACCCTGCATTATCCGAAATGAAGGTACTTCTATCTGGTCCTGCATATTTGGCTTTGTTGCATGTGTTTGTTATTCAATTATCAAACTGGGCATCATGATGGGTACACTAAGCTTCATAAGAGGAAATGGAAGGGAATAAAGACACACTTAACATCAGAAATTTCTATGGCACATAATGAGGAAAGAGGGCTTAGAAAATCTGACACTCACAGGACGCATTAAAAGCAAGAAGGGCAGGGAAAACAGCCCATAGCCTATTTAATGACCTTGTGTAAACGGTTGGCCGAACAGAGATGAGGAGAGATAGGGAAAAGTACTACAAAGATGAGGAGAGACCCACACGGAAAAGTTACCTCTACCCCAGCACTACTTTTTTTGAAGCGCTGCTCCAGAGAGACCCTCCCCTGATCGTCCAAGACTTCCAATACCGCGGCTGATCGATGAAGATCGCTTCGATCTCAGACCTGCCTTATCCCTCGTTGTGATTTAAGTTTGATCATAAGGAGGCCAAGATCGAATCATCGCGGGGATCTTCGTGTTGGACTGGTCCAAGCAGGGCGGAGAGGTACAGGGGGAAAATAACCCTCGAATAAATTAAACAAAAATTAAATACTATTTTTATATCAGTCCTCTGTCCAATATTTGGTTTATATCAGAGATTGCATGCAATTAATTATCAGCCCAACCCGCGTCTAAATCGGAAATGATGATGTAGTTGACTTGGTAAGATTTGTTTTTCTGTTTTGGTAAAATTTGGCACAATGCTGAAGTCGGAGTTCCTTTTCATCGACAGATAATCAGGTGGGGTGTCGCGCGTCCGGGGACGGGAACTCTCTCTCTCTCTCTCTCTCTCTCACTCTCTCCCACTCTCTCCCCCCTCTCTCTCGTCACTGGAGCACGGCGAAGTAGGAGAATTTGGTGAATCCCATTTTTGATGTCGGCTTACTTCATAATTCTGGTGAATTATTTCCTCCCACTCTCTCATATTATTATCATCTCCCACTGAATATCTTCAGTGAGCGTGTTTGGCTCCTCCACCCATCTCGTTGCCTTAACTCAACTTCCGACCGGGAAAAATCCATTCCAAGTTCGTTGTTTACAAAATTACGTTTACACTTCGTATTTGCAGCTGTGTGTAACGCATGTCATACCTATTATTGACCTTTGAGTCTGGGTCATTTTCCATTGTTTAAAACCTCAACATACAATTTACATAGTCGTTTATATGTGAATTAAATCGACAATCCTTCCCGCGGATTTTAGGTATTAACCCTTCTTGTTCCAATATATTGTCCCTTCTATTCAGAAGAAAACTTTCTTACGTTTTATTTTACGACAGTAACATCAGATAGTATTACATTACTACTACTACAACTACTACTACTAGTACTAGTAGTAAACAACAACAACAATAATAATAATAATAATAGTAATAATAATCTTTCAGCACAGGACCAATGCTTGCTAACTAGAAATTACCAAGTACACATACTGAAAAATTATATAACCCAAAATGTAGATTCTGTGATAAATATTCAGAAACAATTGACCATGCTGTATCACTTTGCACAATGTCAACACCCACTGAATATAATAGTCGGCATGGTAGAATAGGCTGGTATCTGAACTAGAATATATGCAGCTTTTACGGAAATGAAACTGCAAGAAACTGGTTTGAATGTCACCCAGATGCGCTTACAGACAAAGGACCTGTAACAATTTTATGGGACCTTACAATGCACACAGACAGAAAAAAACGGCAGCACTCAGACATCGTGATCAAAGATCACAAGAACGAAATGTGCTTTCTTATTGACATGGCAGTTTCTGCAGATTCTAATGTATCATTGGAGATCTTCAAAAAACTATCAAAATACAAGGATCTTGAAATGAAGATTTGAAAAAAGTTGCACATGAAGACAGAAATAATTCCTGTTGTAGTTAGGAGCCCTCGGATTAACTGGAAAAATTACCAATCTTTTAAAAAATTTAAAAAAAAATGTACTAACAAGTACGGCTCACACATTACAAAGGGCTTTATCTATGCAAAATGTGTGTAGTCTTAGGTTGGCTCTTTATTTTACAAAAATAATCAGTGAAAATGACATGATGTCATGTCTGACTTTACAATGGCCATAGGTATGATGTCAGACATAGCAATATGATATCAACGGAGCTTGCAGAACATTTTTATTACAAAAGACTAATTCCTACAAGCATTTTAAGCTGCACATTCTGAAAAAAATATTCATAATATACTGACCTTTCCACCCTTAAAACACATAAGGATAGTTACGTATGAAAATTACTAACTTCCGGCCCCGTCGGAATGAACAGAATGACAAAAGAGTTCCACAAAATTTAAACTAAGCTGTCTGATTAATTCCTCTTAGTAACTAATCAACTAACGGGAAATTCCAAGCTAAGTAAGATCACTATCATATTAAACATATTTCAGTTGCAAGCAACATTTATACAAAGACTTACAATGATTTTTGCAGATTTATACATTTTTATACTTGAAAATATTATTTAAATATAACTTGAAGACATTTTGTTGAAATATTTTTACCATTATCAAACACTGTGTTTTTTTTTTACTTTTCGTTTCTGTTTCTTTTCTTAAATCTCGCTCTTCTCTTAACTGTTGAAAAACATTGAAATAGTTAAGGCAATAATTTTGTTTATTATTATTATTATTATTATTATTATTATTATTATTACCATGATCCTGTCTATTTATAATTCCTTGTCCTTCAAGATCTTAGTAAATTTTATCTTTTCACTACCTCTCCAATTCCGTGTTCTACCAACCAATTGCACAAACTCGTTGGTTAGGCTTTTCTCTGTCTTGCAGTGACTGTTAACATGTGTATATAGCAATGAAGTAAAGTAAAAAAATAAAATAAAATGTTCAGCTTTATTTTTTTTACTTATAATGAAAGAGCTTTAGTAATTTAACGATTATTATTTCACTCAGATTCTCACTACTGGTATCAGTCTATCCAAATTTTTGTAGATTTATATTTTTTTTTATATTTTTATACTAGAATTTTTTTTTCTTAAATTTAAATTGAAGAAAGCAGATATAGTGTCGAAATATTGTTTAACATTGTGAAACAATTTTTTTTTTCTTTTCTTTATCTTTTCTTAAATCGCGCTCTTCTGTTAATTATGGAAAAATATTGGAAATCAATAATTTTATCTAATAATAATAATAATAATAGCAACAACAGCAACAACAACAATACTTCAATTTAAATCCCTTCAAGTCTTATGTTAATGTGTCGTTTTTGTAGTAATTTGCGTTTTAGCCGTACCGCAGGAGTAGCTAAATTACCCTATCATCCGGTTCGCACTCCTCCCCGGTCTTTCGAACTAACATAGGGATTTGCCCTTTTTTTCTGCTTTAGAAATGGTTTCCGGTTTGTTCTAAAGTCTACTCCAAATCTATACTTCTAACGTTCCTTCGTGAACTCTGATATTTTATTTACTAATTACTTATTTATTTTTTATTCATTTTATTTATTTATAATGACACTGTGGACATTCCGATATAAACAGCGAACAATTTAGATGGCATTAAGCGGTATTACAGTCGTGCTGAACAAACAAAACTTTTTTCAATTTGATGGAAGTTTTATTTCCATTTGGTATGCGAACTGCAACAACGATAGGAAAATCGATGAAAACAATGATTTAAAGATTGAGATTTCGAAAGTTGTAAAACAAATGAAATAATTAAAACCAGTGATTACTGGAGCATTGGGTCGTTGTGGAAAAACTGAGGAAAATCCTATATGACCTTTGAAGAATGGAAAAATCCAAGAAACTTCGAAGTCAGGGAAACATCAATAATTGATATTTGCAGTTGTTATGGAGTAGTTTCACAGTGGAGGCTTGTATTTGTACTAAGTCGGTCCTAAAATAGGTTCGACTTACAAAACGTTAGGAACTTAATATAATAGGTAATGACGCAGAGAAATCTAGTTGTGGTCGCTGATACTTTAGTATCCGACTAACGGTCGTCCGGCATCGACTGACTGACCCACTGAGCGACTGACTCGTTACTCTTACTACTCCTACTTATTATAGGTGGGAGAGTCTATTAAATATAGAATAAGTGTGTTCCACTATAACAACAGTTAAGTAACTTTATCATAATCATATATATATATATATATAGATATATATATAGATAGATAGATAGATAGATAGATAGATAGATAGATAGATATTTCAGACATAACATTGTAAAAGAAAATACTTAAAGTCACGATCTGAATGGTCTGTAATGTTATTGATTCTGAAAGGGATTATCATTTTCAAGTACTTTTTCAGGGCCGTGTTATTGCTTCCCCCAGTCTTTTCTGTAAATATTTTCATGCTAGTTGTTGTAACAAGCTCTCCTCCACAAGATTGGCTACTAGTTTTTACCCTTTTACTGTTGAACCAGCTAGATGTAACCGCAAGATATTCTCTATCAGTTTCTTTTCTTGGGATTTTTGCTTGTGCAACTGTCAGTTTTTGGGGTTTTTTTTTAGCTTCCCTGCCACTTACAATTTTCAAAACTCTAAATGCAACTTTAATACCCTCCCCTGTTATCCCGCCTTCAGGCACTTTCTCACCGCCGGGGATTTGATTTCCTCAGTTTTTTCTATAAATATTATCATGGCAGTTGTTGCAACGAGCTCTCCTGCTTTGTACCTCGGTGGATAAATTTAATCGTACCACTAGATTGGCTACTAGTTTTTATCCTTTTACTGTTGAACAAGCTAGATGTAACCGCAAGTTCTTCTCTATCGGTTTCTTCTCTCGGGATTTTCGCTTGTGCAACACTCTTTCAGTTTTTAGCTTCCCTGTCACTTACAATTTTCAAAAATGTTAAATGCAACGTAAAACGCCATCCTCTGTCTTTCTGAAACCTGTTCATTTATTGTCCTTTCCTCAACGAACTTTTTTCATTCTTTTCCAATACCTTGCGTCATAGTTTCATTTCTGCATTTCTTGCGGTGAAATCATTCAATAATAATAATAATAATAATAATAATAATAATAATGTATCATTGAAGATCTTCAAAAGCTATCAAAACACAAGGACCTTGAAATCGGAATCTCAAAAATGTGGCACATGGGAACAATCCCCAGTGTAGTTGGATCCCTCGGATTGGCTGGTAAATATTCCCGTAGACTAATTGATGGGATCCCTGGGAGTCCATGCCTTAAAGAAATACAAAAAAATTGTTCTCACGAGCACAGCCCACACCTTACGAAGGCCTTTATCGCTGTAAAATACACACACACACACACACACACACACACACACACACACACACACACACACACACACACACACATACACACACACACACATATATATATATATATATATATATATATATATATATATATATATATATATATTTGCAGTGGAAAATGTCATGATGCTATTTTTAACCTTAGGTCTCTGGTCGGGTCCCGGAAAGAAATGAGTACACACCAGAAATCAAAGGAAATAAAATAATAATAATAATAATAATAATAATAATAATAATAATATTTAAATGTATCAAACTCGCTCAGAAGTGTTAATATAGACATTGCCCATGAGTGCAATCGTTGTATTTCAATATTATTGCATTGCGTTAAATAATCATAATATTGCTAGCTATAAAAATCAGATTAGCAGAACTGGATATCTGAGGATTAAGAGGAACCATTCAAGAAACAGCATGATCACAACTAAAATGCCACAGAAAAGATAACAGAGGAATGGTGAAAAAATTGATATTAGTTTCTCTTTCATGAAAACCAAAATACTGAATTGAAAACGCAACGCAACGTACCACAAAGCTTAATATTTTTTTTTTTAAAGTATTGATCTCATAAAAGAAATGTTTGAATTTTAATAGAATCCTTCAGGTTGTATGTACAATTAATTCAGTTTATTGGTGAATATTAACCATATACAACCTGTCTGAAGTTATTATGCAAATCTAATAAACTTCAATAACTCAAAATTTTCTGAACCAATACCAAATTTAAACTTGTCTATGTTCACCCATTAGTAAAATATTTAATTAAATTGTCTGCCATTTTAACAGGTATTTTTTGAGATATTTGGAATTTACGGAAATGGACTGACTGAAGTTATTATGCTGATTAAACTAATATTAGCTTAAGATTTCTGAATACTAATAAAAACTATTCTTTCTTTTTGTCCATAATATATATTAAAACCTGGGTAAATGGTCTAATAACTGCTGAAAGCAGAAAATAACAAACTTAATAAGCGATCGAATGTCCACATTGGAGATATCAAAGAAGCTTTGCAGAGATCATCGGACGATGGAGAAGGCTGTTGAAAATATAAATGATGGGAAAACGAAGCAAAAGAAAAGGCTTTAAGAACTTGCTTCCTTGAGATGAACGTAAGCTAAAGCGAGTTATAGCAAAGCCACCAATTTTGACCAACGCTCAGATCTTTGAAAAGGCTGGAATTGGAGGACTCAAGAAAGACAAACTGCTTAGAATACTTTGTGAATTGGGACCTGTATAGAAATCTACGCAACATCGTCTCACTAAAACAAATATTTTAAAGCGTCAAAATTGGGCTAAGAAATACATGAAAATTGACGTTTCTAAAGTAATTTTCACGGATGAATCTCAAGTGACATGTGATGGATTTTATTCAATTCAGAAGGCAACAAGGTGCCGGTTGTGTTATGATTTCAGCTGGAATTATAACAATTATTGGACAATTCAAAGTCGATGAAGTAGTTAAACTGAGCATTGCTAACGATTGCGATTCTACAAAAAGACTCTTTTTCATGTCCCAGTCCCAGTCTCGCAGTTTCAAAGAGAAGTATGTATTAATGCACGGCAATACATCTTCTCATGTATCTAAGCTTACCCGTAAATTTCTTGAGCATGAAACATTGACAGGAGAGAAGATAATGGAATGGCCAGCATCAACTCCTAATCAGAATATATGGTCAATTGTGAAGATGTAATTATATGAAGGATGCAAACAATATAAAAGCAAAACTGACATATGGGAATATATTAAAACTACCATGTCGGAAACTGGACCTGATGAAGTAAAAAGATTAAAAAAATCAATGGATAATAAATTGCTGGCTGTTATTGAGAGGAAGGTTCGCCATATTAAAATCTCAAGGATTCAAAAACTTATCAGATATCTTTGTTATTTAATCTGTTATAGGTATTGATTAGTTTTACATGATTTAATTATCCTTTTATGGAAGTAAAATGTGATTATGTTGTTTTGCTTTAAATCTGAAGACAGCAGATTTTTTAGAACACATTCATTAACTTTAATAACTTCAATAAAACATATTAATACTATCTAAGATTTTAACTCTGGTTGTTTTTACATTTATATAGGTTGTTTAAAATTTGATAATTTTTTTTCTGAATTCTTTAAGTTTATATGATTTGCTTATTAACTTCAAAAGGTGTAGATTGAAAAGTATAAAGTAAAGATATAATTTAAAAATTCAGATCCGTGTTGGTTTTCTACAACGACTTTTACCGTTGTTTAGTGATACACTAGTCACTAAACCATCTTCAGTGCCACCAGATTTTCATGACAAACTACGACCAAGTCTGGGCGTCATATTAATTGGTCCAGGCGTTTCTTAATTGATGTTTTTCTTTCGCCAGAACATCTTTTCATGTGAACTCTTGCATGGTACTAATATAGGATAAACTTTTTGTATTATTGAATAAACACGTGAATCAAATGAACCATCTTGGTAAAAAAAACACTTTGGTTACTTTTTGCTAATATGTTGTGATTATTTGAGAATCCAATTTTCAGGAGAAGTATCTGTTGTCCTTTACGAGAGCAATCCAAATTTTGGTATCCACGGAAATAGGTTGATGAGTGGTACCGACTTAAATTCAATATGATGCTGAAAGGATTTCAAAATTTATGGGACAGACGACTCTCCACAAGAGTGACATCATCGAAGATTCAGATATGCATGCAATTTTATCATGTTAAATATGAATGCAAATTTACATGCTGTCAGAATTCCGAAATTAGATAAAAAGTACCGGGTGATGTTACAATATCCAACCCAACATTAACAGATCGTCAAGTAATAGATATTTGAATCATTACCCGACTATGCAATTTTATGAAGCCCCAAGGGGTTACTAAACGAGAAAAGAATAATAGAAAAAAGAAACATTCTCAAGGAGCAAGAATAAAGAAAGAGTAGCAAAAAAGACAGTAGATAACGATTGACATTGCAATGGTTTATTACAAAAACCATCCCTCCAGGCACCATGACACGTGCCATTAATGCTTTCTTGTGCAGAATACCGTTTCTCAAGGGAACAACTCTAGAAGCTTCTTCAGGATAACTCAAAATCTTGAAATATTTTAAGATACGTGTTCTGAAAATTAAGTCTTAAATATTATGTTACTTAACCAAATCAAATACATTGCAGCCACCATACAGAGGAAAATTCAAGATCCTGAAGTGACATACTATATTTTAACGCACCACCTTAACAACGCGAACCAAAATATTTCTGTGGACAGATTGAAGCTAGCTCTTCTTGGATGCTATATGGCTAAATGTGGACACACCAGTCACTAAAGCCTCTCTAGTGGTACAAGATTTACAAAGAGTGAACGGGTCTGGGCGTTATATTAATTGGACCAGGCGTTTTTTCGTTTTTATCTCAACTTGTTTTTTTTTTTTTAATCTTTTGGCAAACATCTTTTCACATGAATCCTTGTATGGTACTAATATAGGAATAACTTTTTGTGCTCATGAATGGACATTATGCAAACATTCTATTAAACCTTACCACGCGTTGCAGTACGTAATTCTAAACTCCCAGCTTATGGAATAATAATAATAATAATAATCAAAGATAGTATTATTTTACTGTATTTTCTCATTATGAATATGAAAAAATATCAAGCAAAAGTGAATAAGTTGATAAAAGTTAATCTACTGGCAACGTGTCAGGTTACGGAATTTTAAACCTCATTCGTATGCAATGATAACAATCAACAATAGAACATATTTTTTTTTAAGCATTACGCCCTGAGCAAAGCGTGAAGCCACTAGGATGCAGGGGGTTGCAGAAGATTTGGAGCGAGAGCAGATAGGAATGATAGAAGAAAGGATGAGGAGAGGGATAGTGGATAGATCAAGGTAACTGGAGATGTCGATTGACATTACATTTGAATAGTTGGAGATTATAGCTCTCAGGGAAACAGTAATAGAGAAGGGTGTTCCACAGGCGAGAGGTGCGAGGTATGACGCTATTGGAGTAGAAGAGACGGCTACATTTAAAAGTTTCTCCAGTGTAAGGTTGAGAGCGGGATGCCAGCCTCGTAGGGCGCTTGAATTAATGAAGTCTGGGAACCAGTGAAAGCAGCTCATAGGAGCAATTACCATGAAAGTATTTGTAAAAAAGACAGAGAGAGGCGACGGCGCGTCTGTGAAAGAGTGACTGTAGACGAGATGCCAGATCAGGGCCAATTGCATTACATATCCGTCTCTGGATCTTGTCAAGAACTCCGAGGTAAACGGAAGGTGCCCCAGACCATATATGGCAGCAATACTCCATGCAACGGTGAATGGTTCATTTGTATATTTGAAGTATCGATTCCGGGGAGAAAATTTTCCTGACGCGGCACAGAGAGCCAAATTTCCTCGCGGTGGACGAAGCAATTGACTCAATGTATTTGTTCCATCTCTGGTCAGCAGTCAACGTGAGACCGAGCAGACGCAGAGAGTTGCCCTCAAGAAGTTGACTATCAGACATTCTAATGGGAGGTAGGGAAGGATCTCTATGGTGATTAATAGAGAGCAGTTTAATTTTTGAGGCGTTAAAGTTGACCAGTCAATTCTTGCCCCAATGAACAACCGATTGGAGGTCCATTTCAAGATGAAAGGCCAGGTTAGTTTTGTCAGCGACACTAGATTTGTGTTTGAGGCAGGAGTAAATTGTAGTGTCGTCTGCGTAGATGCCAACTTGGGAATCTATGGCGTCAGGAAGGTCGTTAATGTATTTTTGTGATTATGAATATAAAAGATGGAAGCACAATATTCAAATCCAAGTTATTCTCCTGACCCCGTCCCAGGGTACGGGATTTTTCACCCGCCTCGTACGTAATAATCATCAACAATAGTATTTTGTTAATAATCATCAACAATAGTATTTTGTTAACATATTTTGTCATTACGAATATGAAAAATTGGAACAAAAAGTTTCAGATCAAAGTTAATCAACTTACTACGTATCAGGGTACAGAATGTTGAAACCCCAAGTAAGAAATATTTATCAACAATAGTATTTTTAATGTGTTTAATGATTATGATTATGGTAACATAGAAATAAGAATCTTCAATATAATTGGTCCTGACCTGGCATCTCGGCTACAGTTACATTCTCACCACCGTAACATTGCTTCTCTCTATCTCTTCTATGAATATTTTCATGCTAATTTTTCCGAAAAATGTTTTTCTTTGGTACCCAGGCTTAAGCGCTGTACTTGTTTGGCGGTTAGGTCTCATCATTTTACAATTGGAATGGCTGAGTGTAACCGTAAGTTCCATGCTAACAGTTACTTTTATCACATTTCTCGCTTGTGGAACTCTCTTCCGGCTTTTTGCTTCCCAGAAAAAGTTTCGATTAAAGTTAATCTACTGAAAACATGTCAAGTTACGGAATTTTAAACCTCATTCGTATGAAATAATAACAATCAACAATAGAAGATTGTTAATGTATTTTGTGATAATGAATATAAAAGATTGAAGCACAATGTTCAAATCAAAGTTATTCTCCTGATCACGTGTCAGGGTACGGAAGCTGGAACACCCACCGCATATGTAATAATCATCAACAATAGTATTTTGTTAATATATTTTGTCATTACGAATGTGAAAAATTCGAACAAAAAATTCAGATCAAAATTTATCTACTTACCAGGTATCAAGGTACAGAATATTGGACCCCCAGGTAAGAAATATTCATCAACAATAATATTTTAATGTATTTAGTGATTATGATTATTATAAAATACAATAAGAATCCTTAATATAATTCGTTCTGACTTGGCATCTCGGCTTCAATCATATTTTCCCACTACCGTAACGTAGCCTTTTCTATGAATATTTTCATATTAATTTTTCTGAAGAATTTTCCCCTTTGGTACCCAGACTAAGCGCTGTACTAGTTTGGCAGCAAGGTCACATCATTTTACAATTGAAATGGCCAAATGTAACCGTAAGTTCTTTGCTAACAGTTTCTTCTATTGCACTTCTAGCATGTGAAAATCGCTTCCTGTCTTGCTTCCAGTAAATCTTTGATCTTCAAAAATTTAAATACAATATCAGTCGTTATCTTCTGTCTTCTTAATTCTTATTCTTTTATTGTCCTCTCTCTTTAATTATGTTTTAGTTACTCATATTCTACCACACCCAGTACTCCCTTTGCATCTTAGTGGTTTTATTGCTTTGTTTGGGGGTGACATAATTTTTTAAAAAATGAAAAATACAGAGCAAAATTAATCTACAGACCACAGATCTGTATGCATAATTTGGAAACTATACTCTTGGGAAAATTAAATAAAAAAACGCTTTAGTTTTCATATTTCATCATACGGTCAGTTTTAGACCCACTGGAGAGACAGGGTGTAATCGACTTCTACTTTCTCCTCAGATTAGGTCATTTGCAGCTGTATGGAGTAATATGAATCTATGTTCAGGCAGTACGATGAAATTTGTTGAAAAATATTGCGTCATCCGTGATTGCCTCAGATTTTTATCACGCCCAGACACTATTGTTTCGACTGTCGATTAGTTGTCCTACGGCCATTGTCTGTGATGGATGTTACTCCAAGGAAGCGTACAAAAATTGAAACGCTGCACGATCACACTGGCAAGCCTTACCAGTGAGCAAATCAAAGCACTATAGATTAGCGCGAAAACTCTACTGATATAAATCTAATCGAGAATTTGTAGTCAATCTGCAAGGAAAGATTTCGTGGAATGGATATACAAAGTACTAACATGTGTACTGGGTTTTGTTTCATTGTAAAAATACGAAAAAATGTAAATAATAACGTAATTATTCGTTTTGTTTCAATTAATTTGCATAAGGGTGTATCTAGAATATAATAATTATTAAGAATAGCATTTTTAGTGTATTTTTGGTATATGACTTTGTAAAATTCAAGTGACATCAATATGATGTATACATTTGTTATAGAAGCTCCGATGTTCGTTTAAAAATAAACTGTTTTATTCATTTCAATATCTTGAAATTGAAACCTGATACTTTGTGTATAACTAATAAGTGACATTCAAAGTAGAGTAACCAAAGTCTTTACCAACAGCAAGAGATAAACTAACACTGATCGAATGAGGTATTCACTTTCAAAATAAAAGAAGGTGGCAGAGATATATTAGCGTAGGTCAGAATATAGGTAAAGAAAAGGAATTATGTTGGGATATTTTTAGAAGACTAACATTTATTCTGAAATATTTTATAGTAGAAATATATCATCTGCATGCTCATCTGTTGCGTTCACTTTGACACATCATTGAAAGGCATGAATCCATCATTTCTCCTCGCCACCGATTAAATAGCAGTGTAGTCAGTGGTTTCGGTTCTTGAGTGGCTACTAATGTGCTTTTTCTGTAAATACAAACGCGTTAAATGTTCTGATAAACGTTCCTAGACTTTATGAATTTAAGCGCAGTACTAGTTTGGCAGTTAGGTCTCGTCATCTTACAGTTGAAATCGCAAAATGTAATCTTAATTACTATGCGAACAGTTACTTTACTTGCACTTCTCGCTTGTGAAACTCCGACCCGGCTTCTTGCTGTCAAGTAAAGTTTGATCATCAAAAATTTAAATGCAATGACAATCGTTATCTACTATTTTCTTAATTCCTTTTAATTTATTGTTCTCTCTACTTTATATCATTTTTCTTATAGTCTTTAAAACTCAGAAATCCCTTGCCATTAAATCTGGTCTGCTACTAGTGTTGTATCTTTAAAGAATTTTGATAACATCCAAAGAAGAATCTGCAATGTCATTGGTCCTGATCTATCATCTCTGCTTCAGTCATTCTCCCAGCGATATAATGTAGCATCCACCGTACCTTTTCACTAAATGGCAAACATATATAAACTTTCCGCTATGGTATTTATGAAATTATTAAAATTCCCTGAAATTCGTAAATGCTTAACAATTCAAATGACTCGGTGCATGGATAAGTAATGACAAATTTAGTATAGAAGGTAAGGAAGGTATAGATAGAATAAATTGTGCTTGAGATAGTTTCGCCCAACGCCGCAAGTTACTACAAAACCAAAATATTAACATAAAATATTTAGATTTTAACATTAAATAAAACCTAGTGTTTGATAGGCCGCTAAACAAAAGCAACGTTCTATCGGCCATGTTGAAAATCGCCAAGAATGAACTTTCACAAAATGAACTGCCCTCTACCAAGTGTTCCCAGCAATAAGACCTTATATAATCCCTTTCAAAATAGAAATTATGATCTGGAATTGGAATGAAAGCAGTTATGGCACCTACCCTGAATCCATCATAAAAATGAAAACATCCTCTATGAAGTGTTCTAAGAAATAGGACTCAAGATAAACCTTTCCAAAACAGAACCAATGATCTGGAATTGGAATGAAAGCAATGATGCCACCTAGTGTGAATCCATCATAAAAATGAAAACATTCACTATCAAGTGTTCTAAGAAATAGTACTCAAGATAAACCTTTCCAAAACTGAAACAATGATCTGGAATTGGAATGAAAGCAGTTATGGCACATACTCTGAATTTATCATGGAAATCCCGGATTTGGAATTATTAAATACTATACGTTTCAAGTAATTCTGTATATGGATCAGTTGTAAAAAGTTTAGTCTAGAAGATAAGGAAGGTCTACATAAAATAAACTGTGCTTGGGATAGTTTTGCCCAACGTCACAAGTTGCTACAAAAATTAAAATATTAACATCAAATCTGGTGTCATATCACCTAGCCTAGTGGATTAAAGTGTTGGTCCGTGAATTTGGTGACATAATAATCGTGAGTTCAATCCGCGAACCGGACAGTGTGGAATGGAGTGTAAACGGGGTGAAAAGTAAATAAAATAAAAACAAAACGACGTGACTTCCTTAGACATAGGTATTGGAACGAGTACAGTCGACCCCCATATGTTAAAAAAAAAGTCGTCATTTAGAAATTTCCCGTTGTTAAATCCGTGTCTACATACGGGTGTAATCTGTGTAACAGGATAATTTTCCATCCTACTAAATGTTTAATATCTAAAAAAAAAAAATACTAAACTAATTGTTTTTCATTTTCCATGTTTTCAGATAACACGTGTAACCATCTTGACACCATTTATCGTAAGAATCACTGAAAACTGCTTAGAAAGAGAACAGGTTAAAATTGTTTTATGTCAGCCCCACTGACTTTCCAAGTGAACAATGGTGAGAAGAAAAATATCATTCAGGCCTTCAGTAATGGTACCTACATTCATATTTTGGCTTTCATCTTCAAAGTCCATTCAAGAACCATCAAGAGAACGTGAATAAAGACTTGGAAATGAAATTGTATATGAAATGTGTGAGGCACCTTTTTACACTAGGACAGAACGTTAGAAGGTTAGAGAGAAGATCATGTTGAATAAGGTGGAAAATAACACTGTAATAATATATATATATATATATATATATATATATATATATATTTTTTGAACTTTATTTCAATCCTTCATAAACTTCCTATCCCTAGCTATAATTAATTAATGGTGAACATGTCATTTTCGTTTATGATCGATTCCATCAGGATTCTACTGTTAAACTAGGAGAGTAATTATATATCCTTATTGCTCAAAGTAGAGTCCAATAGCGTTATAATAACCTCGGAGAATTCCAGTAAGATATCTTTAATCATTTTTTTATGATACTGCGAATCCAATCTAATTCTAGAAATGGACAGTTTCGTTTTTATACGATTTGGACAATATAACTGATACACCCGGTATATATATATATATATATATATATATATATATATATATATATATATATATATATATATATATATAAATATATATATATATATATATATATATATATATATATGAAAAAATGTATATATATATATATATATATATATATATATATATATATATATATATGTGAAAATATATAGAAAATAGGAAGGAACTGGTTAGGTAAATAATCCAAAGTCCCTTAGTATTTTAGTTATTATTTTTTAAAAATAGTGCTCGATACAAAAGTAGAGCATAAATATAATTATTTATTTAAAATATAATTGTTTATTTAAAAATATAATTATTTAATCATATTTTTAAATAAATAATTATATATATATATATATATATATATATATATATATATATATATATATATATATATATATGGTGCGAGGAGTAAATTGTCGCCATCTTATATTTTTAATTTCGCGCATGCGTGTTTTTTTGTTTTTGATCTTGTCGACTTGACACTATAGTAGGGTCAGTTGGACACCGTATGTGAGAAAAAAAGCACCATGGCGCATTTTTACATCGCCAAAAATTTGAAATGGCATGCTGTATTGTATCGTCACGCCTCCATTCATCTTCCCCCAGGGCCTCAGACTCAACACGGATGCGTATATCAAGTGCTTTGAGGAGATAGTGCTGCCCTGCGTGAAGACCCTATGTCTAGGAACATGACTCTGCACCATGCCTCACGAGCAGGAGAATCCAGTAATGGTTTTCAGACAATATATGCGACTACATCATCCCATTCATCTGAATACCTAATTCGCCAGGTTGCAACCGATTTGATTATTATGTGTGGAGCGCAATTGAACGAAAGAAGAACAAAACTCCCTGTAACGCCAAAGATTAACTGAAGGCAAGGAATATGGCAGCATTTACCAACTTAAAAAGAAAAGTTGCAGGAGATTCCGATGTCATCTGTAGGCCTTGGTTGAAGCCAAGGTTGATTTTATTGAATATATTTGCTTTTTAGTATTTCAAGATATTTTTGCGTAGTTTTTTGTTAAATATACCTGTTAAAATGAGATGCCAGTGTTATTTTTATTTTGGCGTCATTTCGACGACAATTTATCCATCGCACGCTGTGTTTCTGTTAAAATGAGATTGCACTGTTATTTTCATTTTCGCGGCAATTAGACGACAATTTATCCACCGCACTCAATATTATCTCTTAAAATGAGATGTCCGTGTTATTTTCATTTTGGCGTCATTTAGACGACAATTTATCCATCGCACTCTCTGTTTCTGTTAAAATGAGATTACAGTGGTATTTTCATTTTCGCGGCAATTAGACGACAATTTATCCATCGCACTCTGTATATCTCTTAAAATGAGATGTCCGTTTTATTTTCATTTTGGCGTCATTTAGACTGTAATTGATCCTTTGCACTCTTTATGCACACCTGACGAAAAAACGCAGTGCACAATGGCCGAAACCCTTTGATAGCAATAACAAAGCTAAGAAGAATAGTCCTCGTCTAAATAATTATAACTCCTCATCCTCATATATTTAAAACTGTGTGCTTAATGAAAGCACTTACACAGATCAATAGTTCTTAATAACTTTGAGTGGGTGAAGTGTATACGTCTTAGCGAAGACCAACCTTTTTTCGAATATTGGACTGGCGCTACAGAATCCAAGAGTACTGTATAAGATAACAGATACCCCGTCACTTGAAGACTTTCAACAGCAGCAGAAACACAACGGACAGCACGAAGAGAGAATAAT
This sequence comes from Acanthosepion pharaonis, assembly GCA_903632075.3. Classification (NCBI taxonomy): domain Eukaryota; kingdom Metazoa; phylum Mollusca; class Cephalopoda; order Sepiida; family Sepiidae; genus Acanthosepion; species Acanthosepion pharaonis. The sequence goes on along the minus strand of CAHIKZ030004704.1, from coordinate 738,316 downwards.
GACAATCAAGATTCTGACTTTCCGCCATTAGTCTCAAAGAAAAAGGCAAGGAAGGGAGACCCTATCATTACTGGAAAGAGCTATAGCAGCTACTGGACTAAGAGGAATCCAACCAGAGTGTACAACCTCTTTAATGTTCTCTCAAAACATGACAAAAGCTTCCCTTCGCCGACGTTCCCGAAGAGGAATCATTGACATTTTAAAATATCTATTTAGCTTTGATGGAACGAAGATATAATAAAAGATATCAACTAAGGTGGAAAGATGGATAAGACCTACTGGATTTGGGAAACCTATTTACTTGCAAAATTTATTTTAAGAGAAAGATTTAATATAAATTTCAAACGAAAGCATCGCAAGCTGTTCGGACAATGAATACCAAATATTTCCTTCAGTATCTGTCTATATTTCTGAGATGAGGTACTATGTACACTATTTACATTATACGAACTATTGTCCTCATCATTGCCGCTATATTTATTATAAAGTTTCGGCCGTTGTAAGCTCCGGCCTTCTTTAAGTGGTTGGAATGTCGAACTGAACCCTTTATTTCGCTCAATGGGGTAGACTGTTCTATTTCCATGTGCCATGTTTAATGGATGTCAGTTATCTCCAGTTAATTCCCCTCTCCAAGTTCTCTACTGCCTTAACCGCCTTTATCCACTGTGCCATGTGTCCTTGAGGACACATGGCACAGTGGATAAAGACGTTGGTTAGATCCAATGACAGGACCCAAAGAGTGTGAGTTCAATACTCGTTTAAGGGAATGAAGAAAAGCGTAACTCTATTAACACTGTGTAATCGGTCAATGAACGCCAAATATTTCGTGACGGTTAATATTACTGTTTCCATTAGAGATGTGGAAAACATATATTACTCTGTGATCCCAGACTGATTTCCATGAAGGGAGTAATTAGCATTGGCTGATCAGTCAATGAATATCGAATGTTTCCTTATAAAGAAATGGCAAATATTAATATTAGAAATGCAGAGAACAGATACTACACTTTGATCTCAATCCGATGTCAAGTAAGTGAAGAAAAGCACTAGCTGATCGAGCAATGAATACTGAGTGTTTTCTTTTGTAACGAAACGGCTAATATTACCATTATCATTAATATTATAATTAACATCGTCTTAAGATCAAAAACGACTTTTCCGATTTGTTCAATTCAAATACAGACTGCTAAGAAATTTGAGAAGAGGCTTGTCGTGTTGTTAGATGTTTACCTGTGTTCCAAGTTTCGTCACACTTTTGCTGAAAGAAAATTATGCATCAAGATTTTAAAAACATCGACCAATTGCAATGCACTGTTCCCATATCATTATGAAGGGTGACTTTTCATCGTTAATTAATGTTGGCTGTATCAGATGTCACGTTTTGCATAACTGAAGGAGTGCTAAGCAACATCAGAAATAACATATTTCATCAAATGAAGAAGAAAGATGACCGTCAAGACATTTACAGGTGTGGATAATATTAATGTGCAGTCGTTGGCATACACAGCCGCGCATACACGTAATTACACCTCTATAAAAGCCAATGCATGCAAAAATCTATGTTTTAATTATATGTATTTATCGATGACAATCTACAAAAGAGCAGATCTTTTGTGAGAAGGAACTAGAGTGACTGGACGACTGAAACGGGTCTGTTCAGCACCGAACAGGATCATGCAACTACACGTGGTGATATTCTTATCGGGTAAGACAGATTTTGAAGTTTGTTTCTTTGGTTTTCTCTTTAGAATTTTCAGTTAAAACTACACTTTGTAATACAATGACTTTTTTTTTCTCACCGTAAATCTCAACATTCGAATTTTAAAGATAATGAATTATTATACACTGATTTACTCGGAGAAACGTCCTCATGATTACTTTAATCAAATCCTCTGTATTTTATTGATAAGTAATTAATATACACAAATTTACTAAGTTTAGCGTCTTTATCATGGTTGCTATACTCACAATGTTTGAATTTTAAAGATGAATAATTGTAATTATTATACTGTGGTTTATACTGAACAGTGTCTTGGCCTTATTTGTTATAATCCCAACGTGCGTATTTTGGAGATGAGGATTTATTATTATTATAAATGAATTTACTCCGACTAGCGTCCTCAAGTTGTTTTCTATAGACGAAATATTGCAAATTATATAGATTAGTAATTAATATACACAAATTTACTAAGTTTAGCGTTTTTATCTTGGTTGCTATACTCAAAATTGTTTGAATTTTAAAGCTGAGGAATTACCTTTCCTTTATCATACATTGCTTTACACTGAATATTGTCCTGGCCTTATTCGTTACAATCACAAACTGTGAATTTTGGAGTTGAGGAATTATTGTTATTGTAAATGAATTTACTCGGACGAGCGTCCTCAATTTGTTTGGTACAGTCGTGACATCTGAATTATATAGATACGTAATTAATATACACAAATTTACTCCGACTAGAGTTTTCATCTTGATTGGTATCGTCACAATGACTGAATTTTGGAGATGTGGAATTGTCATTATTATTATACACTGCTTTACTTGGACTAACATTCTCGTCTTGTCCGTTAGAGTGAATGTTGGAGATTTATTAGACGAATTATTATTACTAGCCTTAACGTGTAAAAACATTCAATCTTTTTCTATTTTAATATTCTGATGAATCTTAATTTTTAGGTTAATAATTGGGTAAGCCTATAGCGAGTTCTACGACAAAACAATAACCATAGAGATTCGTTTATCGAATCGTTAAATATTTGCGCGCAACAGCTTAAATATTGCACTAACAATCATAAATATGAATGCTTGTCACTATTTTAAGAAGTGGGTACAAATGAAACGACATGACATAGCAATACAATATCTGGAGAAATTCCCCTACCGCATCGTAAAATATCTGAGCTTTACAATTTCATAAAATATTGCAATAACAATCATAAATATGAATGCTGGTCGTTATTTAAAGAAGTAAGGGGGTACAAATGAAAAAAAAATTAAATTGACAATTATTTCCATTTCACTGAAACAGACGTTAATCACTTCTTTCTTCTCTTCTTTCTTTCATATTCTCACTGAAACCAAGTAGCGTCTTTGATGTATTTTGTGTTCTCACGTGATTGAAATGGAGTTGTCCATTTTATATGAGGTATTGTCAGGAGAGGTTAAAGACTTCTATCTTCCATTCTTTCTTTCATTTTCTCATTGAAACCAAGTAGTTTATTTTCTTCTTTTTCCCACGTAATCAAATCGCAAGAATCGATTAATTACGCGGTATTAGCAGGACATAAAGGTCGTGCGAACTGACAGAGAAAAGAACAGGCATTAATATAAAAAGCATTACAAACAGATTTACTCGGACTAGCGTCCTCGTCTTGTTCGTTATAGTCAAAACCTGTGAATTTTGGATATAAGGAATTATCATTATTATACATTAGTTTATACAGACAAGCGTCTTCGTTCTTGTTCTAGACACATCGGATGAATTTTGGAAATAACCAACTATTTTTATACACTGATTTTCTCAAATTCTTGTCCTCATTGTGATTGTTGCAACGATAACCTGCGAATTTTAGCGATAATAAATTAATATCACTTTACAGTTATTTGTTTCAACAAGTTATAGCAACTACGTTTTACTTGGACGAGTGCTCACAATTTTCTTGTTATAGTTAAAATGTCTAAATTTTGGAGATGAGGAATTATTATCATGCATTGATTTATTTTGGATTGCCGTTCTTTGTTGTCCTAATTATAATGTCTGAATATGGCAGATGAGGAATTATTAACATGATCTTTGATTTACTCGAACTAGTGTCTTTATTTAGGATGTTACCATTACGACTTTTCAGCCTCTGTCTTTCTTCAGGCATCTGTCATATTTGATAGTTAGCTTGGCAAATCAGCGCGTTAGACAATGCGATTCCTTGGATCATTATCATCCCTAGACGATGTCACAGGAAATCTTGAATTTGTTATTTAAACCGAGTTAATTCTTCCGTGTAATGTTGTTTGACTCCTCCACTAAATGAAATTGTATATGGACTTTTTGCACTACTCGGCCCACAGAAGTAGTACTTGGATTAATCACTTTTATGCACTAGTCTATCTTTCCCCATTTATTGAATAAAGTGTTTCGTTCAAAATTTCCCGTAGATTACCAGCCACGATAGAGAGCTAAACAAAGCCGGAGGATAAAGATATTGTGACGATAACCCGAACGATGAATGGATAATTGTAGACTACGATATAAAACTACCATTTAACTCAAGAGTAAGCCGAACCATACCAAATTTCCAACTTCTTGAAATGTAAACCAGACCGATGTCTCTTTATGTAATAATTTATTTTGACCTTTGTAATATAAGATTTATATTCTGTATTAAATAACCCAAAAATATTTGAATTATCTTTAAAGTAACTGACATTTTTTATAATCATTTCACCCCAAGCAAGGCAGAATTTCCAGTAGTACACAAGGGGCTAAAGAGAGTGTAAGGGAAAAGAAAGGGTATAGGGGGAATGGGGAAAGGATAAAAAGACCGTGGGGGGGTGCAAGGCATCAGAAAATATTGATTGACATTAGATTAAAAATTTTGAAAATTATAGTTATCACGGAAGCAAGTAAGAGGAAGGGAGTTCCACTGTTAGGAAATGCAAGAGAAGAACGTCTTGGAGCAGCGGAGGCGGTTACATTTAACTGTTTCGACAATAAAAGAGTGGGGCCGAGATGCCAAACTAGTAGCACGCTTAAATTCATGCAGTCGGGGCACCAGTGAAAATCGCTCGTCAATGCAGATGTCATAAAAATATTTATAGAAAATACAGAAGAAGCAGGTATCATGCTCTCATGGGTCCTTACAGAATGAATTCTTCCTAACACTATGTATACTACGCCTCTCAAGAGAGAGGGACGAATCGAGTCGAGCCGATAGTAGTTCACTCCAAACCAGACTGACAGTCATACTAACACCTTCCACATCTTGTATTATTATTGCGTGTAATATACCTTCGTTATTTCTACTCTTGTGTTCGTGTTGTTCTTCATTGGTCCTAACCGGGACCATAACACATACATTACTTGATAAAAAATATTTCTGCTGCATCTGCTTTGGTGTTGCTGCTATGTAACTAGAGATTCTTGATACAAACCAAAGTAGAATGTGCAATAGCATTAGTACTGACTGTCATATTGACTTCAATTACTTTCCAACCACCATAACGTAGCTTCGGTGTGCCTTACGTTCAGTCAGGATATTTTTTTCAGACAAGCTTTCCTCTTTGGGACATCGATTCTATGAATTTATTAGAACAACTAGATTGGTTGCTAGGTTTCATCCTTTTATAACTGAAATTGATAGATGTATCCGTAAGTTCTATGCTAATAGTTTCTTCAATCGAACTTCTCGCGTTTGATAATCATTTTATATTAATGATAATACATCTAAAAAAAAGTTATACAAAAAATTATGATTATAACGACTGTAATTACATTTGATGTTTAGTCCTTTCTTCATGCTCTCCTTTCATAGCTTAAGTAGGAGTACCTAAAGTTTCCTTTTTGTGTCTGCTAAGAACACTGTTATCTGCATATCTGATGTTGCTAAGAATATGCCCGATGATAAATCCTAGTAGGACTCCTAGTTCTCTTCGCAACGCCTCGCAGTAAAGGTTAGATGAATCAGATGAGACGAAACATGCTTGTCTTATTCCCCTTTCTATTTTTGTGTGATTAATCAGTTAAATTTCTATCCTTAAACAAGGACTTTGCTTCTAATGTAAATTGTGGATTATTCTATTATATTCACCAAACAAACCATTTTGGCCTAACAATTGAAACAAATCTTTGTATCCGACTTTCTCAACTACTTTTGCATAGTTTGGTAATATTGTTATACCTCTTTTCTGTATTTGTATTGTTCTTTTAAATACCATCGAAATTCTTGTTCCCGTGTCTTTAACGAAACTTTTCTTGTCCGATATCCTGTCTAATTCTGCTATGATGACTAAACATCTTAATTCGGATGATAATCTTAGTATGTGGCTCATTAAGCTGATTTTCCAATGGAGATCGCATTCATTTGCACCCGGTTTCATACAAAGATGGATTTCCTATGGTCTTCCGTTATTTCGCCACTGTTTTTTTTTTTTTCATTTATTATTTCTCCGATCCTGTCGATGTCGAAATTGTCTAAGGTTGATAGCATTTTTATCACAATCCCTGGCCCTGTTGCTTTTTTATTCTTCATCTTATGCAGTGCTATCCAGTGCTGATCTTCACTGAAACATTAATATTACAGGTGTTTCCATAGTTTTGCCCAGTGCAGATTTCCTTTTGTCATTGGAAACAAGTTCTCTAACGTATGCGTAACATCTTTTAAGTATTTTTTAATAGTATGATCGTTCTTTCTTTTATTATCACTCGATTAGCAAATCTTTTGTACTGTTATTTAATTTATTCTTTTATGCCTGTCGGCCTTATCTCATAGTTATTCATTCTCACGGTCTATACACGTTCCGTTGACTCCTTCCTCTGTTGATTGCCTACATTTGTTTTTTATTTCTATTTTTTTTTTTTTTAAGCATTTCACCCCAAGCAAGGCGGGAAGCCACTAGGACGCAAGGGGTTACAGAAAATAGGAAGATCAGATAGGAGTGATATAAGATAGGAAGAGGGTAGTAGATAGATTAGGGCAACTGGAGATGTCGATTGACATTACACTTGAATAGCTGGAGATTATAACTCACAGGGAAACAGGAGAAGGGAAGAGAGTTCCACAGGCGAGAGGTGCGAGACATGAAGCTATTAGAGTAGAAGAGACGGCTACATTTAGGAGTTTCGACAGTGAAGGGGTGAGAGCGGAATGCCAGCCTCGTAGGGCGCTTGAACTGATGAAGTCTGGGAACCAGCGAATGCAGCTTCTCGGAGCAATTTCCATGAAAGTATTTGTAGAACAGACAGAGGGAGGCGACGGTGCGTAATTTTCTATAATCTGTACCATTCCTTTGCATTGTTTGCTGTCTCTTTTTCCATATGTCGAGAATTTAATCTGCCATCCGCTCTTTTTTTCTCTTGAATCGTTTTCTTTATGATGATCTCATTTGCAGATGTTACTTGAATGTGTTCCACCTTGAATTTCATGTATCATTTAGTTCACTGTATTTACATTTAACGATTTCGGTGTATATCTGTTGGCATTGGGGTCATTCATGCGTCAGATTATACTTGACTGCTGTTTTGGTTTTTTTAAATTTTCGTTGTTTTATTCTGAGGCAGCATATGGCTGAAAGGTGGTCACCCCTGCAGTCGCCGCTTTAATATATTTTGCAGTATAAACCTATATTTCTAAATTTTTATTGCTTATGTAGGCGATTTAGTTTTAGTATATCCTCCTGGGCTTCTACATGACCACACGCGTCTTGGGTCTTCTCGAAACTAGGTGTTTTTTTCGTTTGCTGTGTACCATTTAACCCATTTTTTACCGTATTTTTTTACTGATTGCTAATCCGAACTTGTCGTCTATTTCACCGACTCATTGATTTACTTTCACATTCAGTTCTCCAATGTCACTGGATTCTCCACTGGTCACGCGATTTGTATTGAAGCTTGGCTTTGTCCAGTGTACTTTAAAACATATTAATTTCTTCCTCCGCGCTTTGTACTGTCATTGTGTATAAAACTGTAATGGAAATAGTAAATGGATTTCCTTTCAGATTAACCAGAAAAATTCTGTCAGACAGTTGATAAGTCCGTTACTCAGACAATATCAGAAGATATTCCAGCAGTAGGTTGCCGCTTCTTTCTAAAGGTAGACTGGTTGCTAATCATGGCTATAAATCCCAGTTTGTACTGCTATTCAACCCATAGCGCGGGGGATAAAAGATTCATTCATACATTTACTGGAATTCGAATTTGGCTTTCCGGTTTCTAATTACTTGCCTTTATTCAATACACGACAACGCGATCATGCCTCACCACAACGTCCTGCCTATTGTAGCTTTAAACAATGTTTGACTCTTTACTATTTCTCCTTGTCCCCGTTCAGCTTACGGCCATATCACGTTGAAACACCTAATCCCGTACGATCACCGAAGTTAAGCAACGTCGAAACTGCTAGATGGGTGGGCGCTTGGGAATACCAGGTACTGTAATCTTGGATGTGCGGTTCGTGTAATGGATAATGTCTCGGAAATGTAAATCGGAGGGCCGAGTTCTAGTCCCTGTTAGGTTGGTTATATTCACTTACGCGAAAGTACGTTTAGAAAATGTATGAATCCAACTTGTCTGTCCCAGCTGTGGACATATTAGTAAGACTTGTATCATTAAAATCATTATTATTATTTTCTTAAGCTTTCACAATTTAAAAAAATATTTTCTGGCTTTAAATAAACTGCAAGGGGTTGATAAACCGTAATAAATGAATCAACCAACCAACCAATTTGCCCCTTCGCTGCCCTGCACTGGTACAAAGTAATTAAGTTGTTCACCACTTTTTCTCTACCCTCTTTCCATTAGCACACCCAGTGGGTATTAATTGTTTTTAGCCGTCCTTTTTTTATTGAGAGATATTAAACATGTTTTTAATAATTTCACGACAAGTAAAGCAAAAAACTACTAAGACACAGGGGTGGGTACTGAGTGGTAAAGAATAGAAGAAAAGAAAACATTATTAAGGAAAGAAAATAAAAGAACAGGAATTAAGACAGTAAATAAAGGAAGAAGACTGAAGATAGTTTCACAAGTGACAAGTGCGAGAGAAGAAACTGTTAGCATAGGACTTGCGGCACGCTGAAAACGACTGTGTTTTTGACCTGGCCACAGCATAACCTTCTAGTACCGTATATATTCGCGTATAGGACGATCGCAATATAAGCGAACCGCTTTATTTTATGTTTGAGAGACTGGTATATAAGCCGAGATATTCGATCAAGGCATTATGTTCAGATGGCAATGTTTTGTAAAATCCAAATATTGAAAAATTTTTAAAGTGTCATTTAATATATAGGTTTTGCTTCACAATTCCTGTACACAATTATTTTTTATTATTTTGTCCATTTTAAAAAGACTCTGCTAGTTCCGTGATTTTTCATTACTTACTTAACTTGCCATATTCCACACGTAACAGGTTTTTTTTAATTTTTAATTTAACATACAAAGAATAACTGATCACCTGTATAAATAAATATCAATTGATATATTTAATAAATGAAAATTTATTGGAAAACAAGCCAATTATTTTCTCATAGAAATGAAAACAAAGCCTGTGGGCACTAAAAATATTCTTTAGAATGCTTCTAAAATCTAAGCAAAAACAAGCCTTTCATCATAATGCAATCACAACAGAAAGTCTGGCGATGTTTTGTTTTTTTTTTATATTGAAGTTGGTAAATAGCAATAAAATAATTTAATAATATAAACCTTACTGATTTGTGTATATTTTAAAGCAGTGATCCCTAAACTGCGCGGCGCACCTCATATGATCAGCAAAAGAGGATAGCAGGTGAGGCGGAATGATTTAACGACAATCAAATATTTCAAAAAATTCAAATGCCAACAATAAATATGATAATAAATATTTCAAAATTTTAAATATTATTATGGATTACTTGTAATTGTATGCATGAGTCCCTGTATAAATAGTTATAAATAATTATTGACCGATTTTATCAGTGATATTTTTTGGATTATATCAAGTATTATAGTAACTAGGGTCCTCAAATTGGAGGAGAGAGTTATCAATAATGTTCTGACTTTGAATCCGTGGCGATCTTTCAGTTTTTTTGGAGTTTTTGTTTTTTTTTTAAATTTTTTATTGTACTTTTTATCACAATAAATTTGGTGAGATTCGAGCAAAATTTTTATTCAGAAAATGCGGTCCAGAGAAAAAAAAAGATGTTTGGGAAACACTGTTTTCGAGTATCACTAAAATTACTTAACAGGAACAAATTGTTGCTCATTATTTTTTTTTATTTTGACTTGATGTATTTACAATTAAAATATTCTATTGGAATCTTTAATTTAATCTCTTTGGTTTAGTTTCTTTGCTCAGTTAAAAAGATGATAGATCCCCCTAAGAAGCAAGGGCTCGTAGCATGTAAACTATAAAAACAAAGGTAAGTTAATATGAAATACAGATCAAATATGGATCGGAATCCGATAGAATAAGATAAAGAATAATAGTAAACGTTTATCAGTCAAAGAGAATGAGAGAAATTATGGTATTTTTACTTTTCCTTTTTTGATTTGCATTGGTTTATCATGTCTCACGTGCATTCGTTCTGTTAACTAGACATTAGCATAAATTATGGCGTCCCGAATTCAAGGAGAGACAACACGCGCATTCGAAGTTCCAATAAATCAATGGATTTCAAGCCTACCAGAAAAAAAAAACAAGAAAAAATTGCTTTATGTGCCATGCATGATATACTCTTAGGCGATCATGTATCTTTCGATACGTGACTGAAGGGGCAGATTTTTTCCACGCAGTAGGTTGCCATTTCTTTCTGCGGTAGACCAGTTGCTATTCAAGGCTATAGAAACCAGTCTCTCCTGCAGTCAGCAGATTGGAGGGGATTAAAGAAGAAGATTATACCTTTCCCAAGTTTATTAGTACGTAAGTGAATGTAATGGATTCGACTGGAATTCAAACTCGGCTCTCCGATTCCGCGATCCGTACCGCTATTCACTACTCCACCCAGGAAGTGTATAATAATTCTAGATTGTCTATATGGAATTCAGAGGATAATGCATATTCGTAAGTGTGTAAGTATGTCTAGGAATCATTATGTTCATTGATTTTTCCTACATTGATTTCGGAATGTTTTTACGTATATAGCGTTTGATTTTTTCAGATAAACATACGTTAGTTTCTTTGTATTCAATAAAGGTTAAAAAAAAAAGACAAAAAATAGTTTATTTACCGGCAATACTTAAAACAATAATCAACATCTAGTGGAGAAGATTTATATGAAGTTTTTTTTTTTATATTTTGATATTCAAAGTGATTTAGGTGCCATTTATAGTAGATTTGTTTCATGACTTTTTTACTCAAAGTTTAAACAAGTTTCTCAAATTGCTGTCTCGTTCTGGATATGACGTTAAACTATTCCGTATCCTGGGTAAGACGATAAACTACGTTCGAGAGCAAGGTCTTTGATCAGACGGTTTCGAGGAGCGTGTAACCACCTTTTAATTACTGGTGTTCCCAGGTCCACCCAGACCTGAGTAATAGCTCCTGTCAGGGTCCCAGCTATGGGCAAATAGTTACTCCCCGCCAAAAGAGTTAAAACACTATGAAAGTACAAAAATAGGTTTTAATAGTAGTAATACATTTTTTTAAAAAATTACCAGCAATACATTTTTGAAAAAAAAAAAAATTACCAACAATACATGTTTTTCTAAAAAAATATTAACGGCAATAAAAATCTAGTCGGCATTAAATAACCCATTGAGGTTGATATGCTGTAAAACAAAATAAACCAAACCAAAAAATACATATTTTATTTCTACAAAGCTTTCCTAAAAATCTCGTCGGCATTAAATAACCCATTGAGATGTTGATATGCAGTAAAACAAAATAAACCAAACCAAAAAATACATATTTTATTTCTACAAAGCTTTCCTAAAAATCTCGTCGGTATTAAATAACCCCTTGAACAAAATAAACCAAACCAAACCAACCAAATTGTTGTTTATTTCCTTTAAGTGGACAACAATAGCGGCATCTTCCAAATGTTAAAGAATTAAATTTAATATAAAATTAAATGAAATGCATACCTTAAAAACCTTGGAAATCATTTACAGTCCTTCTAGAATATCATTTATTGCAAAGTGATTAAAGATTTATATACTTTACTTGATACACATATGTTGCAAAATCGTAAAAGAACAGACTGTGCCAATTAATTAATTTAATATATAACATTCACAGAATAATCAAAATAAATGAATTGTTAAATTCAGAAAATTTTAAATCTAAAATCCTTCAAATTAGTATTATGCAGGATGCCGCTTAAGTCTAGGCAAAAATAAATATTTTCAAGAAATTAAATTTTCAAAAAGATTTTATTGAATTGGAATATTAACAAATATCATCTTTAATATGAGTTTCCATCATTTGTGATAGAAAAGTTTATGTGCTTTGCAAGATTCACGTGAACTCGATGCAATAACTCCACATTGCCGTCAATTTTCGCACATTCACTCTTTATGCGTTAAATCAATTGTGTTGCATCTGTGATTTTCATTGGGTACACCTTCTCCTTTAGCATAACCCAGAAAAAGGCGACAATTATTTCTGCTTTCGACAAAACCATGTTTAATCTGGGCAAGTAAAAAAAGATATAGTTAATAAGATTTCCTACATGTCCAGATATTAGGGACATCCTGTATAAGTAGGCTGAACTTACAGGCCAAATAAACGATAACGGCACATGTGTACTGTTATGGGATCGTACCCGTAATAATAATAATGGACTATTCCATACTTAATAAATACTGCGCCTCAGGAATAGGCAAGAAGTTAGTAGTTCAAGTTTTGAACCGACTGCACGGTTAAACTCTCTTCCTACGGGCAGGAAACCTGAAGGAGGCTACGCCGAAGGGTGGAGTCTCCTTCGGGGGAGGTAAAACCGGCCCTGAACCCGTTTATACGGGTTCAAACGGGCTATTTTTTGGCCGGGCCTAATGGCTCCAGGAATGCCCACGTTAAAAAAGGCCTTGTGCCACATGACACCCTCGTGGGGGACTGAATATTGTTAGTAGTTCAAGTTTTGAACCGACTGCACGGTTAAACTCTCTTCCTACGGGCGGGAGGAACCCGAAGGAGGCTACGCCGAAGGGTGGAGTCTCCTCCTTCGGAGGTAAACCGCCCTGAACCGGGTTTATACGGGTTCAAACGGGCTATTTTTGGCCGGGCTAATGGCTCGGGAATGCCCCACGTTAAAAGGCCTTTGTGCCACATGACACCCTCGTGGGGGGTGACTGAATATTGTTAGTAGTTCAAGTTTTGAACCGACTGCACGGTTAAACTCTCTTCCTACGGGCGGGAGGAACCCGAAGGAGGCTACCGAAGGGTGGAGTCTCCTTCGGGGAGGTAAAACGGCCCTGAACCCGTTTATACGGGTTCAAACGGGCTATTTTTTGGCCGGGCCTAATGGCTCAAATGCCCACGTTAAAAGGCCTTGTGCCACATGACACCCTCGTGGGGGGTGACTGAATATTGTTAGTAGTTCAAGTTTTCAACCGACTGCACGGTTAAACTCTTCCTACGGGCGGGAGGAACCCGAAGGAGGCTACGCCGAAGGGTGGAGTCTCCTTCGGGAGGTAAAACCGGCCCTGAACCCGTTTATACGGGTTCAAACGGGCTATTTTTTTGCCGGGCCTAATGGCTCGGGAATGCCCACGTTAAAAGGCCTTTGTGCCACGACACCCTCGTGGGGGGTGACTGAATATTGTTAGTAGTTCAAGTTTTGAACCGAAAAACTCTCTTCCTACGGGCGGGGAGGAACCCGAAGGAGGCTACGCCGAAGGGTGAAGAGTCTCCTTCGGGGAGGTAAAACCGGCCCCAGAACCCGTTTATACGGGTTCAAATGGGCTATTTTTGTACTGGCTCGGGAATGCCCACGTTAAAAAGGCCTTGTGCCACATGACACCCTCGTGGGGGGTGACTGAATATTGTTAGTAGTTCAAGTTGAAAGTTCAAGTTGAGTCAAGAGTCGCGTTCAGACAATTACTACAAGACATTGGAATAGTGATACTGGTCGAGACTACATTGTTCTCTACTAAACCTGATTGTTCATACTAACACTTCTTTCTCTGTATATATTCCTGTTTGTAATATATCTGTGTTATTCCTTACCTGTGTTCGAGTTCATCTTTATTGGTTCTACCTTGGACTATCACCGTGGTACAAAGAACCGGACTATAACATGTATAAATGTTAATCGATTGAGGCATTTAATAAATGAATATTGATTAGGGAGCTGCCCACTCACATTCTGTGAAAAAAGAAAACATAAATAATGACTTTGAGTACTGAAAACCTCCTGTAAAATGCTTCTAAAATCTAGTGTGGCACTAGACAACAGATATATCTCAAAAGAGAGATCGTATTTGATCATTCAAAGCTTTTGATAGCGTGTATCATAAAAGAGTTAGAGAAAAAGGTCTCGAGCTATGGGATCAATGGAATGGTCTTCCCAATTTTAAAGTTTTTCCTAACGGGTCTATCCCTGAAAATATTTGATAACAGCCCGTCCTTCGTTGCCCAAGCGATCTACGCAGGTTCGCTATTCGGTCCAACTCTCTTTCGATTTACACAATTTATCTGCCGAAAAGTATACTCCGGCCACTTGAGAATATCTATGTTGATGATACAACGGTATATGAGTGCACCTACAAAACTGGCTGTGACAGAGCTTTGGCAGCGGGAGACTGGCTGGTTAAATTAAACAAATTGACAAAACTTTCAGGTAATCCCATAAGTTCTGTCCGAATTTTGAATAAAGAAAACAAGTGACCAAATGTTACATTTAATTACAGATTCAATCAACAATGTATTTTCCCTGATTATCTATGACTTCCTTCCATCTATTAACAAGCTTACTAATTCCATTACTGTAAAATTCTTTTGGCTTTGATTCGAAGAACTCACAAATGTCAGTTTTAACTTCTTCCTATGTAACAAAAGCTGTTTCTTCCAAATGATTCTGTCAGCTACGAAACAAATGGTAGTCTGAAGGAGCAAGATCAGGAGAATAAGGTGGATGAGGAATTTTCTCCCAACCAAGTTCTTCGATCTTTTATGACGTGATTCTTGCTGTGTGGGGTAGTGCATTGTCCTGATGAAACATCACCCCTTTTCGATTCACTAGAGCAGGTCTTTTTTCTCTCAAAGCTTTGTTCAAATGCTCTAATTGCTGACAGTATATTTGAGCATTAATTGTTGCATTGGGTGGTAAGAATTCAAAGTGTATTATTCCTTGGCGATCCCACCAGATTGAAAGACGAATCTTTTGCCCATGAAGTTCCATCTCGGCTGTTGCTGGGATCCTTTCCCTTTACCAAGTCACTGTCTACGACGCTTAACATTTCGATAAAAGATCCATTTTTCGTCGCCAGTCACAAGTCTATCCAAAAAAGGTGAAACAAGTTGGCGAGAATGGAGAGAAGAGCAGATGTTAACTCGGGATTTGAGGTTGTTTTCAGACAATTCATGAGGCACCCATTTTCCAAGGTTAGGAACTTTTCCAACTTGTTGAAGATGACGATGAACAGTTGTATGGTTTGAACTGAGAACCACTACCAATTCCTCAACTGATAAAGCAGGATTTTCTTCAAGGGTTGCTTCAAGAAGCTTTTCATCAAACTCAACTTGACGTCCGGTTCGATCTTCATCTTCAAGGGTGAAATTTCTACCTCTGCATTTTGCAAACCATCTTCTGCAAGTTCTTTCATTCACACAGTTACTGACCAGGCACAACATTGCTTAACTTCAGTGATCGTGTTATGGATATCTTAAAAGTAGGTTATCTTACTTGTGCGTTCATTCTTTTTAAATATATTTTTAAGGATGGTGTGTTTACATGGCTGAATATAAAATACATATTCGACGCTGTTTAAACAACAGAACGGCAAATACGACTGTCATATACACTCCTATTTTTGACTAATTATCTTTTCTCTCATTCATTCTACTAATTTTTCCTCTGTCACTATGTCAAATGAAACAACCACGCTCTCGACTCCCCCCTCTCTCTTGCTTTACACCTCACCCTCTCTCCCTCTCCCTCTCACATCCTTTCAGAACTTCAGGGATTATGGTTCTCCACAGCTTCCTGGACCTTGTTGGTTGCACCAAGGCTTTCCTCTTTACAATTCTTCTCTGTAATCACACTGTTTTTAGCGCTACGTCTCTATGCTATATACATTACATATTAACGATCATGGTTCTCCACAGCTTCCTGGATCTTGTTGATTGCACCTGCATCTTCTTTACAATCTCTCTCCGTACACTCATTCTCTTTAGCATTCACTCTTTGTGCTATATACCTTCGGGAGATTGACAATCATTGTGGATGATTTTCAACCCTGAAACCCCTCTCCTACAAACGAGGTGTCGCAAGACTTTCACTGCTCTATTTCTACTTCCATGGAAAGTTCTCAGACGAACTGCATTACTTAATTGGTACAGTTCTAACCTTCAGGGCTAGGACACGCCATGCCAGATCCATTATTGCGAACTACCCTCATTCCCTTTGTATTCCATTGGCAAGAAGTTCCACTCGAACAGCTTCTTCCAGCGAACCACTTCCCCACATATCCGCATAAACTGTGTCACTTACTCTGTAAAACTCTACATCGAGTGGCTCCTGCACCTTCTAAAGTTAGAACATCACTGTAAAAGAATATATATTTGCTCCTTTATAAGCAATTCCTATCATATGTTTTCAATGCTCAGTATTTGTAATATTTGTACAGGAAATAGGCGATCACAGTTCTCCACATCCTCCTGAATTTTGTTACTCTCATTATTAGTTGTTCATTTATGACCGTTCTCTTTTCCTTCTCTCTTTACTCCTCACTCTCTGTTCCATCTCACTTCACATGTTGGTTTTATTAATACTTGCCCCCTTATCTCTACCATCATTATCCGTTTCATGGCCCGTCAAGACATCAGCGGTCATGGCTCACCACACCTTCTTGTATTTTGCTACTGTAATACGCTTTTCAAAAGCTAGGCAGTGATAGGAGGATTTCGTTGGTGATAAAGAAAAGATTACTGAACTGCTACGTGATATATGTCCTCCTTTACGGCAGCGAATGTTGGACGGTCTCCTCAAAGATGAATAAGAAACTCCAGGCAACTGAGAACCGAAGACGTTTTGGAATGGCCAAAGACACATTCCAAAAGCTAGTCAGGATTTCGTAGGTAACAAAGAAAAGAGTCGTGAACTGCTACGTGATATATGTCCTCCTTTACGGCAGCGAATGTTGGACGGTCTCTTCAAAGATGAAGAAAAGACTCGAGCCATCTTTCATCCGAAGACGTATTGCGATGGCTAAAGACGCCTTCCAAAAGCTAGGCAGAGTATTACAAGATAGGATAATTTCCTTTGTAACAAAGAAAAGAGTACTGAACGTGATATATGTCCTCCTTTACGGCAGCGAATGTTGTACGGTCTCCTCAAAGATGAAGAAGAGACTCGAGGCAGCGGAGATGTGGTTCTACAGAAGGATGCTAAGGATACCATGGACTGAACATGTGGGCAACGATGAGGTTTTGGAGAGAATGCAAAAAAGCAGGAAGCTTATACTTAACATCAGGAAGAGGCAACTGATATTTCTGGACACGTAATGAGAACGGAGCGCTTGGAGAATTTGATACTCACAGGTCGAACAAAAGGAAAGAGAGACAAAAGAAAGCAACGCATAACATATCTAGCGGGCTCAAGCAAATAGATGACAGAACAGGGTAAGGGAGAAGTAGCAAATGGACACAACCTATTGAGAGCTACAAGGGATAGAAGGAAGTGGAGAGCCATGATCGCCTACGCCCTGAAGGGATACAGCACATAAAAGAGGAAGAATACATGCTCCTTTATGATTTCTATTCGACTTTACTTTTATTGCATTTTATGTGTCTTGAGAGTGTTAATTTCTCCAAGTCTTCTTTTTTCATTATATATCTTTCAAATTTTATCTGCCTCTTTCTGAGTTTTTTTTTTTTTTTTTTTTTTTTTTAAAAATCTCCGGTGTATTCTCTGTCCTTTCAACAGTCGATGTAAATCATAATTTCTTACAAAACCATCCAACATTCACTTCCATATTGAAAGATTAAACATTATAGCCAGGATTTCTGTTTTCGCTCCTAATGCTATTTTTCAGTCGATTTCGCTCTCTACACAGATTCTGAATAGTATATTTTAAGCCCTTTTCTAACCGACTTTCACAAAGAACATTTTAACATCTCGGTGATTAAAATCAAGATAAATCTATGATGTCTTCCATGCATGTCAACCTAACACCAGAATAAAAAAACAACGCATCGAACCACAATTTCTCTAATATCGTTAAAATACTCGTGTAGAATCTGTCTATATTTCTGAAATTAGGTATTATGTACATTATTTAAATTATTCTGACTATTGTCCTCATTTTTATTACAACGTTTCGGCCGTTGTACGCTCCGGCCTTTTTCAGGTGGTTGGAATGTCGAACTGATCACTTTATTTCGCTCACTGGTGTAGACTGTTCTAATTCCACGTGCCATGTTTTAATGGATGTCATTTATCAGTTATCTCCTGTTAATTTCCCTCTGAATGTTCTCCACTGCCTTAGCCGGGTACTGAACTCACACTCTTTGGGTCCTGTCACTGGATCTAACTAACGCCTTTATCCACTGTGCCATGTGTCCTCGAGGAATTCACGATGTCTTGAGAGAATACTCGGCCTCAAACACACACCCGACTTTAAGTGGAATCCCTATATACGCAGGTAAAATAATCGACTCCCTATAGCTTACCAGCAAATAACTGACTCCTTATATTATCCTCCTTATATTAAAATGGTGTACTGTTGCCATATTTGGCATTGAGCGTCTTCGAGTTCTTGGAGAAGAATTATTTTCCGCCCTACAAATTCTTTCTCACAAGCAGGATGTAACGAGCATCTCACTGCTCTATCACTACTTCCATTGAAAGTGCTCGGAGGAACTACATTCCTTGGTTCCGCCACACCTAACCTTCGCGACTTGAACCCGCTGTGCCACTTATATTGTGGTAAACCACCCACATTCCCACCGTATTCTATCGCCGAGAAACAAGTTCCACTCAGACAGCTTCTTCCCGCGAACCACTGACCTGTAAAACAGACTCCTAAGAGAATTCCCTGAACATTAAAATCTTAACCTGTTCAAGTCTAGAGATAATCTTCCCTTCCTATCCGTATAAATTACTCCTTAACCTCTACTTCGAGTGTCTCCAGGCCCTTGTACAGGATGAACTTTACTGTTCTGCGTCGGACAGCAAGTTACCATGCAATTTAAAATTAATTAAATATAAATTGACAAAAATGTTCAAATATAGATACCGCCAGGTATATTTCCATCCACAACGGGCCTGAAGTTCCCGAGTAATAGTGAATTAATTCTGTATACCTTGACAAAAATATCCAAGATAGATATTTCCAAGTATATTTCGATCTGCATCGGGCGACCGGTTAAAAATAATTTTTTGATTAATTAAATATCAAAAAAGTCAAAGGGAGACATCTCTAGGTATATTAATTGTTAATTACATACTCGTTTAGTTCAGATTTAGAAGATAAAAAAAAATTAAGCTGAGAAGAATTTTTTACTTGTCTGCATTCTTTTCCGTTAGCCATAGTGGTATTCCGGTGAAAATATTTTAATAATATTAATAACAAATCAGCGTAATAATTAGCATTTATTAATGATTACATTATACATTCTACGAAGAAAATGTAAATTACGTCGGGTGTTGTCTGTCGAAAACGACGTTAAAGCGAATGTATCTTAATATTACTTTTCTTTCTTTTTCAGCCTTATTTTTGGCGAATCTGACATATGTGAAAAATGGTAAATATTCCTTCATTTGTTTTTTTTTACACTATAATTTGATGTGAATAAAATATCTAGCGTGTTGTTTTATGGCACATCAACTTCTGCGATCTTTCAACATGTCAACACTCCTGCGTACAAATGAGCTGTTTTCTGATATTCCGAGATTTTCCAATTCTTATTATTATTATAAAATGTTGCTACATGACATAGCAAGCTCCCGCGGTACAATTTTAGATTAAAACTTCTTTGGCATGGATTCAAATTTGAAAATTGAAGAATGTATCGGCTATAGAGAAAATTAAGATACAATTATCCCATCAATTTTTTTTAGCGACGTTGATCCTATTATCCAATTTCGTTGACTACAACAGGTCGTCGAATAATTTTATCATAATTCTGATTGTCCCTCTCTTAGTTAGCAAGACCGTTACGCCCTGCTAGTACCTCAAAAATAATTGACTATTCCGTTTTGATCGCGTGGAAAGATGGAAAATACATATTAGAGACAATATTTGGTTTCAGTGAGAGAAAGAGAGAAAGAAAGCAAGGAAGAAAGATAGAAAGAAAAAAGGAAGATAGAGGTGTTTAACATCTCTTGGTGATACCTCATAAATAATGGACTGTTATGTATTTATCACCTGGAAAGACGGAAAGGACATATTAGAGACGCTACTTGTTTTCAGTGAGAAAACGAAAGGAAGAAAGAAAGAAAAAAGAATCGTCTAATGTCTCCTGCCAATACATCATAATTAATGGACTATTCAGTTTTGATCACGTGGAAAGGCGGAAAAGACATATCAGAGACGCTCAGTGAGAAAGAAAGAAAGAAAGAAAAAAAAAAAAAAAAAAGAAAGAAGTGTTTACCGTCTGTTTCATCGAAATGGAAAAAGTCTTCAATTTGAAATATTTTCATTTGTACCCCCTTACTTCTTAAAATAACCACTAGCATTAATATTGATTGTTGTTATTGTAACATATTTGGTAATGTTCAAACATTTAACGATGCAATAGGGAAATTTCTACGGAAATTTTATTGTCGGGCATGTGCAACTCGACAGGAGGTTTTTCAAGCAATAACTTAATTATTAGGTTGGTGCAAAAATAATGACGTACAAATGTTGTTTTTGACGTTAAATATACGTCAAAAACGACATTATTACGTCATTATTTTTGCACCAACCTAATATTAAGATTCAGCAGAATATTCAAAAAGGAAAAACTCTGAAAATTTCCCTGCTATTTCAGATAATTTAATAAAGCGTACCTGATCCTCGAAATATTTACATATCACAGCTTTAAGGGATTTAGGCCTTATTTCTCAAATTAAATTCCTTTGTAAACGTCTCAACAGACTTGCTAGAATTTACCAAATACGCTTTATGAAAAGGTCAGATATAGTTAATGTTCAGAAAGAGCAGTAAGCCAATACTAACATGCCGCACAATCAGTAACTAAAACTGTACCGCTACCTGGCTTTTCTCGTGATGTGGGTGGCTAGATATCCAAAGGGTTAAAATCACAACCTTTCAAAGAGGGGATGGAACTTCTTTCGATGACCGTCTGTCACAAAGACTGGGCTCCATAACTATGTATGCAGCTAGTGTTGTGTTGACAGGGCATTGCTGAGCAGTGGGGTTTCTTTGATTGAATTCAATCACCAGGGCGCAGGTTTTCCTCTGACAGAATCAACGTCCACGTGTCCGTAAACAAAGCGAGTTTTCAAACTGGAAGACATGGGCTATGGTTTGACTTGGACAGCGTTGGGCTCCGGCAGGTCTACTTGTACAAACACGCAGGAATAAATGCTTAACATTGTTATATGGAGAGAAATGAACAAGTGTTCAGGTGCGCAGCGACCTTACGGCCTCGCCCGGTCATGGGAAGATGATAATGCACACTATTTTTACCAACATCAAAGATAGAACTGAACAAGTAAGCTTACAAAGATCAAGTTCTTAATGTTCTTCGAATTAAAAGTATTGTCAAAACATAATTCAACGGTAAAATCGTTGGTGTAAATATATATATATATATATATATATATATATATATATATATATATATATATATATATATATATATATATATATATATATCAAAAACAAATATGAGTAGATAAGTGTTTGTGCGTATGAATGAATGTGCGTTTAGCATATACTTACCAATATGTTAGAATGTTCGCATTCCAACCATGAGATCCAGGTTCGAATCTCACAAGGACTTCCTCATGTTATCGCCCTGGGGAGGCGATCACAGAAAGCATTTGGAAATTACCCGAAAACCCTAACACAGGTTTGCCCAAGCCCTGGGAGAAAAATGGGTAGCCAGAACTATTTGGGAGCCGTCGACTGTTGTGCTAGCACGAAGTCACAAGTCATCGTGGCAGAGGGTTTGGGCTTACTGGCCTTGTTCAGACTGTTGACCGCGCTGGATAATACGATCTCTTCTACAAACTAGAACTAACTTAACAAGGTGCAGTGTAAGGGCGTTGAATAAGCACAAATGTATCTGAGATGGCGTCTGCAAACAGGAATTAGCTAGCCACCCGATTAGACAGGTGTAATCGTATACGGGGATGTTGATATAAATAGACTTGTGAATATATAACCGTATGCAAATATATAATAAATGCATGTGAACATTGTAATTAAACACACACACACATATATATATATATATATATATATATATATATATATATATATATATATATATATATATATATATATATTCGAGTTCGAATTCCAGTCGAATCCATTACATTCATTTTACGTACTAATACCCATTGGGAAAGGTGTGAATCCTCTTCTTCTCCCTCCAGCGATGGGTAAATAGCAGGATAGACAGGGTTCTATAGCCTTGGATGGCAACTGGTCGAGAAGAAGGACAACTCTGAATTCCAAACCTGCAGAGGGACATTTTGGGACCTTGTGGCACTTAGCGCACCAGGTCTCTGTATTCGGCCATTCAAAAAGTGTGGATGGTCCTGCACGAAATCTTCACCACTATGAAGAAATCTCATGTGCTGTTGACGAGCTGTCGGTTTCCTGGGAAATGATCTGCTTGACCCTCATACGTCGAATTCGATGGGAGAGTCGAATATATATATATATATATATATATATATATATATATATATATATATATATATATATATATACACCTAGTGAGCCAGACAAACCTACCTAGGTTTCACCTAAACGGATCGTCAGGGAATGTATCTAGGTCTGCTCTACGGTTGTATTGAGCTCTTTTGTTAGTTAGTTGTTTACTCGTATCGGGGTTTTTTTTTTTGGGCTTCAGACCTGCATCTGTGCGATTTTTTGTCGACAGAAGTTCATGTTTGTAGCTCTTTCTTTTTTTAAAACTTTTTTCCCTCGAGATTGATTTGATTAGCAAACCAAAAATTTGAGGTTTTTTCGAAACGAGTCTAGTTATCTATATCTATCTATCTATCTATATATATATATATATATATATATATATATATATATACATGATTAATATAAAATTTCAAGTTCAGTGATGTTACCTTCAGCATCACAACTGTAGAGTTTCACAGAGAGATCCGCCAGTAATCGCCCTCTACTTTTACAGGGTATATCAGCACTATATATATATATATATATATATATATATATATATATATATAAATCATTTTTTATGTACAGAATTTAATAATAGATAGGAAAAGACAAAATCCATCAGGGTAAAAAAAAAGCAAACCGGTTTCGTCCCATTATCAAGTTTATATCAAACCTATATATATAAATATATATATATATATATATATATATTTACGGTGCGGGTGTATGTGTGTGTGTGTGTGGGTTGCGTGTGTATGGGGTTGTTGAAACATTCTGGGACTGAACAAGAAGGGATTATGATTCTGATTTTTAGTTAATTTGGCCAGATTTTGGAGGAATAGTCGGGTCGAAAACTTTTCATCACTCTCTTGTAGATCTTGGTAAATATTGCTAGATGAGATGAAACAATATTAATCTTAGACTGGAATCTCACAATTGATTCACGTAGACATCCGCGGTTTTGTGTCTGATTATGGGACTTTAATATATTTGAACTTAAGTACTTAAATACTAAAATATTTGTACTCAAGTACTTTTATCTTCCTCTATTTAATGAGCAGATAAAAAAAAAATGTTTCACAGTTTTTATTAAGAAAAAACTAAACAAAAAACAGGAGGCTTATTCTAGAAATCCTAGTCTCAAGGGAAAGAAAAAATTCTTGAAAAAGTTTGAGTTTAAGTCATTTAAGCTGCGTTCAGGTGAATTTCAGTTTCAAAAATGGATTCAGCATTCCGAAAAACTTAGCAATAAAGATCTAGATCATTATTTTCTGATAATTAAAAGGAAAGGCATACGGTGCCAAATATGGATAATGATCAGTTTACTGTATGAAATGAAATAATTTCCGATAATTTTCTTATATTTTGCAAATTTAAATTATTTTAATATCTAGGAATTCACACTAAACAGAGATAAAATTGTCTTTTTTCTCTTTAGCTTTATTCGACATTGAGGGTTCAAAACAATATCAAAAACAGGCAAAAAATTATGTTGACTGAATATCGTGTTGTAAGGCATTGAGATACATCAATTTAAACCAGCCTCTCACTTATAACATGAAGATCAATAAAAGCTAATAAAAAAAAGAAGCAAAGAAAGCACCTTCAGAAGACTACTTATCAATAAATAAATAAATTTTAACCTGAAACGATCATAACTTGACAAATACTTGAGTTAGGACAGAGTGAGACCTGTTCTAAAATCTTAAGATTAGATCTAGCACATATTTGGGAACTTTTCCAAAAATACCATGTCTGGTCGTGAGTCCACTATGCAATTCTAATTATTATTACTTTAATAATATTTGCTTTCATCTGATGAAGTCGGATTGTTACAAATTAAACAGATCTATGTTGGAAATTACGCATGCAGAGTGCGATCGACAAATTGGCGTATAAATTATGTAAAAATGAGAATAAGACTGACGAGTCATTTTAAATATTTACCAAAATTATTGAATTTATTCAATAAAATCGCCATTGACCTCAACCACGCGCCTCCAGACGACTTCGGGATCTCCATCATATCTTATAGATGATCTCCTTATTTAAGTTGGTGAATGCTGACATAATCCTTGCCTTCAGTTAATCTTTGGTGTTACAAGGAGTTTTGTTGGTCACCTGTTCAACCGCGTCCCACACATAATAACCAAGGGTGTTGCAGTCTTGGGAGTTAGGTGGCCAGATGTAAGGAGTGACGTGGTCGTAGTAATTAGCTGACAGCCATGACAGAGTTCTCCTGTTTGCGTGGCATGTTCCTAGACATAGCGTCTTCCAAAAACTACTCTCTGGGCAGCGCTATCTCCTCAAAGAACTTGATTTAGTCATCAGTGTTGAGTCTGAGGCCATCACCAAAAAATTCAGAAGTTTTTTTCTTATATGACGTATCAGAGTGAGTTTTCCCAGTTGCCGTAAATTCGTAATCACCATTAGACTCATCCACCTCTTTCCAAATCCTCTGGGCTGTCCTCAGATTGACACCCAAATACGGGAAATATTCGTATTAGAGCTTTCGGCGCGAATACCAAGCAGTACAGCATATAGTTTCCAAATTTTTGGCACAGACAATTGCTTCATTGTGCTCTTTTTCTTACTGATCGTGCCCAACTGACCCTACTATAATGTGCAGTCGACAAAATAAAAAATGTGCATGTACGAAATTAAATATATAAACTGACGACAATTTACCCATCACACATTCTGATTAAATTCTTTGATAAAAGTTTCAAGAAATTTGCAAGCATTTATCTCATCTAAGGCATACTTATTTTTTAATCCTTTCACCGAAAGTAAGTTGACAATGCTCTGGGACCCAATGAGCTACAGGGAGGGTAAGGGAACGGCATACTTCTGTACGGAGAAGTAAGGAGAAAGGACAAAAACAGGAATTGTTTTCAGGAAGATATCTGATGGCATCTGGCCTTATATTTAAATTGTTGAAGATGGCAGGGAAGTAAGACATCGGTAGGGGATTCCACAGGTGAAAAGTGCGAAGGAAGAAACTATTAGAATAGAACATGCGGTTGCATCTAGCTAGTTCAGCAGCAAAACGATGAGATCCATTTGCGAATCTATAGCACGCCTAAATTCATGCAATCCAGACACCTAGAAGGAAAGCTAATCATTTGTAGAAAAGACTGAGGAAAAAAGTGACTGAAGTCGAGATGCAAGGTAAGGATCGTTTACATTAGCGCCCCTTTGAATTTTGTCAAGAATCTCAAGATATATAAAAGGATCTCCATGTCTGATATGGAAGCAGGATCCACTGCAGGAACGAATACAAGATTTATAAATTTGCAAGATGGATTCCAACGAGACCGATATGCAATATGATAGGTCCTCATCTGGCATCTCGTCTACAGTCACTTTCTCACAGGATGTATTGTGGCTCCCCTCTGTCTTTTCTACAAATATTTTCATGGCAACTGCTCTGACGAGCTACTTTCACTAGTACCTCAACTGCATGAATTTAAGCGTGCTACTAAGTTGGCATCTCAGTATCACCTTTTCACTGTCGAAACAGTTAAATGCAACGGTCTCTTCTACTCCAACAGCTTCTTATCTCATACATCCTATCGATGCAACTCTCTTCCTATTACTTGCTTCCCAATCGAGATGTTCTGATTCCTTGATCCTGATAACTGTCCTTCTCTATTTCCTTTCCTCCCGCATTTACTCTTGCTCGCACTTTGCCTGCTCGGGACACTTCCGTCTTGCTTGTGTTGAAATGTTTATATATATATATATATATATATATATATATATATATATATATATATATATATATATAAAAAAAAAGACTCAAACACTAATATTCCATGCTTATAATTTATTACATTAGAATCGTAATCACGATCCAATTCAATCTTTTTGAATTGATAGGTCTGATGAATTGGATCGTGATTACGATTCTGATGTAATAAATTACAATTATGGAATATTAGTGCTTGAGCCTTTTTTATTATATTGTTACGCTGTCCTGGATTCTATCCTCTTGGAAATTTATATATATATATATATATATATATATATATATATATATATATATATATGTAGTCATTGTTATATATACGTATAGTGACCACTAATATTATATATATATATATATATATATATATATATATATATATATATATATGTAGTTATTGTTATATATTTTATATATGTATATATACGTATACTGACCACTAATATTATATATATATATATATATATATATATATATATATATATATATATTATATATTTTATATATATATATGTACATATATGTATATTGACCAATAACATTATATATATAGTTATATATATATATATATATATATATATATATATATATATATATATATATATATATATAAATATATATATATATATATACAGTTATATATATTATATATATTATATATATATATGTATAGTCACCACTAATATTATATATATATATATATATATATATATATATATATATATATATATATAGTTATATATTTTATATATATGTACATATATGTATATTGACCACTAACATTATATATATATATATATATATATATATATATATATATATATATATATATATATATATATATATATATAACATGGTCTGGCCCAACCCTCTGAACCAACTTTCATATAAAAATGACTGATAACTTTCTAATAGATAATTTTTTTAAAAAAATCTTATAGCCTCATCTCAAGTGAATTTACATCCTGGATTATAAAACATATCTCATTCCCTGAAAAATCTACTGCTGATAGAATGTAGAGTAATAAAAAAATTACAATAATATAAGAATAAATATAAAATTAAGAAAGAAAAATAAAATTTTTATAAGAGCAACGAGAGCATACATATTAAAATATTACATTTTAATCACAAATAAGAAGCAATTCATAACAAGTAAATGTTGTTAATAAAAATATATATTATCTTGAAATAGAAATAACGAAATACGACAACAATTGAAAAAAGAATTCGGTTTATCTGTCCTGTTTCATCAGGGTAAAATCCAGGGCAAAAATTTGCATATTGAAAAAAAATATACAACCCCAGATTAATGTTATATGCAAAAAATATATTAAAACCTAATTAAAAAATGATAATAAATAAAAATATTAAAAAAATAATAATAAATCAAGAGATAAAATGTTAGGCCAAAAAAATCGCCTCAGCCGGCCAAGCATAGAAATGAATACAAGTAATACTGAGTGGTAGAGAAAAGCAATAATACCAACAAAAAATTACAATATGAGCTCTGGTAAAAATGGTTACGGAGACATCAAGTTTATAAGTTCCAAAAATTCATACACTGATGTCCTCAAGGACATATCGCCGAGTGGACAAAAGCGTTGCTCGGATCCAGTGACTTGAGCCAAATAGTTGTGAGTCCCATTCTGACTTACGGTATTCGAGCACTTGTGTGTTCAATACCTGAATTTACAGCAGCGGAGAGTTGAGTTAAAGGGAGATAACTGAGAAATAGAACGGGGAACTATAAAAATCTATCCCGAAATAAAAGTTTATAAATTTCGTTTCTTGGATTTCTTGCCTGACACCAAATCATAGTTGTACCTCAGCACAGAAACTCAAAATGTCCTCCGCTTGCTCGAGGCGCGTCCCCCGTCGAAATTAAAGAACGTCGGCAACAGAGATGTACAAATAATGTAAATAATTCTCATCTCAGAAATTTTGACAGATATTATAAAGTGAAATCAGTTAGACATTTAAATATAAAGCTAATCATCCATGTATCTTTACCGTTTTCGATATGAAATTATCAACTTGATTTCTTGCGTGACATCAAAACAAGGTAGAATGGCCATATAAACATATGTCCAGAGGGCCATCGTTGCAACTCATAACAAATGTTCAGAATGTCCTTCGCTGGCTCCTACAGACGCATCACCCGTCGGATCATTGATTGGCGGACAGTATCAAGTATTCCCACACGGTTTCGATGGGTTTAACAGGCCCCCTAACACTGTGATGAAGTATTTCTTCATTATCAATGTCTGCTTCATAAACCAGTTATTTTAAGTAGCCCAATAGATACAAATCCAAGGGACTGAGGTCGGAGTGAAGTGCAGATCATGGTAACAGTCAATACAATATGGGAACCAGTAATAAGGAGTGTCAGAGAAAAGCAATGATAACAACAAAAGTTGCAATATGAGCTCTGGTAAAAAACATGCAATGATAATTGCAAAAATTGCAATATGAGCATTGGTAAAAATGGATGCTGAAGACATTAGGTTTATAATGCCCAGAAATTCATACTCAAGGACACATAGTACAGTGGATAAAGGCGTTGGTTAGATCCAGTGACAGGACCCAAAGAGTGTGAATTCAGTACACGGTTAAGGCAGTTGAGAACTTTCAGAGGGAAATTTACAGGATATAACTGATAACTGACATCCATTAAACATGGCACGTAGAACAGTCTAGATGAGTCTTCATGAGGACAATAGTCCGAATAATGTAAATAGTCTACGGTCCTCTCCTACCTGGTATATGTCAGCCTATGCATCGTGAATAAGGTGACTAAAATGTGCTGAAGCTTCATCATGTATGAATCACATGCGTCTTCGTATTTGCAGGGAGACATTCTCTAGCAGGTCTGAAAGTGTGTACGAAATAAATTCCCTGTAGTCAGCTCCTGTAAGAAGAGAACATATGGACCTACCAGACAGTCACCTACAATTCCAGGTTCCACATTAATCGCACACTGATTATGCTGTATAGGGATTTCGATCACTAAAGGTTGCTTATGTAAATTGATTATTTGATCTCTTCCAAATATTGTCTCATCAAACAACGCATCAGGAGTCTTTACAATAAATAAACTATCGGTCACTAATGTGGTGACTAATCAGACTGCGAAAGACCCTGTAGTAGTTGCAAATGATACGGATACAGGAGCTGCTCTTGAAGTACTTTCCATGTGGTACTATGAGATATATGATATGCTAGGGCCAATTGATGGTGCTGATACCTGGATCGTCTCCGACAGCCTGTAGAATATTTTCTTCAAGGTCAGACCTACGAGCGGATCTTGGTCTTAATTGATTCATAGTTTTTGGTGCCACCGATCCCGTCTCAGCAACGCGACGATAAACATCAGCAAAGGTTGAATGTCTCGGCTGCCTTCAGTCTGTAAACACCGTTTGATATAGCCATTCAGGCTCGCGTCATTACCATTCGCATGACCGTATGCAAATATATCAGACTGTATGTATATATCATATCCGACTGCTTACGATATGAATATCCTGTCCTTGTTAAACAGAACACTTCTCAGTTAATTCACTACTAAACAAGTTAAACATTGAAGACAGTCTAGCCACAATTGTACACGAATGACAAATGTAACCTAGTCTACATGGCAACACAGCACAATCTACCGTAAACTTTCTTTAAACTTAATAACTCAAAAATAAAGGATTTACACCAGTAAAGTTTGTAAAATTATTTTTGTATACCCTATATATATATATATATATATATATATATATAAACACACACACACACAGCCACATGAATATACATATATATATATATATATATATATATATATATAAAAAAAATACATTCAAATATTTTAAAAAACTATCCGCGTTCTTCGTTTCGTGCGCATGTGTAGACGTAGCAACGTCGACAAAGCCAAGTTGGATGAAATCGTAACGGATAAAACGCGTCACCAGAAACTTTTAGTTTGTCATATTTTCCTGTATATATATACACATATTTTCCTGTATATATATATATATATATATATATATATATATATATATATATATATATATATATATATATAAGTCAACGTTGAGGTCAAACGCAATCTTTAGGTGTGCTTATTGCGTTAAGGCTTAAAACATACCGTTCCCGCGTTGTGTTGACCTCAATGTTCACATTTATATATTCTCCATGCTTGATATTAACCAGTTTAACCCATAAATATAGCATAACTAAAAACTGTATTTTTACAATCAATCACACACACACACACACACATATATATATATATATATATATATATATATATATATATATATATATATATATATACAGTCTGTTAGAAGTTATTATGCAAATCACATAAACCTTTATAGTTCGAATTTAATTTGAACAATTTTTCTCAAGCTTTAAATAACTAATTTTGACGTTAAAACAAAGCTTGAGTTAATCTTCAGGTAGTTTCAACATGTTTTTGTAAAAGTTATTAGATGCAATATAAAATCTGCAGTCTGAAGTTATAAAAAAACAGAAAATAACTTTTTGCTTTAATAACAATGTAATACAATCATCAAAATATAATAAGTCTTTGAAGCATTTACATATTAATATAGTGAACCTTCTTCTCAAGAACAGCCAGCAATTTATTCTCCATTAATTTCGCTAAATCTTTTATTTCAGCAGATTCATTTTCCGACATTGTGGTTTTAATCGTTTACCATAGGTCTACTTTGCTGCCATATGGTTTGCCACCTTCATATAATTAACAATAGGTTTTCAGTCGGACCGAGACTAAGTGGTTGCCATTCCATTATCTTCTCTCATATAACCCTTTTTCGACTCAAAGAATTCACGGGTAGCCTTAGATAGACGAAAAGGAACATAAATACACAATTCTCATTGAAACTTTGAGGATTGGACTTCTCCCATTCAAAGAAAGTCTTGTCCATGAAATTGCAATAGTTAGCACTATTCAGTTTAGCACATTCATCGACTTTGAATGGTCCAAAAATGGTTTTGTTGAAATTGCAGAGTTTTTGCTGCATTCTTTGAGCAATAGGCACATCTCCATTGAATAAACTCCAACCTTAGGTCTGTCCACCAGGTCTATCGAATATCACCTGAGATTCATCTGGAAAATTCCTTTAAAAAAGTTAATTTTCATGTATTTCTTGGCGCAATTTTAACAATTGAACATATTTGTTTTACTGGAAGAAGTTTACCATGGAGATTTCCTCACAGATCCCAATTTGAGAATTATTCTAAACCATTTTTAATTCTCAATTCTCTCAATTTCAGCCGCTATAACTCGATTTATTTTGCATTTCCTTTGAGCAGACAAGATGTTAAAACCTTTTCCTTTGCTTCTAAGTCTCTTATATTTTCAACAGTTGTCTTTATCGTTTGGTGATTTATGTGAATCTCGTTTAATATCTCAATTCCATCACTGAATAACTCTGTTATTTTCTGTTTTCCAGCATTCTAACTGCTTTCCATTACCAATATTTCAAGATATATTATGGAAAAAAGAAGCAAATTGATTTTATTAGATTCCGTAGACCTTAAACTACTAATAGTTTAATCTGCATATTAACACCAGACTGTATCTGTCTATATTTCTGAGATGAAGTATTATGTACACTATTTACATTATTCGGACTATTCTCCTCATCTTCTCGCCATATTTATCACAACGTTTCGGCCTTTCAGTAACTGTCTATATTTCTGAGATGAGGTATTATGTACACTATTTACATTATTCGGGAAATTGTCCTCATATTTGTCATCATATTTATTACATTTCGGCTCTTCAGTATCTGTCTATATTTCCGAGATGAATTATTATGTACACGATTTACATTATTCGGTCTATTGTCCTCGTATTTGTCGCCATGTTTATCACAACGTTTCGGCCGTTTTACACTCCGGCCTTCTTCAGGTGGTTGGAATGTCGAACTGAATTCTTTATTTCGCTCACTGTGGTAAACTGTTCTAGTTCCACGTGCCATGTCTAATGGATGTCAGTTATCTCCTGTTAATTCCCCTCTCAAAGTTCTCCACTGCCTTATTTAGATCCAGTGACAGGACCAAAAGAGTGTGAGTACTCGGTTAGTGCAGTGGAGAAAAAAAAAGCAAAAAAATTGCTCGCCCTTCAAGAAAACAAAATGACCGAAATAAATCAAAAATTAAAAAGAAATTTGATAAATTCTAGCGTAAAATAAAAATTAAACTGAAAATAAAAGTTAAATAAATTGCGCTTTAAAGGCGAATAAAGAAAGAAAAATTAAAGAAAAAAACAAAATTAAAAGCAAGAAAATAAAGAATAAATAAAAAGATCTCGTGCAGCAAATAAAAGTACGTTATCCCAGAAAAATTAGCGTATTGCCGGGGGAGGGTCAAAGAAAACTGAAAATGATAAACAAAATAAAAAAAACCCAACAGATAGAGTCAATGTACAATAAATTCAGCCAAAATAACTTGATTTATTTTAGGTGCCTTTGAAAAAAAAAATGAAATGAACGTATAGTCTATGCAAGACCTAAACGGTCTGACACAAAGTCAATCTCTAGGCCATGTGTGTTATATTTTCACTCGACTATTTATATATGCTGGTCACTAGTTCATTATGGGTAGAATTATGTTTAAAAATATTCCAGAGGCTATTGACTATGAATAAACAAATTAAGTAAATAATAAACATATTAGCAAACTAAGAATATATGCATAAACACATGTAAAATAATATTAACCAACAACAAATAATTAGATAATAAATAATGAGTAAAATGTTAGCACGATAATATAGTTACAAATAACGGCATTCAAAATTCACAATTATTCCTTCTTAATATCCTTTAGAATAATTTGAAACTTAACCGTTAACACTTACCCAATATCAACAATAATACAATAGCCCAGAGGTTGGCAACCTACAGACATGGCACGCCAAGTAATTTCCACTGGCACGCAGCCGCAAATGACATCAGGAAGTCCGGACCAAATACTCCTACAACACAAAAAGATATTAAGCTGTTTCAATTTTAATAGATAATAAATTATATATACAATATATTACTATATCAGGCACACTAAATTATTTTAAAACCCTAAGCCGGCACAAAAAGGTTGCCGACACCTGCAATAGAGTTTACTTCCCATAATGCACCATTGGCTAGTATTTATAATTAGTCGAGCCAAAACACAATACATAAAGCCGGAAAATTTCGTTCAAGCATAAAACAGATTGTCGCAGCTCAATGTTGCCCGAGCTTCGCCATCCTTATGTAAAGCTTGATAGATACTTTCAGCAATAATTGTTTATACATCAGCGGTTGACCCAGACGAAGCAAAGTCATATTGTTTGTTTAAAAGAAGGCCCTGCGATGTGAGATGTTTAAGCAATTGAGCGATGATTATGGCCGCTAGTAATTTACCAAAAAGAAATAGAAAGCTAATAGATCAAAGCTGATATGGGAAGAGGTGAATTCATACCTTTGCCCCGAAGTGAATATAACGAACCCAACGGGAATTGGAACTCGGCTCTCTGATTAACAATTCCAATCCATTATCCATTACACCACCCACACATCCAACCTTACATTGTAAATTGATTGATTCGTAAAAGTAATTTACATAATTATTTTATCGGTGAAGCTTTCTAGACTATTTTAAATATAGCATACCTTAAAACTATATTTTTATCATATTATATATATATATATATATATATATATATATATATATATATATATGTGTGTGTGTGTGTGTGTGTGTGTGTGTGTGTGTGTAATAAATCCAAATGAATTCTAATAATAAAAAATTATTAAAACTGATCCACAGAAGAGAGCTCAATATATTTATTATAGAGCAAACATGAATTACAAGTAGATAAAAGTCAATACCCCATATGATATATAATCATTTCGCCCAGAACAGGCTTGTCAAAACGAAGGAGATAGACAAAAAATTTAATTTATATAATCCTATTTATAATTCATTAATATTGTGCTAATTTGGTCTTAGTTATCTATTTAGCTTCTTGTTATTTATTTATCTAATTATTATTTTTTATACTTCTGTTTTTCATGATTCTATTTTTTTGAAAAAATCATCTAATATTTAATACGAGTTTAATACGAATATTCTCTTGTCCTTTTTATTAATTAAATTTTGATAATTCCGACAAAGGACATTACGTAGGGCATAGAATGACACCATTATTATTCTTACGTTAACAACACGATGATGAAGACAATAGAGCTTAGCATTGACCAGGCTTGACGTTGCTTAACTTTGAAAATCGTACGGGAACCGGTATTTCAACGCTATATGGTTGTACGTTTAGAAACAGAAGCAATATTGGAAGTTGAAAATATCTGTCTTGAAAACTATTCGCTTTTGGTTGGTAAGATTAAATAAGCGTATCTACATGGCGTAGCATTCTCCTGTGGTACAGGTTGTGAATCTCAATATCAGCCAAAACTACATCTTTTGTTCCGAATTCCCACAATTTAAACTTGAGTTTTTCGGACGTTATGACAAAAAGCAACTAAATAAGGTCGGGGAGTAAGAAAATGGCAATATTAGTCAAGATAATGCGTGGAATTAAATTAAAAGTCGGTTCTGTTGAAGTAAGAATGTTGCGCCATTTTATATCTCTTCTGATATGTAGTAGGGACAAATGACAGGTTAACGATTTGATTTTTGATACGGTATTCAACGTACATCTGTTACATCTGTTGTCACCCTTGTCAAAATCTAGTCTTTATTGAATATAGCCGTAAATTTCTTAACGAATCCATTTAGAAAAAGAAAACGCTTTATTAATAACAAGAAAAAAAACTCTTTAATTAATTTATTTTACGACTTGTTAATCCTTTCTGGGTTATTTAAAGCCAAAACATATTTGGGATTGTGAAAACTATGTATTTTAGGAAAATATATGAAAAATTATACCCAAAGATATATTTTTAAAAAAAATCAGTTTAAAATTTTAGCGCCCCCTCTCCTTCATGCACGTGTGTAATCATATCTACATACACATCACTTTAGTCCGATGAAGTCCTAAATGACGAAACGCGTTAAACTAAAATATTGTTTCCACTTTGTCATAGATGTTCCTAAAATATTTTGGATTTTTAGAATATTTTTGATATGTCCCGGAAAGGGATATATTTGAACGAAGTAGCTAAGTGGTTTTGGCTACTATAACCAAGTAGAATACGGTAGCAGTAATCGACTGGTAAGCGTCGTAGTCACAGGTAAGAAGTGTAGATCAATGGCGTAGTCCAATGGGCGTCGTTATAGACTTAGCTCTCAGACTAAGGCTCTTGACTCTCGTACCTACACGTCCGTCGGTATTTATGATGGACACCAGCCAATCATATTCCAGTGAGGGGGAACACAGGTGTATGCATATTCCATTATACCAATTTTTTGCGTGAAAATTGATAATTCTATAATAATAATTTTATTTTTGAACAGCATAGATTCCCCAGATACAAATCCTACTATTTAACCCTTAGCTGAGGACAAGTGGCGGATTTATATTTTTCCCAAGGATATTTGTGCTTAAGTGAAACGTAACGAACCTAATTGGAATTAGAACTCAGCTCCCCGAATTCTCATTCTAATTAATCAATATTTTATGCAATATGTAACTTTTAGAATTTTTTTAATGCCATAAAGATGTCGGCATATATGTCTCTCTACAGATTCCTTCTTCTAATTACACATGATTCTTGGGAAATATAGTGATTTCATATTACCTTCTGTACAGTTTTGAAATCAGAGTTTTCCTTCTCTTAGACTAGTTGTTAATCAATTTTAGAGACTCCACTCTACCTTGCTTTGTCCCCCATCGTTAGGGAAAAGAATTGATTTTGTTTTCTAAAGGAATATGTGCAAAAATAAACACTAATAACTAGGCATGAATTTGAACCCGGTTCACTGATACAACATCTCGAGACGATTAAACAAGAAAACTGTGTGGTGCCTGTAATCTTGGTAAAAGCATGTTCCTGATATACCCCGTGGATTATCGCACGAAATTCTAACTTTAAAATTAACTCGAAAACTGTTGGCATTGAAGAAAATAGTCTTACTGTATTAGTCGTTCATATTGTATGAGAGGTCAAGGAATTAGGGACAGTTTCTTGGTGACTAACCATAATATCTGTATACGAAACTTAACTATGCTTAGTCTTTGGACCTGCAAGAAATAAAAACAGTGTGTTAAACGGAAGGTTGGCACAGCTATTACTATACACACTTTTGAAACCCTCGGTAATACCTATTTACAAGATTATAAAATTGAGAACCAAGTTCAACGCGAAATTTAATATTTATCGTTTATAAAGATGTATTTGCCATTTTATAAAGAAATACATTTGAGAAGAAATCCCTTTATTAAAAATGCTGAAAAAAAATAAAATTATCAACATATAAACCAATTTTTGTCTGAATTTCTGGGATTAGAAGTTACCATTATTTACACTATTTATATTCGGACCATTGTCCTCACCATTATTGTTGTTATCACAAATATTCGGTCGTTGTGTCTTCCGGCCTTCCTCGGATATTGTTGTGGCATTGACAGGGCCAGAAATAAAGACACAAAGAGAGGAATTGAGTTAAACAAATATATTAACAGAAGCAGTAACACCAAACATACACACGAGAGTGTTACAGCAAGAATGTTCGGTCCGACTGTCAGCGCTGACTGCTGGAAACTTTCCTCTCCAAAAGGCAGTACCTGCTCCTATTTATAGCTGGGAGAGTCCATGCGTACGTGGGTAAATAAACATAACAGATATATATATATATATCAATCTAGGTAACGTGCAAGAAATTTCGAACTGAACCCTTTATTTAACCTACGGAATTCCGACGTGACAGTGGCCTAATGAGTAAACAGCGTTGGTTTGTGAAGTTTATGATATGAGCAGTAGAACCTACGAAAATTAAATAAAGGGTTCATTTCGGAATTACCTGTAATGTGCACAGATCGATATACACCTGAGGAATGCAGAAGGTAACAGCGGTCGAAACACTGTGATAACAAATACCATGCAATATTTATTATCTATTATTTCAGAAATAAGTGAGAAAACAAATATTTTATTCATAATACTTTTTTTTTAAATTATGAAAAATGGAACAAAAAAAAATTGAATAAACATGTTTTTCTGGACATAAACGATTTTCTTCTGAGATTATTTCACATCAGAGATTAATCTTTTAATCTGCTGATTTCTTTTTCTTATTGTAATCTAGGATCAAGGCTTCTTACTTTTTTTTCTTCTCTCGAAAAGCATGATTTTTAAAAGTTTTATATCTTTACTATGTTTTTAATGCCAGGCAAATCTGCTGATAGATTAAATAAGTGCCATGGGTCCTTACCTATAACTACAGAATGAACTCTTCCTAACACTATGTATACTACGCCCCTCAAGAGACGGGGTCGAATCAAGCCGAGCTCCTCGGCTTGACAGTCGAACTCTCTGCCTCTGAGAAGAGAGGAACCCGGACGAGGCTCCGCCGAAGGGCAGTCTCTCGTTCGGGAAGGTTGACCAACCCGATCCCATTTGTACGGTTTCTACTGGCATTTTTTGGCCAAGCTTACGGGCTCGGGAAACCCACGTTAAACTCGGCCTCTTGCCTCATGCAACCCTCGTAGAGGAGGTGGCTAGATACCGAATCGAGCCGAACTTCTCGGCTTGACGGTCGAACTCTCTGCCTCTGAGTCAACCTCCCCGGACGAGGCTCTGCCCTTCGGCGGAGCCTCGTCCGGGGAGGTTGACCAACCCAATCCCGTTTAGACTGGTTCTACGGGCATTTTTTAGCCGAACCTACGGACTCGGGAAACCCACAGAAAACTCGGCCTTGTGCTATAGCTTTCCCTCGTGGTGGGTGGGGCAAGTAAATATCGAATCGAGTCTAGCCGTTTCGGCTTGACGGTCGGACTCTCTGCCTCTGAGAAAAGAGGAACCCGGACGAGGCTCCGCCGAAGGGCAAAGTCTCGTTCGGGGAGGTTGACCAACCCAATTCTGTCTTTACAGTTTCTATGGGCATTTTTTGGACGAGCCTACGGGCTCGGAAAACCAACGTAAAACTCGGCCTTGTGTCACATCTTTCCCTCGTGGCGGGGTGGGGGGCAAGTAAATATCGAATCGAGCCGAGCCGATAGTAGTTCACTCCAAACCAGACTGACAGTCATACTAACACCTTCCACATATTGTATTATTATTTCGTGTAATATACCTTCGTTATTTCTACCGTAACGGAGTGTAATAATTTGTTGTTAATTCAATCGATTTTCATATGTTTCGAGATTATTAAAAAAAACAATCATCGCTTTTTAAAACTAATATACATTGTCGAAGGAGTCAAAATGGTATAAAGTGATAGCGGTGTCAAGGGAATAACCACCGTTTTGATAAAAATGTTAACCAATACCAGAAACTTGAACAAGACTCAAATATCGGCTTATGGGCTACAGTGTATGACCATTTGCTTCCTTTTTTTTACTACATATTTTTTTTTAATCGTCACCTTTCTTCAACAACTTCAACAAAAGATATGTGCATAGATGTATAATCTAAAATAGATACGAACACGCGTGCATACATATAGAGACATACATTAGTGATATAGATAGATAGATAGATAGATAGATAGATAGATAGATAGATAGATAGATAGATAGATAGATAGATAGATTCAGATAGATAGATAGATAGATAGATAGATAGATAGATAGATACGAACAGACTCGGATAGATAGATAGATAGATAGATAAGGAATGGGTGGAGATAATGAACGAACGGAGATAGATAGATAGGCTCAGATAGATAGATAGATAATGATGAGGCGGAGATGGATAGATAGATAGATAAATAGACTCAACGACGAAATTATTCGTACACCCATCAATTTTGAATATTTTTATCAATTTCTCAGAATCTAATGCTCGTATGATGTGAGTTTTTCTTGTACGTGAATAAGCACAGAAAAAGGGAAATAAAATTGAATGTTCAGAACAATAGTTTAAATACAACAAATTTGACAGTCGATTAGTGCAAAATAGGAAAAGTCAAAATTATTCGAACAATAGAAAATATCACTTTAATTTGCATAATTATAAGTAATTTACCTAATTTTTTTTTTATCGGTGAAGCCTTCAAGACTATTTATTCAGTAGAATATTTGTGATAATTCCAGCAAAGAACATCATGTGGTGCATAGTAACACCATTGTTTTTCTTACGTTATCGACGCGATGAGGAAAACAATGGAGCTTAGTGTTGACGAGAGAGAGAGAATTATTAACTTCCACAAGTCGGGAAATAGTTACAGCACTTTTTCAAACCAGTTAGCTATCCTGAGATCTACAGTACAGTCCGTTCTAAAGAAGATTAAGCAGTTTGGCACGACAGAGAATTTGCTTGGGCATGGAAGAAAACCCACATTGTCACTGAAAACTGCGCGAAAACTGTGTCGCCAGGTTAATACAAATCCAAGAGTTGCTTTGAAAGACATTGCCAAAAGTATGGATACGATAGGTATGAGCATAAGTACTCGAACAATACAACGTTGTTTAAATAGAAATGGGTTGTATGGAAACCAGCCACGACGAACCCCTCTTCAGGAACCATGTTTAATTTTGCCAAAACGTTCTTGGACAAAGAAAATTGCTTTTGGGAACAAGTATGATGCAGAGTTAAAAAAAATACTGAGCTTTTTAAACATAATGATGAACAGAAGATTTGGCGCAAGGAAAATGAGTCTTTCCTCCCAAAGAACACAGTGGCAACATTAAAACATAGAAGCGGCTGGATAATGTTTTGGGATTGCTTTAGCTGAAGGGCGACTGGACAATTAATTGCAATAATAGGAATAGTGAAATCTGCAGACTATATCAAAATTCGGGATGAAAATCTACAACTATCAGTGTAAAATCTTCATCTAGGTTAGTGATTAACTTTCCAGAAAGATAATGATCCAAAACATACGTCTAAATCAGACTCTTGACTTGAATATTATTGAATATCTATGTCAAGAATTGAAAGTTCGAATAAATCGTCGGTCACCAAAAAACCTTCAGGAATTAGTACGTGTAACGATTGGAGTATGGAAGAAAATCCCAGAAAAGATTTGTTCAAATCTCATCAAAAAATTTAGAAAACGATTGCAAGTTATAAAGATGAGAGGCCATGCTAATGACTGTTAATATTGTGAAAATAGTTCTTTTTTTTTCTATTTTTCATACAGTACGAATAATTTTGTCTTTTCCTATTTTGCATAATTCGCCTGTCAAATTTGATGTATTTAACCTATTTTTATGAAGATAGAGTTTTTTATTCCTTTTTTGTGCTTTTTAAGATATAAAAACAAACTCGGCATCTTACAGGTTCTGAGAAATGGATAAAAAATATTGGAAATTGAGGAGTGTACGAATAATTTCGTCGTTGACTGTAGATAGATAGATAGATAGATAGATAGATATGAGCATACTGAGATAGATAGATAGATAGATAGATAGATAGATATGAGCATACTGAGATAGATAGATAGATAGATAGATAGATAGATAGATAGATATGAAACAGACTCAGATGGATGGAACGCGTGCGCGCGCACGAGAAAGAAAAGAATCAATAGTGATAGAAAGAGGGATAGGGATAGGTAGATAGGTTGATTGTGTACATATCTAACGCATTTCATTCTTTACTTTTTTATAGAAAAAGGAAAAGCTAATAAATCTGACTGCCTTGACGTTGTCAACTTCAATAGTCCAGGTAATTAAACATCTCCTCTTCTTCATTTCATAAGCTTTTTGCTTATTATTTCTTTGCTCTCCCTCTCCTTCTCTCTCTCTCTCTCTCTCTCTCTATCTATCTATCTATCTATCTATCTATCTATCTATCTCTCTTCATCTCTCTCTCCCACTATCTCTTTCTCTCGTTCTCCTTCTTCTTCTCTCCCTCTCTCTCTCTATTTATCTATCTTTCTCTCTCTTCATCTCTCTCACATTATCTCTTTCTCTCTTTCTCTCTTTCTCTTATTCTTCTCTCTCTCTCTCTCTCTATCTATCTATCTATCTATCTATCTATCTATCTATCTATCTATCTCTCTTCATCTCTCTCCCACTATCTCTATCTCTCGTTCTCCTTCTTCTCTCCCTCTCTCTCTCTATTTATCTGTCTTTCTCTCTCTTCATCTCTCTCACATTATATCTTTCTCTTTCTCTCCTTCTTCTTCTTCTTCTTCTTCTTCTTCTCTCTCTCTCTCCCCTCTATCTATTTATCTATCTATCTATCTATCTATCTATCTATCTATCTTTCTCTCTCTCTTCATCTCTCTCCCACTATCTCTTTCTCTCGTTGTCCTTCTTCTTCTCTCCCTCACTCTCTCTATTTATCTATCTTTCTCTCTCTTCATCTCTCTCACATTGTCTCTTTCTCTTCTTCTTCTTCTTCTTCTTCTTCTCTCTCTCTCTCTCTGTATCTCGCTCTCGTACGCTCAAGACATGCATCTAGAGGAACAAATATAGGCGGGTTTTCTAAGACCAAGTTTTTCTTTTTACTCTCTCATTATTCCACGAATTGTTGGAACGAGTATCTTTATCGTGGTTATTTTTATCAAAACGTTTCGATCGGTATGCATTCCGGCCATTGCCGTGTATATGTAAATGTGATTTTATTTTATTTTCCTTCTTTTTTTTGTCTATTTCAACGTCCTGCATCGAACCAAACAGATCACTGAAAGTGTAAATATATATATATATATATATATATATATATATATATATATATATATATATATATATATATATATATATATAGCCTGATGTGCTATAGCATTTAAATACGGATTTAGTCCATTCCATAATATATCATTTGTTTACGTTAAGATATGCTACGAGCAGATATGAACGTTCTAGAGAAATCATGGGAAATGTGTAGTCTATATATATATATATATATATATATATATATATATATATATGTATGTATGTATGTATGTATACACACATACATACAGATAGAAAAATCGTTGGTGACTTGGTATCACTAACTATTCTTCTGATGAGGTGTTGCCTGAAAATATGTTTTATCGCTACACAATTCTAAGCATGTTTCAAAAATTTAAGCTAAAAGTTCGAATTTAATTTTGTAATTAAATTAAAGACATTAGTTCCAATTCATCCTCAAGCGAATTTTGGAGTAACTTATTGGAGTAAATTACTGGGTTTTAAAGGCACTGCAAAAATTCATAATTCATGTTTCCAAGGTGAATTATGAATTTTTTGGTAATAATAATAATAATAATAAATAATAATATAATATATATATATATATATATATATATATATATATAATAATCGTAGCAAAGTATGGCACAAAGCCACGATAATGAGGCACTACCATTATTTAATATCAATTTTGATATTGCTCTCAGGCCTTTTATTCAACATCACACTTTCACAAAAAAAGAGGTAAAAGGTATTGCAATATGTTTACTTTTATGTTTTTTCTGTTATTTTAGCATTTTTTAAATTGTTTTTCTTGCTCAGGCAGTTTTTACATTCTACGACCCTTGAACGAATATCAAAGATACAGAAATAAGCCAATTAGTTTTGTAAGGCTTCGAGTACAAATCGATCAATGAAGAAATATATTAAGATGAAATCTCTCTCTCTCTCTCTCTCTCTCTCTCTCTCTCTCTCTATCGACAAACAGCACCTACTCACTCACAGCACATAATGAGCATCACATTTATTAAAAGAGGAAGTAAATTAAGTAAACGTAGAATTCGCGAGTGTGTCGCTATCGAATCTTTTCAAAATATAAATTAATGCTCCGGATATTTTCGAATATCTCTTTTGTTACCTATTTCCAAAACCAACATGCAAGACAGCTTTAAAAAAAGGACTCGTAACTGGAAAAACCGAATGAAAAAACAATGTTTTCACACCCAACTCAGTTCTGCAGAATCAGAATCAACGTTGAGTTTAAGCAAGCAAATGAGTCAATTGGAGTAAAGTGCCATGCAGATTTAAATTTTTCCCACTTGTGACGAATGCAGCTATCGACTTTTTTTTTTTTTTTTGCATGCTAGCATGTTAGTTAACATTCGTGTCAGTCAGCTGTTGGCTCTCATGCTG
Organism: Acanthosepion pharaonis; assembly: GCA_903632075.3. NCBI lineage: Eukaryota > Metazoa > Mollusca > Cephalopoda > Sepiida > Sepiidae > Acanthosepion > Acanthosepion pharaonis. Next base: position 694,749 of record CAHIKZ030004704.1, on the reverse strand, counting down.
GCCAATAGAATCTTCCTGCCTATTCGTGGCAGCCATCTATTGGCTCTCACTCTGGCCAGTACAAAATGGCCGCAAACTACATGAAAAGTGCCGTAGAAGCATGAAAAAATCGATTATTTCGACTATCGATGGGAGTTGGGAAATGCAAAGTCGGTCTTGGACTTCCTGCTCACTTGGAGCATGCGCATATAAATTTTGATGCAAATCCGTCGAAAATTGCGCCGTGCATTCCACACACACACACACACACACACACACACACACACCTGCCTTATATATATATATATATATATATATATATATATATTCATAATTTCCAACGTCGTTAGCACGACTCGGAATTTCATATATTAAGACCGGAAGATTGTTAAAATCCATGAAACTCCAAGCCCTGCTACTGACGTAGTCAATCTCTAATATTTATAGTAAATTGTCAATGATTTTGTTAGAGTTTATATATATATATATATATATATATATATATATATATATATATATATATATATATTATTAATAGAAATCTTATCTATTCTTGTTTACGGAAAACCTTCGGTGTCTTGATTTGCAAATAAAGAAGCCAATACCAAAGTGGGAAAAAAGGTATAAAAAAAAGAAAGAACCAAGAATATAATCATCCAGTATACGAGTTCAAGGCCCAAAGAAAATAACCCCGATGCGAGTACCAAAAATAACTAAATAAAGTGCTCAATACAATGAGTAGAGCAGACCTAGTTAAGCCTAGAAAGCCAGACAAACCTACCAAGGTTTCACCTAAGCGGATCGTCAGGGAAGGTTCCCTGACGATCCGCTTAGGTGAAATAATTAAAAGTTTACTATAAATATTAGAGATCGACCTAGAATTTAGATTTTCAGGAACAAAATAACAATTATATATATATATATATACTAGCAATATAACCCGTCTTTGACCGGTTATTTTAATGCTGGGATCTTTGCCGTTCATTTGGAGCCGTTTCAGTTTAAAGTGAGCCCACCCGAAAATCAATATTAGTAACGACATTTTTTGGGGGTGTTGGTTAACAATTTGAAGTGGGTGGCCCTGAAAAGGGAACTCTATTATAATAAATAATATTATTGTAACAATTAAAACTATTTATTTTTATTAAAGTTTTTATGAAGGATATATATATCCAAGAACAGATAGTGAATAGTAAAAAGTTGCTGACAATTATAATGGACAGGAAGTAGTGGAGAGTCATTGTCGCCAACAATTTGAACTCGAAACCAGCAGTGAAGAATTATCAATGAAACAAAAAAAAATCATCAAAATCGGATGAACACTGTGGAAATGCACACACACACACACACATATTTTGAGAATATATATACATACTAGCTAAATTAGCCACGCCTTGTACCTACTTCTGTCATCACTTATCTCGACCTCACTCACTTAATTGATCTGCGTTAATGGACCTGCTTAAAACACCCATGAACTTCCGGCTGCATCATTGCCCCGGTTTTCCTGTCAAACTAATTCACCTGGTTTAAGAAATTGTTGCAGGTATATCGTCCATACTGAAATCAGCTATTCCTTACACTTCAGTTAAAATAGGATGGAAGGTTCACCATTGAACTTGACCAGCACTGGACTCGATGCCAGCACTGGACATTTTAATAGAACAATCTTCTATTTGGCTATATTGTCCAGATTTCAAATAACTTATTCTGTGCACATGGGTTATAATACTACGGAAGGTTTACCATTGGACTTAACCAACAACGTCTCTACGTCAGCAATTCCGCTGGACATGTGAACTGAAGTGAACTTACAAGCTGTGAATTTACATGCTAATTTAACCTACAAGGACTCTGGTCTATATTCTAAATAAATTCCGTATTAAATTTTATGTTTGTCGTTTGATGTCCACTTGTCGACCTGTCCGATTTCACGTCTTTAATTTATAAATTTTAGTCGGACTCTTGTGTCTCTATGCCTTATTGGGGTACACACGCCATGTTATATCGCATCCCATCCAGGGGGGGGGTCCACTACAGATATTAAACATATCACAATCTACTATAGTTCGACAATTAGAAAATTTTGGAAAAGTCAGCAAAATTTTTTTTCAGTCATTTCGCCCCAAGCAAAGTGATAATGACAGGAGGACGCTAGGGTTAGTAGGAGTGAAACTTTGTTGAGAAAAAGTGAGAAAATACAATAAAGCAACCGGAAGAGAACGATTGACATTGCATTTAAATTTTTGAAAAAGCGATATATATATATATATATATATATATATATATATATATATATCGCCTTTTCAAAAATAGTAACTACTAGCATTTTAACATCAAATAAACTGAAAACTAAAGACATCAAGTTTATCGACGAGGATCAGTTCGCACTATGAATTAACAGTATTTTAATGCATATAATATGTTTCTAGCGATGGATGTCGCCAATAATTGCATTAATACTTCTGATTGATTCTATGTGTGATTATATCTTTGTATATATATATATATATATATATATATATATATATATATATTGTTTCATTGAATACTTTAGACAAGCATTGTCTACTTATTTTCAATTGGATCCTTTCATATTCACGTCAAGCTTTTTGGTGTCATCATTAAAGGAAGAGAGCAAATTACTGCTTTGATAAACATTATTTTATTTCGATTACTTTCGACTTAGCACAATGTCATCATCAGGGTGATGTTTATTTCAAGACAAATATTGTAGCTTTTGTCATTTTCAAAGACAAAATTGCTGTGTTCATCTGAGCGTTATTTTATTTGTGAAGTGAAGAACGCTGAGTTGAGTATTGTGATTGACTTGAGTATCGCTTCAGGGGAGGTAACTAAAATAAAATGTTTACAGTAGATAGTTTAAAATATCGAGGTTTGTACTTATAGGTTTAATATATATTTCTTAAAAAAACAACACTTGATAGCATCATAACTTAGTTACCTCCCCTGTAAACAAATTTCGATTTTCTTTGATACTATTTCCAAGCATTTATTAAGTTGAGTCTTAAAAAAATCTCCGTTTTCGTGATAAACGTTTTTAAGAAAAATTACACTTACATTTTATTCAATTATATTTTCACTGGGGTTATGACCTTTTGTGAAATAATTGATTTCCTGTATTATAAGTCTTTTATTTTTAAAAAAATAATGAAAAGCGTTAAATTCAGTTTATTTAAAAAAAAATCACCCCAACATTAAACTTCTAAAATCGTATATAAGTATAGTAGAATTTCTGGATTCTTCTAGAAATTTATGGAAACTTATAGAACTTTCTAGAGCCTTCTAGGATTTTATTCAATCTTCCAGAACTTGTTTCTTTTTATCTGTATATTTGTATGTTATGCTATAGCTGTAAACTGTAAAAGACGGAAAATGTATAAGTATTATCTAATTAAATAATTAGCAAATTAAAAAATAAATTTGCAAGTTTGTAATTTTGTTATGCAATGGCTATAATCTTATAAATATGTTAAATACATAAGTAGTCTCCAATTACATCATTAGTATATATTTATTATTGTAAACTACAATATTTGCGGCACATGGCCGAAAAAGTGGGGAGTGTCTTGTGTCTGACCATCATTAACTATCCTATACCTAGCTAATCCGATTCACGACCCATTCGTTGAATACAAATAACACATATACCAAAAGAAGACAATTACATCATTTGTAAATTTAAAAATAAGACTTCATTTTATGTTTTACCCATATTGAGTATATGGTAAAATCGAATTGTCGGTTTTGGGGTGAACTTTTCAAAGAACTAAAATAAATGCCTTTTTCATTACCTTTAAGCAAAAGGTCATCAATTTATGACACAGGGCCATACGGGTATAAAATAAGTCATAATGTTAATGTTCATCATCATCTGCAATGTCTTGTCACATATCCGGCAGCTAATTGATACCTTTTGTGTAAAATTCCACAGGTTTTTATGTAAAAATGGTTTGTGCAAAATCTTCAATCTGGTTGTCATGAGAACATTTTTATCCCTTGCAACGATCGAAAAATGGTAATATGTTACCTGTAGTAGAACACACTAACCGAATTTCAACGCATTTTCTTGTCCTATTCTTGCTTGATGCAATCTTGCGTTATTATGGGACAGAGAAACATTTTTTTTTCCTTTTGATAAGCACAGTGCACCTTTCGACCAAGTCTTAATGGACACATTGCAGCTGCTGAACATATAAAATTGTCTGTATCTTATTGTTTCATTGCATTTTAAGAACTCTAAATAAATAATAACTGATAATCGTGCTAACCGCTCAGCATTATCTTTTTTCATAGAGCTGTTTTAAAGGTCGGTTGTGAAGATTCATCCTTTTGCGTTGGACATTTTCTAATTTTAGTTTATTTCAAATTTATTCGTGACTATCACGGGTGATTGTCAGTCGATGCATGCATTATTACAATTGGTTACCTAAAACGGAAATTACAAATGTCCTAAAATAATATTTTGCATTAATTTCTGTATTCTTTCTTGAGAGATATTTTAAATAATTCATTTTCATCTTTTTTTTTATTTTTCAGAACAACAATCAGTCGCTCAAGGTAGGCGTTCATTTTTCAAATCTATAAAGGGATTTGGTTGAAACAATGGTTCCTAGAGTTTTTTTCTTTTTTTAATTAGATAACGTTTGAATACGTGATTTTTTAGGTTGTCTCACATTGAAATGATGCACTTCTTGGTTGGTTTTTGATCCGACCGTCTAAGGAAATAATCTCTTTATTATACAGGGTGGCTATAAAGTTCGGGTGGACTTTAAAAAATTTATAACTTTATTTGTATCTGCGATAGAAATAATTTGTAAAAAGGATTAGAAAGAAGTAAATCTATATTTTTTAAGGTTTTATTGAAATTTTATTTAAGTATCCACATGTCCTCCATCATTAGCAATACAAAGGCTAATACGATTTTGCAGTTCACGGCAAACATTTGCCAACTGATTTGCAGTAATGCCTGAAATCACATTAGTTATTTTAGCTATACTTAAAACTAGGTACATTAAACTTTATAACATTTACAGATTATTTCTATCGCAAATACAAATAAAGTTATAATTTTTTTAAAGTTCACACGAAATTTATGGACATCCTGTATAAAAACCCTGATTTATTCCTATTTTTCTTTCCAGATAATCCTTCTTTCTGTATATTGTTTCTCATAAGCTCATTTAAAATGATTATAATGAAACAATGTGGATTAATCTTACAGTATAAGTACAAATTGGGACGTTCTGCTTCTACAACACTTCCATACATCCGGCAGCAAGGCCTCTGATCGGGAGGTTTTGAGGAGTGTGGAACCATCTCTTAATTGCTGGTGTTCCCATGAAAATATTTATGGGAAAGGCCCAGGGAAGCTAGGTTACGGCGGTTGGAATGTGATTGAAGCCGAGATGCCAAAACAAGACCAATAACATTGCAGATTATTCTTAATGTTTTATCAAGAATATCTCAATATATAGTTGAAAAATCAAACCAGATGTGGCAGTAATATTCAATGCATGGACGAATTTGTGAAAAATACAATGTTTTAAGATAGGTTTTGAAGAGTGAAATTGTCTGGAACGATATATAAGGAAATGTGTCGTTTCTACACGCCTTTCGACATAATTCTAGCAATGCTTGCGAATTTTAAATGATTTTCGCTAAAAGTCAAAACAGGAAAATTAAATGCATTTCTGGAATTTGTAAAAGCAGAGAAAAGTTTCGAACAAACAGCAAAAAAATAAGGTCTCATCCTGATAGATTAGAAATTCCTAGATTGTTCTCAAAACACTTAACAGTCAAGATGGTCGTATCCCATATGGGCTTCTCTTGTACATTCTCAGCTATGGAGGGTTTGGATATGTTCGTACCACATCTATGCGGACTCAAGAGCATCCTTTCTGCATAGTTCTCAATGTATTTTTAGGGTTACTGAATCATAATGTATACTGGCGGTTATTATTAGCCGTTTCCTGATAAGGAAATATTCGGTTTTCATTAACAGAATGATCGGTGCTAATTCTATTATTGATGTGAGTTTCCTTCCTAACTCTTTCTTTGAATTAGTATGGAAAGTCACCATTATATAAAATGTTGCAGTATCGATGCAGGGCATGACGTTATACAGGAACAAAGTCAAACTAACATTTCCTCTTTAGAGATGGTCAGATTGAATCGTCATCCCAGCCAGAAAAATCTCCATGATTTGAAAGTTTCTCGTAGCAAGGTCCAGAAAACAGCTGATTATTAATATCAAAAGACAAATACCATGGGTCAAGATGTTTCTCAATTTCTATCAGTCAACATCGACGGCTTGGTCAGAGATCACTTCACATATGTGGGATCTGTCTGCATCAACAACCTATGGCTTGACGTGAAAATTGACAAATACATCGCCAAAGACACGGTAGTGATGACTACACAGAAGTGAATATGTACAATAATGTATATGCACTAATGTTACATAGAAATAAAATGTCGCTGCCGACACTGGAGTTTGAACATAGGTCACCACTGAGCAAAACATAGGCGATCCCATTTGAAATAAGTTGATCTTGTGATAGTAAAGGAAATATATATCGGAATTAGCGTGACGTAAAACGATCACTCTTTCTAATCTATCCTCTGTTACTATTCGGATCGCTATTTCTATTCTATCCTCTGTTACTATTCGGATCGCTATTTCTAATCTATCCTCTATTACTCTACGAATCGCTATTTCTATTCTATCCTCTATTACTCTACGAATCGCTATTTCTATTCTATCCACTATTTCTCTACGGATCGCTATTTCTATTCTATCCTCTATTACTCTACGAATCGCTATTTCTATTCTATCCACTATTTCTCTTACGGATCGCTATTTCTATTCTAGCCTCTATTACTCTACGGATTGCTATTCTCTTCTCTATACTATTTCCTTATACTGCTCATTATATGGATTACTATTCGGATCACTATTCGTCGGTTACTATTCAAGCGAGTATTATCGAGCAAGTACTATTAATGCAAATGTTATTCGAAGGCGTCTGACACCAGTATTGTTCAAAGGCGTTACTATAGTTGTATATCCGATTACAATGTCTTTAATACAACGAGCATTACGAATGTGACAACAAGTATTCGTTCACATTACAAAAATGGCAACTAGTGTTCGTTGACATCACAAAAGCTATATTACACATTATACCTAGTAGTTTTCATAGTACTACTATGTACCATATGTCATTGTAAAACAAATTAGTGTACAGTAATTGTTAAGATTGCTGTCCCAGTTTTTTACAACACGCTGGTAAAAGGCTTATATTTTATATTTACCATATAATTCGACCTCCAGTCGTGGCAATAACTTTTAGGCCTGTAAGTCGCAATCTACGGTATATCAGATGCGTTACTGTTGTATACCAAAAGACATCATGTACGGTGAGCTAACTAAGAATAAAGGCCAACAGATCTTTCAAAGCACATGGAACTCACAGGCATCGATCTTATTAGCTGAGAACAGCTAGGAACAACTAAAAGGAATGTCACCGACTGGCGCCATGTTGTTCAAGGAGGAGTCATGGGTAGCACGATTGATGAATTTGCTTTTTACGGCGTATCAACAGATCCAGGATGGTTAGCGACTGGCAGAATACTGGCAGAATACCAAATGGACGGAGTGATGGATTACCTTTGTCTAGGATTTGGGGGTATATATATATATATATATATATATATATATATATATATATATATATATATATTAGGGCAGCTAATTAAATTTAAGGAATAAAATATATATATATATATATATATATATATATATATATATATATATACTTTTTTGTTAGGTTTTCCGTTTCGTAGGTATTAGGGAGTACAAAATTTACCATTGTTTTCTTTGTCCTCACCTCTTAAAAATAAAAGTAATAACACTATAGACAACCCCCCTCTTTGCAAATGGCTATAGAAGTGGCCGAAAGAGCTTGGGATAATAAATTTTATGAGAAAATATTTGTACCCCCTTACTACTACAAAATGGAAAACCGTAATGATACGGGAAAAACTTACTAACAAATTTATGAAATCTTCTTTGGCTGCAATATTTAATTAAGAATGTTTGAAAGAAAGGTCGCTGCCTAAATATACCATTAATATATATATATATATATATATATATATATATATATAAGACCGAACCGATGGTTAAAGTTTTATTCATTTCAGAATATGCTTCTAATAAAACAATATAATATAGTTTTATTGTGAACGCTTTATGTACAATTTATTTCTCTTTCGAATGGTGTAAAACTTGTATATTTTTCTACAATTTGAAAAAAAATTACTGCTAGATTAATTTTAATTATCCATATTTACCGGCAAAATAAGTTTAAGACCGCATGGGTATTATGCAAATTATTTGCTCATTGTGTAGCCACATGGCTGTTCATTAATGCATTATATAGCGAAATAATGAAGAACTGTTATACAATTAATTCAATATGGGAAAGCGTCATAGTCTTAGCCCAGTGACTAAATCAAAAATAGTGTTACTTTATCAACAAAACGTTTCCATTAGGAACATAAGCAAGCAATTAAAGTGTAGCAAAATGGCTTGTATTCAGGCCTGGAAGCATTACCATGATACTGGGCAATATAAGGAGAGGCAAAGATCGGGGACCCAAAGAAAAACAACAGTGCAACTGGATAGACGATTTCATAGGCTTTCCGAAGCTAGCAGACTGCTGACGGCCATTTGCAGCCAATTATATACACTCGTGAAACTTATTTTTGCCAGTGTATATTAGATAATTTTAATAAGAATTTCTTCTGTTAACTTTGCGTCTGATTAACCTGCAAACTCCCCAAAATAAATAGAACTTGTCATATCTGGCTACAATCACGATACATTTGTCGCTGTCTTATTCTCCATAATCATCAATGATGCCCATGTCTATATGTCGGTTTATCACCGCATGAAGAAAGATAACTCGCCTACCTGAACCCCCTGACCTCATTTTTCTATTTAGCGTAGATCTGAGATTTAATTGGCAAATCCAGACATACCCACAAGTCTATTTTTAATTTCTGACCTTATGCCCCCCCCTTAACAAAAGAGGTAACGATTTGTTTTTGAATTTCCCTAAGAAATCTTTTTATAATCAGTTACCTACCATAGCCTGAGGAAGAGCAGAGATAGTATTGAAACACGAAAATTTTGTGCAGCGATTTGAAAATGGTCTTGTTATAACCTCTTATAATAAAGAAAATTATATATATATATATATATATATATATATATATATATATATATATATATATATATATACTGATGAGAATAAGTTTACGGCCGATGCTTAAAGTTTTATTCATTTCCAAATATGATTCTAGTAAACAATATAAATTAGTTTTATTGTATTTGCTTCATGCAGTATTTACTTCTCTTTTGAACCATGTAAAAATTTTATATTTTTCCATAACTTGAAAAATTTTAATGCTGGACTAATTTAAATTATTCAAATTTTCCGGCAAAATATAGTTTAAAACCGCATGGGTATTATGCAAATTTTGTCTGGTCATTAATACATTATATAGATTCTATTATATTCTGAAATAAATAAAACTTTAACCATCGGTCTTAAACTTATTTTCTTCAGTTATATATATATATATATATATATATATATATATATATATATATATATATATATATAGGATTGTGAGATGAGAAATCATCACTGTTAGATTGGCTGACCTTTTAGGTCGTGCTCTCGATTTCAGAAGATGATTCATATATATATATATATATATATATATATATATATATATATATATATTACTTATTATAAAACGCAGATTGTGTGTGTGTGTGTGTGTGTCTGTAACGTTTATATGTTGATCGAATTTCCTACATTTTTTAGCCGATTTCAACAAAACTTCACAGGACTACATAAAATTACCTTGTGGTGGTTCTAACGGGGCCAAAAATGTGAAAAATACAGTTGTTTTTTAATAAAATCAATTTGAAAACACGATTAAGACACATCGTGCGAATGAAAGGGGACAACTCACCAACGAAAATGTAAACAAAAAGAGCATAGCATGATGAAAAAAAAAACGAACTTGACGAAAACAAAATTTTATCGTCTAATGTTCATATTATTATTAAAGAGGAAAGATCAAAAGTATTTTGGGGGTATTTTTTACATTTTTAATCGTTCCTAGCACGTCTGAAATTTTCGTTAAAAATATTGTTTTTTTTGGTCAAAAAAGGCAGATAATCAATCATTTTCAATCATTTTTTTTTCGATTTGATAAAAAGATTAAAATCTTACTTTGATATTCTTTTAAAAATCAATTATCATTTTTTTTTTAACAGATTTTAATAAAAACAGAAATTATACTGTTTATTTAAAATATTTTGAACCAAGTTTAACTTAGCTTCTGCGCCGAAAAAATGTAATTTGAAAATAAAACAAAGCAGGTCATAACCTTTCGCGTCGCTTGACGATTGACGAAAGGCACATTCATGACGTTTAGATAACTTACGGGAGGAGAATTCTTTCTACGGATGGAAGGAAGTGAAATTATTTAAGTGAACAAATTATTTACCTTGTTACTTTTAAGGAAAACTTTCAGCGCTCTAATTTTTTATTTTTTATTTATTTATTTTTTTTTTGTACTTAGCTTTCATTTTTACGTTTACGATGCTTTATGGAAAATATAAAGAAATTAAAAAATAAGACTGGTTATAGTGAGATTAAATTTCATAAGAAAAAGGTATCTAATTAATTTAGGTACCTTTCTTATGAAATTTTATCAGAAGTGTACATAAAATACTATAATTTTATGTACATTTATTACATTTTACTGTGTTATTTGTATTTCCATTCATTTTATTATTAATTTTGATATTTCATTTATGGAAAAATGTCATAACTGAGATTAATATAAAAATAAGATGATATAAATTAAAGTTTAGCAGTAGTTAAATTTCATAAGATGATACTGTTACTTGTAGGTACCCTTCTCAGTTGAAATTGAAAACTCAAATTAACTTCTCCATACGTGTTTCGCAAAAGTAAAGGGCTTAACAGCGGAGAACAATGCTGAACTCAAATAATGCAACCTAATGTAGTATTTCTTATTGTCTTGCACACTTTTTTTCTTTATTTACATTCAGAATGCTTTAAAAATTCCATTTACAAGACAATTGTTTATAATAAAATTCTATTCACCAATCGATAGACTCATAACTATTGTAAACAATGTTTTTGTTTGAATTTGGGTTTGACCAAAAAAAAAAAAAAAAAAAAAAACTAATTAAGACATGCGTGTCCGTCAACCTTAAACAATAATCTTTGTCAATTTTATTTTTCAGTCTTTATGATGGTCGATACTTGATCTATCTCTTACTGTTACATCCCCGGGCAACGCCGGGCTCTACTGCTAGTATATATATATATATCGTGATTGTAGCCAGATATAACAAGTTCCATTTATTTAAAGGAGTTTATCGGTTAATCAGACGTAAAGTTAACAGAAGAAATTTTTAAAAATATATTTTATATTCAGGTAGCTTCTTAAAGTGTCCTGTAGATAAAATTAAAAATGTGTAACATCTATATATGATGTTAATAAAACTAAATAGATGGTAATACTTAGCAATATTTAATCTGAATAAACAAAATAATGTAAAGGGTAGATCATTATATACTAATCAATTTTGGCTATAAAGACTGGTAATACGTTATAAAGAATTTTAACTACATTTTAAGGCAAAATATAAAATGTTGTCGGCAGTCTACACTTAATTCACTCCTTTGTTTTAACAGCGCTTTTTGTCAGCAAATTTGATTATTTGTAATTTGTCTTGCAAACATAGGAAACACGGTTCATTTAACGATTTAGGGGTTTCATTATTTTTTAAAATATTATTTTCTGTTTTACTGTAGAGGTTTTGTTAACTTCTTTTAAGTTCCAAAAATATTTAGAAAGAGACGTTCTGTTTCTGTACGGGTTGCTGGTGAATTATATAACATATTTTGACAACACCTGGTTTTAAATGAATTCTTAGTACTCCCGATATAATTTTTTTAAATGTGCATTTTTAATCCATTTGTTTTTTTCATATATATATATATATATATATATATATATATATATATATATATATATATATACTAAGAAATTTATTCTAAGTGATGATTTAAAAAATTCAAAATAACAATAACTTGAATATCATTTTCTTTGCAACAGACCCCAGGATGCTTGGTAAGTATTCTTTTTCCTTTTGTATTGATATTCAATCTTGATTTAATTGAAAATTAAAGTAATGTCTCAGTACTAAAGCCATAGAAGATGCATTAATTTCATAATCCTTCACAATACATTTACATCGAGGATATGGCTATTCCGATGAATATATTAGATTGAGACAAATGTTCGTAGAGTTTTCTTAAGTGCGTTCAAGGACAATAAAGCTATTCGCTTATATATATGTATATGCTATTCTGTTCGACTAACGTCCCTCATTTTTAAATTAGGTTCATGATTTCACACCTCAGAACCCATTATTCAAGATAATGTAATCATCTAAAAGGTTTAAAGTAGATCATCCCTCCGCAGATTCGCAATGCCAAGGATTTTGAATGACTTTATAAAAAATGCAGACATTTTCTTGAAGCGTTTTTTAGTTTTAATTTCAAACTAATGGATTAAATTGAATATTTCAAATACCTAAAATATTTTGCTGTATTTTAAAGCTAATTTTAATAAGTTTTCGTTTTTAAATTGTTAAATTGTCTGATTTTAACGCCATTTTAACCCATTTCTCATCGCAATGTAATTTTCATTATTAAAAAAAAAATCTTTCAAAAATGAAATAGATTTTTCCGAAACTTTATTTGAGGAATATTAGCTAACTTAAAGTTGAATTAATGTGATTTAAAACAAATATTAATTTAAGCTTAAAATATCGCAAAAATACATTTTTTAAATCGGCGTTAGCTGTTTAATTTAAATGTTCAGAGGTGGACATCTTGGATTATAGACGAAGTTTATCGAAAGTTTTTTCTACGGTGGATATATCTGTAAAAATTACTTGAGGATTATAATATGAGCGCCATTTTACTTTCAAGTAATATTAAAAATTTAGAAAAAATATTCTCCGTAATCTAATGTTTTATTGAATTTTATGTAATTTGGGTTTAAATTTACTATAGTTATCGCTCTTATTTTCTTATAATTTCATGTATGCACCTCCGCGTTTACAAAAGTCGTCCGACTTATACACATACAAAACAAAATTAAATTATTTTTAACTTAATGATGTTCGATGAATTGTGCTAGCTTTTTCCATTTAGGATTAGTAAATATAGACTTTACTCTATAAAAATGTCACCTAACTGCCACAAATTAATGCAGAAATTTAGAAAATTTAAAACTTTATAAATTATTCTAATTAAAATTTTAAAAAATGAAAAAAATTCTTGTAAAAATTCACTATTTATCAAAAACTGTTTCTAACCAGTGTCTATAATATAACTTATTCATAAAAGCAATCTAAAGCTTTACTAATTTAATTATGTCTTAGTCTTATTGCCTTTAATATTTTAGGATTCATTTGGTAAATGGGGTCCTGTTTTACAAAAAAGGTGGTGATTTAAATTCTTCAATAAAATATTAAGTGACAGAAAATTTAATTTCTTGAAATTTCAAAAAATTCAATCAGTGATACGTACCAAATAAAAAAAAGAAAAATATTTTTTACCAAGATTTTCTAAAAAAAAGTTATTTCTAAAATAATTTAATTCATTTCTTCTGAAGGTTTCTTTACAATCCCACTTGATTTTTGCAAAAATTACCAAATCAATGTATTTTTCATCGCAAAATTGATGCTCAAATTTCTTCGAATAATCTTAGGTCACCGCACTGAAGAAGAAAAAAGATTTTAAGCAAACTTTCGAATTTTCTAAAAATATTATTTCTACTTTTTCTCTTTAATGCTAAGTAAGCCCTTTTTGTTTCATTTTCTCTAAAATTCGTCGCTGCTAACATAATTGGTCCATAGTATCCTCAACATCCTTCTGTAGAACCATATTTCACCTGCTTCATCTCTTATTCATCTGTGAGGAGATTTTCAATACAGGACGGCAGATATCACGTATCAGTTTAGCACTCTTTTATTTGTTTTTACCAAAGATTTTTCTATTTTTTAATACTCTGCTTAGCTTTTAGTATGCCTCTTTCGCTGCCCCGATAGGACTTCGGATTTCAATGTCACATTTTCCAACCTCTGTTAAAACATTTCCTATTTATAAATTATTTTTGTGCTCGTTGGATTTCGGTATTTCTGATTCGGAATTTCAATTTGGGATCATCCTTTTGCTAACAACGATGCATTTTGTCTTGCTGCAGATGATGTTTAATCCTTTCTTCTCACTTTCCATCACTACCTTCTGTAGGTGATCCTGTCATTCCCCGCTATCAACACTGTGTCAGTTGTATATCTTACGTTGTTAAGATTTTTGCCATCAGTAATGAATCCTGGTAGAAATTTTAATATTCTCAGAATCGCCGCGGTTGAAGAAGTCCGGTGAGAAGACACATCCTTGTCTTATATCACTTTTTTATTTTTGTATATCTGCTGAACTCATTTTCTATCCGAAAAAAAAAGAAAAACATATTTTTACCAAGATTTTCTAAACAAAGATATTTCTAAAATAATTTAATTCATTTCTTCTGAAGGTTCCTTTAAAATCCGACAATTAATTGATTTTTTTCAAGAATTATCAAATCAATTTCCATCACTACCTTCTGTGGGTGATCCCGTCATTTCCCGCTATCAACACTGTGTCAGTTGTATATCTTATGCTGTTAAGTTTTTTGCCATCATTAATGAATCCTGGTAGTAATTTTAATCTCTCAGAATTGGCGCGATTGAAGAAGTCCGGTGAGAAGACATCCTTGTCTTACATCACATTCTATTTTTGTATATCTTCTGAATTCATTTTCTATCCGTATGCAAGCTGTTTGCTGCCTGTATATGTTTCTGATTATTCTAATATCCTTCCCAAATATGTCAAGCTGTTCCAATGCACATTTGAATAAATTTCCTTAATTCAAAGCTTAACCGGGCTGCCATCGTCATTCCTAATCGTTTGAATTAGAAAAATAAACGAAAATAATTGAGCTATCAGCTGTTAAAGTGTGTATACATTTTATTGGGACATCATTTTTATACACTTTATTCAACACGAAACAATTAAAAATCTTCTAATATTTTTATCATTTTTCACATGTAAAAAAAAAGAGAGGGCAATTTACAAACTGAGCATGGCGATAAAGCAACTAAGACGCAACTAAATCTCAAGAATGTCCTTTTAAAGGGTATCTCCCTGAAGATAGTTGTTAACAGTCAGTTCTCCTGTGCCCTTAGTAATCAAGACAGTAGTCACTAAGGGCTCACTTCTCGAACCAATCCTCGTTTTACTTTACATAAATTATCTACCTAAGCGTATACTCATCATTTGTGAATATTTAAGCCGATGATACAATGATATATGGCTGCACCTTCAAAACTCGAGTGAATCTATGTTAGCGGGTGGGGGGTGAGAAATTGACTAAAGTCGAAATGCCAGGTGAGGACTGATCATATTACAGATACTTCTTTGGATTTTATCTCTAAATACAGTGCCTTTGTTCTTTGTAACAGTAATTTTCTGTAAGTTTTTATGAAATTGCAGTTGTGAAGCTGCTTTTTTTCATGTGTTTAGGGAGCTTTACCTGGGTTTCAGACTATTGAGAAGAGCCTGAAAACGATATGGTCTGTCGGCGCAAGTGAACCTCACTAGAAGGAACTCTTCGCAATCCGTAGTTTAAGCTTGCAAGACGTCACAAGCTATCGTTGCTGAGGGTTTGAACGCACTGCTCTTGTGTGCTCAATGCTGATCACAGAAGATTATATGCTCTCCCCATGAAACTGTAACTATGGTCTACTCAGCATAGTTGCAGTATCAAAAAGTTGTTATCAGTTCTCCACAGATAGAAAGCATGGTTATCAAAGAAAAGGCAAATTAAAAGCTATTTTTAAAAATATTTTTATTTGTATTTGTTTCCAAATTGTTTCACTAACAATATAAAAATTACAAAAAAAAAACATGAATTAAATTGAAAGAAAGAAATAATAATCGATCAAATGTTTGTTAAAAGTTAAGATTACGGTAGTTCTCACAGTGCTTGGCGCACTAGGACAAAGCAGTGAAAATGGCGAGATTGTTTAATATCAGGATTCTAGGAAGATTTCCCCTTCAGCAGCCTTGTATTTTAATAGTTTTTGAAGATTTTCAAACATACATTACAGTCTGCAGGAACTGTCATATCAATAAGAAAGCATATTCTGTTTTTGTGGCCTTAGATCACGATGTTCTGGAGGTTAGCTTTGATTTTTCTGTCCCTGTATTGTAAAGTCTCATAAAATTGTTACATGTACTATCTCTCTAACCGGGTTTGGGTGGTGTTCATACAATTTTTTTGTCGTTTTCTCTTCGTAAAAATTGTAGATATTCCAATGCAGATATTGGGCCACTATTTTATGCCGGGTTTTATATACAGTGGGTGCCAATACCGTGCAACTGATACAGGATGGCCAATTGTTCTTGGATATTTATCAGAGAATCTACATTTTAAGTTTAACACGATTTCTAGTATGTATGTTTGGTTATTTCTACTTAATAGGAATTGATCCTTTGCAGCAAAAATAAATCTTTTGGTTTCAGCTTTTAACCTTGCACTAGGTAGCCACTGATGATTACTAGGTTTGTGTATATCAGCTTGTTTGGTACGTCAGAATATTGACCATGATGAGGTTTCTCTTGCCATCATTTCTGTATCTGGTTCATTGCATTTACTTTCGCTTTCTTTTTCAAGTTTTTACCACTGAAATTAGTGTTATATTTTACGTGCATCTCTTCACCCACTTGATATACCATTTTGAATTTGTTGGCTTCCTATTTTACTGAATAGAGTTTCTTATTTCTTTCACGTTCTTTGACACAGATTATCATTCAGTCTTCTGTAGTTTCCAAGTATCTTTGAATGCCGATTATTGCAGTTTTACAAGACAGTTATAGTTGAACTAATCCTCTACTTTCTTCGGATCTGGACATATACAGATGATCAACATTAGCCTTGAGTTGATGCGTGCGATAGAAAGTGAGAAGTTTTGTCGCCCATTCGCTTAATGTCAGCTATTGTCCAATTAAGGATGTTGAAATTGGATCACACCACACGTACTTCCAAGTTGTTTATGGCTGATATTCGGTTTTATGAATTCTAAGTTGGTATGTAACACGTCTGTAATATTCTTTTCTCATTTTTCTCCTTCATTTGGGTATGCGGTATTCCATCTCCTTCGCTGACCCCTAGGTATTTATAAGCTTCTTCTTGTTCCAGTTCCCCCCGTGACAAAATTTAGATTTATTGAGTGTGTTTCCAGGTATTTTATCTAATTTGAAATTTATACCGATTCTTCTTGTTTTACAGTTCCTTCAATCCTCGTTTGATATCAAAAAGTTTAAATTTTCTTTTATTTACTTTGAGTGTAGTTATTACTTTCATGGAAAGGGGATTATAATTAATAATAATAATAATAATAACTCCCTGCGTTGTTGTTGTTGAATGTTTCATTTTTCTGCATAAGTTTATCTAACATTTCATGTTAATTTTTTTTTTTTTTTATCTCCGAATTTATACATAGACAAAGTTCTCATCTTTGAAACATTTTTCTGTATTGAGGGGTTTCAGGGATTCTTGTGTTGTTTTGTTCCATTTTTTATAATTCTCATTGTCGGTATTATTCTTGTTTTCAAACATTTTTTCTATTTCAATTTCCAGGTTTTTGTATTTTGATAGTTTTTCAAATCCTTGGTTGTGGTTAAATCCGCTAATTAGTAGGCAAAAGTTTTTCTTTCTTAAATGTCCGGCCTTTTGCTTTTTTTCTGTCTGTGTGGATGGTTAATCCCATTTGACATCTTCTATTTCTGCCATATGTTCATACTAGTGTTTGCTATTTTCCAAAGTGTTTGGACATTGTCCAGTGTAAGTATTGCCCTACTCTATCGTGACGATTTTTATATTCATTTGGGGCAAGTATAGAACATCCTGAGATTAGATGGTCTATTGTTTCTTGGTATTTGTCACAGAACCTGCATTTGGATCCAATTATTATGTATGATATTTGCCTGAAAATTCCCAGTCTGCGTAAGAATAAAGTTCAGTTTCAGATAACCAGATGTCGTAACCATCGATGATTAACTTTATCAACATTGGGTTTATTATTCTGGATATTGGCCATTTTGTCTTGCCATTATCTGTTATCCTTGGCTTTCTTTTTTCATATCTTTTGCTGCAATAGTTGGTTCTTGGCTTCTGTTTTGATTTACTACAGAATCTACTTAAATTAAATTTGTTTGTATTTACTTTATTATTGAATATTTTTCTTTCTGTTTTCAACTTTTTATCATCCAGTCATTTGTTGTTTCCATGAATAAGCCAATAGTTGTTGTCTTGTATCAATTCTAGCTGAATAAGTCCAAACGGTCTACATCAGCTGGATGATGCATCTTATACTTAGAAAGAAGCTTTCTTGTTTTAGAATCCATTTGTCTGATTTCCAGTTCAAGATGTTGAAACTATATTTGGGATGGCTTATTAATGGTTAATTCTGTTCTGAGAATCTCAAATACCAGTCGTAATAGTACTTTTACGCATTTTCTTTCATTTTCTTATGTCCAATTTACACCTAGGTACCTCCTTGTTCTAAATCTTTTTATTGTTAGAAAACTAATAGATTTGTTGTAGCGATCCTCGTTGTTTTAGCACATTTATCCAAATTGAATTTCAAATGTCTTCACTGGCATTTTACAGTTTGCAGAAGACCTTTTGTCATTCCTAGCATACAATTTTAAGTCATCCATGTAAAATAGATGGTTTATTTTCTTTTTGAGCTATTTTTCATAGTCTTGTTTTGGCTGGTTAATGCTATAAGTGATATGCAAAATAAAGGAGACAAAGAGTATTTTATTGATGTTTATTTCTTATAGGTTCCATTTTATGATTGAGGTAAAGTGTAGTTTTCCATATCGACATACATTGTTTGATGAAATTGATGATAACGGGTGATACCTTGTGCATACTTAAAGACTTTAAGATCCGGCTTAATAACAAGGATAAGATCCATTATTATATTCGAATGCTTTACGATTATCCAGGCAATACTAAGATTTTTTTTTCCACGGAAGCAGTTTTCCAGGATCATCCTATTAATAAGTGGTCTTTACATCCGTTTGAATGGTACACCAAGAAGAAATATGTCTGTTTTGTTAAAATAGATGTTAACAGTTTGTATCATGTAATTGGTCTATAGTTTTTCGGAATATTTGTGTCACTATTTTTGGGTAGAAGAAAGGTAACTCCTTTGGTCATCCATGCAGGAATTTTAGTTGGATCGGTAACCATTTCTTGAAGTTCTTTTTGGCGAGTTTTTTGTGTGCATTTAAATAATATAGCCAGAAGTTAGAATTTTATCTATTCCTGGAGATTTCAGTTGTGTGCTTTTTCAGTGCACATTTAACATCTTCTTCTGTGATTCCCGCCCATGTCTGTTCTGGTTTATTTTCATTCCTAACTCTTGCAATCCAACCGAATTTTCTTTAGGGCGCCCATATTTTTCCCCAGAACTGTATAACTTCTTCCATTTTAGGGGGGACTGTCATGCCATTTCCTTTGCTGGTTTGATGAAAGTTCTGTCTATAGAATCTTGATCTTTTCTCGTATTCTTTGAGCCTTCAGTTGTATTGTTTTGCTTTATTTTTTTTTTTTAGTTGATAGGACTTCATTTTCATTCCTGATATTGTATTTTTTTCGATTCCCTTTTCTAGTTCTTACATTTACTCTCTTGCCATCGAGTACCGAATCACCAATTTCTTTTCTATTTTTCTTTTTTCAAGGGAATTCACCTCCTTTTTTTACTTTGATGTTCAGTTTATTTGTTGCTGCTATTGCAATTTATATGAGTGTCATCCAGAATCAATTTAAAATAATTTTTGAGGTTATTTTGTTGGTTGTAATTTTGGGAGTTGTTCTCGTTCCTCCATTGCAATATTCTGTATCATTATATGGCTCTGCAATTGGTATATTAATCTTGTTTTGGAAATAATTCTGTTCGATGAATTTTGAACGGTATTACCGTCTTGACTGACTAAGATCATACCTTCTTTCCAACATTTCTAAATTTTCAGCATTATCTTCACAGTATTTGTGTGTAGCGTTTTTTTTTCCTGATTCCGGTTCCTTTTCATGTTTTGTTGGTTCATCTATTCTTGTTGCAATTCTTTTTTATTTCATTAATTTCAGCCTCTGTCAATCGGTTATTTCGCATGATGTCCCTTCTTACATTGGCTAGTTTAATTGTCTATGTACTTTCTAATTGTTTGCCTAACCTTCTCTCGCCAAATGTCATATGTTTGGCAGTGATGTTTTTCTGAGGTTTGAGTAACGCTTCATGGAATGCAGTCATAACAACTTTGTAACGGTTACTTTCCTTAAATTTACGGTTATGGATAGGACCATCATTAGGATTATCCTGGTTGTGGGGACCTGAAGATTCATTCTTTTGTGTAGGAGTTTGTTCCTATGGCAGATTTTTTCGACCTCAGGTAGGTTCCCTCCTGAAGGACGGGCTCCTAATCCACTGGAAGAGCCATACTGGACGTTTTGTTTCTATTTTTAATTTTCATATTAATCCCACGAGTGACGTAACCAAAAGTCCAAAAGTTGCCCGGCACGTTGAGTAACGGTCTTTACAGACAGGGTTCAAGCCTGTAGGGGATCGTTCAACCTCATAACGCAGTAGCATTCATAGATTAACGAGTTGCGGGTTGTTGTTCGAGTTTTCGGTAAAATGGTTGCCAAGCAATAGACAGAGACACGATTGGAAATCAAAGAGAATGACGCTGGTTAAAAAAAAAAAAAAAAAAAAAAAAATTTTACATCTCGTTTGTTCTTTCTGTGAAATTTAAAAAATAATTTATTGGCCCATCTGAAATTAAACGATATTCCTTCTTAGAAAGATTGCATTTTTCTTTTCATAAATTCATAAAAATGTAATATGCAAATATAAATTCCGTTATTTTTAAAGCGTTGAAAATAGCGTTGTTTTAAAAAAAAAAAAAAAAAAAAAATGTAATTTTCCAAGAAAGAACATCGTAGAAAATTTTCGCATCGGCCGTAATGTTTTTGCGGTGGATATTGAAAACTAAGGATATGAATGAGAAAAATGATTGATTAATTCAGTATTATTTAAAGATTACCAAATAAATTAAATAATAATAATATGAAGAAAAATTCATGCTTACGCTAAAATAGTAAAAAAAAAAATTTCATGAAAAAAAAAAAACTTGAAGAAACAGCCGCTTCATATTTATATTAAATTTTTTTTTTTTTTTTTTTTCGCCATCACTAGTCCTAGTAACAAAAATAATTGTCATAAAAAAATAAAAGTTTACATTCGTTTATCTTTGCCGTGAAATTTAAGAATTTTATTGGCCCATCTGTAAATCCCGTTATTTTTCAAAGTTTGAAAATAGCGCTATTGAAAAAAACGCAATCCTTCTAAAATATCGTTAAATTGTATTGTTTTTACCTGTCATGTTTTTTTTTTTTTGGGGGATATTGAAAACTGATATATGAATAAGAAAATAAATAATTGATTAATCTATCAGTATCATTTAAAGGAGAAACAAATAAATTAAATAATAATAATACGAAGGAAAATTCATGCTTACGTTAAAATAGTAAAAATTTTCATATGCGTAAAAAAAAAAAAAAATTATTATTAAAAATTATTATTATTATTATTATTATTATTGTTGTTGTTGTTGTTGTTATTATTATTTCCACGCATCGGAGATCGAGGTCCAAACGCTGGTGAGTACATTTTATTTCTTTTGGACTGGTTGTCATCTCAACTAGAAAAGATTTCGTCTGTCCAAAGGCCTTTCCTAAGAATAGATGCGATGTTGTTGCACAATATGGCAGTAATTTTCTACTGCCTATTAATTTTTCTAGTCGTTTCCAAAATATTTTTATTTGCTTCTTTCGTTCTCCGCACTCCGGCTTAATTACATTATTATATTTTCCTCACATGTGTACATATTTGAATACACCATGTATATTAAGTTATCTATCATGTCATAAGGGCATCAGACAGACTTAAGTTTCCTCAAATTATGCGCAGTACCCAGCAGAACCGAATTTTTCGTGACGCCAAGTTATAATCTCCAGCCGAAAGTCACATTTTACGTATTGATCCCAGTGCCCTAATCACCACTGGAATCACCTCCTGCAATTTCAACTTTAAAATAATTGTAGTTTGTAATTTTGTTCAATCACATTCTGCAATGGTAACGGTAATGATAACGGTAACGGTAATAGTAACGGTAGCGTTAATAGCAACGGTAGCGGTAATAGTAACGGTTATTGTAATGGTAACGGTAATAGTAACGGTTACGGTAATAGTAACGGTAGCGGTAAGTGAAACGGTAATGGCAATGGTAACGGTAACAGTAATTGCAACGATAACGGCAATGGCAACGGCAATAGTAACGGTAGCGGTAATGGTAACGGTAACGGTAATAGTAACGGTAGTGTTAATATAAACCGTTTCTATCTGACACATTTGTTTGATTAAACCGTTACCAATCTTATTTCTGGCAATATAATGGCGATCAACAGCTTCATTCGCATCGGCCGTGGTAGGCAATTGATTCAATTCATTATTATTATTACTATGATTACCAAGCAAAATGATTCATATGAAACTTCCAATATTTTTGAACAGTTAAGAGAAATATAAATGTTAAAATGCGGACATTTTTTAACAATGTATTCATAGCTTATGTGTGGTATTTTTCGAAATTCAAAAAAAATTTCGGTGCCAATTAATGATTAATGGGAATCTATCAGCATCCTGGTACAAGATTATAACATTTTCAAATTTCACACTGTTCTTTCGCGACTCTAGATCGCTAAAAATACCGAATGAACGTCCCAAAATATTTTATCTCAAAAATAAAAAAAATATCCTGTTATAACGATGATAAGAACAGTGGTTGAGGTAAACCTGTGATGAGTTTGGTTTATCAAAATAATTCAAAGTTTCTTGAGAACTTTACAGTGGCCTCAACACAATCTTTGGAGAAACTTTGAAATTGTTCTTTTGTGTAAAAGTATCCCAAAATTCTCAAATAAAAATAAATATCATACATTTTTTTTGCCCTCATGTGATTTGAAAACCATTTTTTTTTTTTTTTTCATAAAACCATTTGCAAAGTTAACGATGATGAAGGAATCATTGCGCATCCTTTTGTTTGCATGGAATAAGATTTTCTACCAAGTCTACAGAAAAAGTTTGAAAGAATGGTTATATTTTTACGTTTCTCAAAACCCATGCTGCGTCCTTTCATCGTTATCAATATTAGACGAGACATCCATGGTGACCAAAAAGCAATCATGAAAATATTTTTTTTCGTTCTGTGAATTTATTTATTTTAGAAATAAAATCAAATGTATGAAGAAGGCGGTTTTCTATATCCGCTGGTGAAGGAAATTTATCATCTTTCTTATGTATTTTTGAAAGACCATAAAACCTTGGAATATATTTTTTTTTTTTTTAGCTCCGAACTTAAAACGTTACATTCTGTTCCATTGATAAAGCTGTTTTCTTTCATTTCAGAAATTGTCTTGTCACGATTTTTATGTAACAAGGGTTCGGATCTATTTTTATTTATAAATAAAAACTCAAAACTTTTTCACAAGCGGAAATAAAATTCTCTATTATTATTATTATTTTATTTCCTTTGATTTCTGGTGTGTACTCATTTCTTTCCGGGTCCCGCTCGGAGACCTAAGGTCAGAAATTTCATCATGACATTTTCCACTGAGAAATTTAAAAACAAAAAAAAATTAAACACACGCACAGACACATTTTTTACATAGATAAAACCATTTGTAAAGTGTGGGCTGTACTCGTAAGAATTTTTTTTGTATTTCTTTGTGGCATAGGCTTCCAGGAATCCCTTCAGTGAGTCTACCGGAAGCGTTTCCAAACAATCCGAGGGCTCCAACTACAATGGAAATTGTTGATGTTCTCATGTGCCACATTTTTCAGATTTCGATTTCAAGGTTCTTGTATTTAGATAGCTTTTTAAAGATCTTCAAAGATACATTGCAGTCTGTAGGGACTGCCATATCAATAAGGAGGCATTTTTTTTGTTTGCGGTCTCTAATAACAAATTCTGGGCCATTAATATTATTATTTACTTTGGTTTGTATTGAATACATATTTCTGTTTGCTGCGCAAAATCACACATAGGCTGTGCGTAACGGATACAGAATTATGTACACCTTTATAATAAAAATTATGACAAAATAAGTTTGTACTGTTATCTTTAAAAGCATCATCAACTTCATTATAATCTTCATTATTATTATTATTTTAAAGGTCCCACAGGACAGACGCAAGGGTCTGGTGAGTGAATTTCTTCTCTTTTTAAAAGCGGGTAGATTGATAAGTCTATTAGAAACAATTCCATCCGTGCAAAGAACATTTAAATGCATAGATTTATACTAATGTTACGCCTTGACAATAACATATCATTACTGTGTATACTATTCTTCTCTCATTAACAGGCCCAAGAGCCACTGAAGGTAGACTGTTACTGATTCATATTGTTCTAACTGCAAAAAGTGTAGAGGAAGATGTGAATCGGTTAAGATTGTTGAAGACTTGAACACGTACTCTCGTGAGTCTGACAAAATGACAGTTCTAACTAGGAATCTGTCTGCGTGAAATACGAATAGGGGGGAATACGAATTCAAAGAGGATGATTAAACACCGTGTCCATGACATGAAGGTATTACCTGTCTTTTTTCTGAACTGCGACAGAATAGCGAGAGGCGAGCAACGTTTCGTGAAATTGTTTGTTGGAAAATAATTAATCACACACAAGTCTGCGTTAACGCCTTTTGATGTCTGTCTTATACTCTTTTTCTCCGGGATCCCAACAAGTGACCTTGGGTCAATACCAGAATCATGACATTTTCACTTTGTATAGTTGCAAAAAAAAAAAAAAGGTAAAAAGCGGGGCGCATACTAAAACCACAGACATGTTACATAAGTAAAGTCCATTGGAATGAGTAAGCTGGACTTTTAAGTAAAATGTTCTGGCATTTCTTAAAGTATGGGCTACAAGTGTTCACTTCAAGGAGTTTATCAGAACCATTTGCAATCAAAAGGAGTCCTCCACCCACCATTAGAATTACTGATATGTTCATATTCCACAATTTTGTGATTTTCATATTAAAATCCTTTCATTTTGATAGATTTTTAAAGATTTTCAGAGATACAGTCTACAGGAACTTCCATATCAATAAGAAAGCATATTCTGTTTTTGATGTCTTTGATCATGTTGTCTGGGGAATTACCGTTGATTGTTTTGTCTGTGTCTATTGTAAAGTCGCATAAAATTGTTACCGATCCTATTTCTGTAATCAGACATGGATGGTGTCCATACCAGCATGCAATTATTGCATTTTCCTTTCGGTAAAATTTGTAGATGTTCCATTGCAGATACTAGCCCAGATTATCACTCCGGGTTTTATATTCAGAGGGTGGAAGTACCATGGGAACACATACAAGATAAAATATGCATTTCGGGTTAACAGAATTTTCCGCTATGCGCACTTGGTAAATTCAAGTTAACAAACATTGGCCCTGTGCAAAAGAATTAATACTTCGCTTTTTTTTTTTTAAATCTAGAACTTTATTATTATTATTATTATTAATTCTTCACCTGTATTTTCGCTGATGTCGAGATGATTAAATTTCACACGTAAAACGTAATGCATTTGATAGCAAATATATTCAGTTTAAATACAGAATAATTCAAAATATTAAGTTCAAAGGACGACCGATTTTGAACTATACTCTTGTTGCTGGGTTGTACAATTAAATGGTACAATTAAATGCGAAGTGAGTTCGGCAGAATAGGAAATTAACCGACGTAATGAAGATGTCCATTTTAATTTCATCGAAATTGTTTGTGTAGATACCATTGTGTGTACACATGTATATTTTAATTCAATGTTAGACATAAAACCATTTCTATCATATTTTGTTTTATATTATTTAAATCTAATAACTTGATTAACTAACGAATAATCCCCGAAACGTTTAATAAATTAATATAATTGTCTTATTTGTTTTCTGAATTTAATTTTTTTTTTCTTGTCTCCGAATTGATGATTTTATTATCCACCCCAGGACAGACATTGTTCAAACTGAATGTTAGAGAGAAGGTATTATACCAATATGATTTTTCAATCTCAGTTAAACTGGGTGTGTTTGTGGGGTGTGTCTTAAATGGTACAATTAAATGCCAAGTGAGTTCCACACAACACGACCAGGCTTATATACATGCCGCATGTTGCGCAAAATCACCCACAGGCTCTGTATAACGAAGATTGAATCAATTATTCTTTCATAATACAAATTATGAGAAATTAAGTTTGGGTTGTTATTTTTGAAAGCATCATGAAAGTTCATTATAATAATAATCACCATTATTACTATTATTTTAAAGGTGCCACAGGACAGACACAAGGGATTGGTAAGTGAATTTCTTTTCTTTTTAAAAGTGTGTATATTGTGGCATGGGCTTCCAGGAATCCCTTCAGTGAGTCTACTGGAATTGTTTCCTACCAATCCGAGGGCTCCAACTACAATGGAAATTGTTGATGTTCCCATGTGCCACATTTTTGAGATTTCGATTTCAAGGTTTTTGTATTTAGATCTTTTTGAAGATCTTCAAAGATACATTGCAGTCTGTAGGGACTGCCATATCAATAAGGAGGCATTTTTTTTGTTTGTTTGCGGTCTCTAATAACAATTTCTGGCTCATTACTATTATTATTATTATTATTATTATTATTATTATTTCATTTGGTTTGTGTTGTATACACATTTCTGGGACCCAACCAGGGACGAAAGATCAGATATACATTCATGATATTTTCCAATGATATTTTTGTAAAAAAAAAAAAAAAAAGATGATAAGCCCGTTACATAGATAAAGACCTTTGTAATATGCGATCTGTATATGTGAGTAAATTTGTTTTCTTATTTCTTTAATGCATGGGCTACCAGGGACCATGTTTTTCATTCAATCATTTGATCTATTAACAAATAATTCCCGAAAAGTTCAGTAAAATCTTACAATTATAGGGTCATAAAATTTGACATACTTTTTTCTTCTCCTCGACTTTAAGAATTGCTCATCCGCGGACAGATTGTCCAGACTGAATGTGAGAGGAATGTATTATAGCAATGTGTTTTTTCTTTTTCAAACTCAGTTTAATTGGGTGTGATTGTGTGTGTACCTTAACTGGCACAAGGAAATGGAAAGTCACTCCAGCACAACAGGGTCATGCGTATATGCATTCTGTATGCTGTGAAAAACCTCACACAGCATGTGCGTAACGGATACAGAATTAGGTCCCCTTTTATAATAAAAATTATGACAAAATTTGCACTGTTATTTTTGAAAGTATCTTCATTATTATTATTATTTTAAAGGTACCACAGGACAGGCGCAAGGGTCTGGTGAGTGAATTCCTTTTCTTTTTAAAAGCGGGTAGATTGATAAGTCTATTAGAAACAAATCCATCCGTGCAAATAACATTTAAATGAATAGATTTATATTATATAGATTTATAGCATATCACTATTGTGCATACTATTTTTCTCTCTTCACTACGCCCAAGAGCCACTCAAGGTAGACTTTAAATGATTCAGATTGCTCTAACGGCATAAAGTGTGGAGGAAGATGTGCATTTTATGAGGATATGTAGGATAGATGATGGTTGGCCCTAGGCTTGAAGCGGTTAAGATTGTAGTAGTCTGTTTCCCAATATATCTTTAAGGAGTTTGGGCGAAATTGCTTCCCTTCTAAAGGAATACGAATTCGAGGATGATGTAAAATCGTGTATATTGTATGTCGAGTCCTATATATGGACGCCTGAGCCGATGGAATAGGGGATTGTAGCTCGTCTGAACATTCGCCATAAAAATAGCGATACAAAAGCAAGTGGGTAACAACGATTCGTGAGGTTGTTGTTTGGAAAATAATTAATCACCTAGAATTCTACCTTAACGCCATTTGATTTCTGTTGTATACTCATTTCCTTCCGGGTCCCAACAAGACACCTAAGCTCACTAATAGAATCATGACATTTTCAGGATTTTTGTATAAATAAGTCGGGGCGCAATCGAAGATCACAAACATATTTTCAGATCATCCCATGAGTTCTGTCCGAATTTTGAATAACGATAACAAGTGACTAAATGTTACATTTAATTAAAGATTCAATCAAAAATGTATTTTCCCTGATTATCTATGACTTCCTTCCATCTATTAACAAGCTTATTAATTCCATTACTGTAAAATTATTTTGGCTTTGATTCGAAGAACTCACAAATGTCAGTTTTAAACTCTTCCTGTGTTACAAAACCTGTTTCTTCCAAATGATTCTGTCAGCTACGAAACAAATGGTAGTCTGAAGGAGCAAGATCAGGAGAATAAGGTGGATGAGGAATTATCTCCCAACCAAGTTCTTCGATCTTTTGTGACGTGATTCTTGCTGTGTCGGGTCGTGCATTGTCCTGATGAAACATCACCCCTTTTCGATTCACTAGAGCAGGTCTTTTTTTTACCTCAAAGCTTTGTTCAAACGCTCTAATTGCTGACAGTATATTTAAGCATTAATTGTTGCATTAGGTGATAAGAATTCAATGTGAATTATTCCTTGGCGATCCCACCAGATTGAAAGAAGAACCTTTTGCCCATGAAGTTCCCTTCTCAGCTGTGGCTGGGGTCCTTCCCCTTTACCAAGCCACTGTCTACGACGCTTAACATTTCGATAAGATATCAATTTTTCGTCGCCAGTCACAAATCTATCCAAAAAAGGTGAAACAAGTTGGCGAGAATGGATAGAAGAGCAGATGTCATCTCGGGATTTGAGGTTGTTTTCAGACAATTCATGAGGCACCCGTTTTCCAAGTTTAGGAACTTTTCCAAGTTGCTGAAGATGACGATGAACAGTTGTATGGTTTGAACTGAGAACCACTGCCAATTCCTCAACTGATAAAGCAGGATTTTCTTCAAGGGCTGCTTCAAGAAGCTTTTCATCAAACTCAGCTGGACGTCCGGTTCGATCTTCACCTTCAAGGGTGAAATCTCCACCTCTGAATTTTGCAAACCATCTTCTGCAAGTTCTTTCATTCACACATTCCTCTCCATAAACTGAGTGAATGTTTCTAATATTGAGTTTCCTTTCTTGAACTGATAAAGCATTATGTGCCTCAAATGATTCTTGGGTACTTCCATGTTAGCAGGGTTTTAATCAAACGAATTTAATTTTATTGTTCTCTGAAATAAAATTTGATCAGTGTAAATGCATCTAAACATAAAAATAATGTTCAGCTCCATTCGACATTATAAAATACTCTTTAAATTTCGTTCATTTTAACAAAAAGTTAAAATTCGGACAGAACTTATGGGATGACCTGATACTTAGAGAAAACTCTTCGGAAGGAGTGAGCTGAATTTTTGAGTAAATATCTTCTCTTTTGTATTTCTTAACGTAAGTCCTACATGTCCTTCATGATAATATCAGGTCTGTTGGCTTTTATTTCCCTGACACTTTGAATTGGCATGTCCCAGAGGATAGTTACACCGTTATTTTGTGTAACTGTGTCTGGTTGGTGCTCATACTATCTCTCAGTGGTTTCGATTTTGTGCTTGTATCTCTTCCAATGCACATATATCGCTACCTTGTTATGTCTATGGGTATATTCATTTTTTGCTAGTTCCGGACATCCTGAGATACAATGCCAAAAGTTTATTATTATTATTATTATTACTATTATTGTTGTTGTTGTTGTTGCTGTAGTTGTTTTTATTTTATTTCCTTTGATTTATAATGTGTACATATTTCTTCCCAGAGACCTAAGGTCAGAAATGGCATCATGAATTTTCCACTAACCAATTAAAAAACATACACACA
Source organism: Acanthosepion pharaonis (assembly GCA_903632075.3). Classification (NCBI taxonomy): domain Eukaryota; kingdom Metazoa; phylum Mollusca; class Cephalopoda; order Sepiida; family Sepiidae; genus Acanthosepion; species Acanthosepion pharaonis. Next base: position 664,584 of record CAHIKZ030004704.1, on the reverse strand, counting down.
CATATTTTACATAGATAAAGTCCTTCGTAAGTTGTGGGCTGAACACGTGGAAAATATATTATTATTATTATTAGTTCGTTACCTGATTTTTGGAAGATGGCAAGAGAATCAAATTCACACATAAAACGAGCTCTTCTCCAAAACAGTGCATTTGTTAGAAAATATATTCAGTTTAAATATGAAAAATAAATAATTATCTTCAGATTATAAACTTGTCAGTCTTGTTGCCTAGCAGAAAAAGAAATTAACCCTCGTAACGCAGATGTCCATTTTAATTTCATCGAAATTGTTTGTGTAGATACCATTGTGTGTGCACGTGTATATTTTAATTCAATGTTAGACATAAAACCATTTCTATCATGTTTTGTTTTATATTGTTTAATAATAATAATAATAATAATAACTTGATTAACTAACTAATAATCCCCGAAACGTTTAATAAAGTAATACAATTGTCTTATTTGTTTTCTGAATTTAAATTTACTTTTATTGTCTCCTAATTTATGATTTTATTGCTCAGCACAGAGTAGGTATTATCCAGACTGAATATGAGGGTAATGTATTATACCAATATGATTTTTCAGTTAAACTGGGTGTGTTTGCGCATGTACCTATTCTGGGGTGTACCTTAGATGATACAATTAAATACAAATTGAGTTCCACAAAAGACGACCAGGCTTATACACATGCTGTATGTTGGGCAAAATCATTCACAGCCTCTCTGTAACGGACACAGAATAAATTATTCTTTTATAACACAAATTATGATGAAATTAAGTTTGCGTTTTTATTTTTGAAAGCATCATCAACTTCATTATAATAATCTCCATTATTATAATTATTATTTTAAAGGTACCACAGGACAGACGCAAGGAACAAGTGAGTACATTTCTTTTCTTTTTGCAACAAAAAATCACATCCTATTTTTTTGTGGTCATAAATCACAATGACTGGGCGATTAGTATTCGTTGTTCTGTTTGTGTGTATTATAAAGTCCCAAAGATTTTATTACGGTTCCTGTTTCTGTCATCAGTCCTCGGTGGTGTTCTTTGCATTTTCCACTTCGTGAAAGTTCCAGGTTTTCTCATGGAGATATTGATCCACTCTGTCACGGTGTATTTTGATAAGTCTGTTAAAAAGAATTCCATCAGTACAAAGAGCATTTAAATGAATGGATGTATGTTAATGTTACGACTGTACAGTAGTTTATGACTACTGTGTATACTATTCTTCTTTCCCAAGAGCCACCCAAGCTAGATGGTTAATTAATGATATTGTTCTAATAGCGTAAAGGGTGGAGGAAGAGATGCGTATAATGAGTATATCTAGGATAGATAATGGTTGATCCGAGACTTGAAGTATTACGACTGTATTGATCTGGATTGTTTCACAAAATGACACTTCTGGGTTGGAAGCTGTCTGTGTAAAATCTCTATTTTACTGAATGAGTACGAAAGGAAAGAGAATAATTTAAGACTTTGTACGTGACATGGCCGGTCCGACTTGTGATTGCCTGAGCTGATGGGTAAAGGAATTGTAGCTCGTCTGAACATTTCTCATAGAAATAGTGAGGAAATAGCGACAGGCTAGCAATGGTTCTTGGAGTTATTGGGTGGAAAAAATTAATCACCCAAAAGTTTGCGTTAACGCCATTGAATTTCTGTTGTATACTCACTTCTTTCATACAGACATAGGGTCAATAAAAGAATGATGACATTTTCTCATTTTGTAAAAAAAAAAAAAAAATGGCGTGGGGCAACATGAGACGATACACATACACACCTGATCAAAAATTTAAGACGACCTGAAAAAAGACTGTTTTTCATGGAAAAATTTTAAACATTTCTTACTTAAGGTTACTAATTTTATAATCTAAAAGGTTATGTAGACAAAAAGTTATAATCCGAACATTTTATTGAGAAATTGATTTTTTTATAAAATGATCGTTTTACACTTGATCAAAATTATAAGACCAGAGACAAAAATTCTACAATATTGTACGTAAAGTGTACGAAAACATTCAACAACCAAATTTAATAATGAGTTCTACCTCCACTGGTTTTGATGACTTCAAAATTCTTTTTTGCATGCTAGAAATTAGTGTTTCCATTAAGCTGCGAGGAATATTGCTCCAGCTTCTGAAGATAGCTTCACGAAGTTCATTTTTTGTTGAATATTGTTTGCCATTTCGATAAACATCTCTTGCCATCCATCCCCAAGCATTTTCAATTGGGTTCAAGTAGGATGTCTCAAGAGATGGACCCCATTTTCTTGTAGAAAGGTCAAGGTCTGGCATGCAGCGTGGATTGCAGCATTATCCTGTTGGTATAATCATCCATCCCCACACAAACGATGGCCCTCCATCACCAACGATGCTTTTTGTAGCATGCTAACATAACCAGCCGCTGCCTGACGACCCTGCACCACCTGGAGCTCCATCGTTCCTCTGTAAGAAAAGGCACTCCAAACCATTAGGGACCCTCCACTACTATGACGTGTGGAGAAAATTTCAGGAGGCTTGTTTTTGGCATAACGCCAATATCGTTGGAAGCCATCAGGAGTATCTAAATTGAATTTTTCTTATCAGAAAACAGGACTTTCTTCTACTTCTCAATGTCCAATGTTTGGTATTCACGACCAAACTATAAACAGTTCACTTTGATACGTGGAAGCAGCCGAGGAATTTGTTTGCGCTTTTTATTTACCATGCCTTTTTGTCGTAAGTGTCGTCTGATGGTTACTGGATTGCAATCAGCATATGTGGCTGCCTTAATTTGACTAGAAAAAAGTCCACTGGCTTTCACAACAACCCGTCTTATTCTCCTACTCAATGCCGGAGAAAAATTTTTGGGTCTCCCATTAGACTTTGGATTCCATAATTCGCACTGTCCTTTAGAAAGTTGCAAATCACAGAATTGTAACAGGTCCTATCCCCGTAACCGGGTCTGGGTGGTGTTCATACCAGTTTCTTTCAGTTTCCTTCTCGTAGATGTTATAAATTTTCCAGTGCAGATATTGGCCCACTCTGTCATGCCGGGTTTTATATTCAGTGGGTGCCAATATCGTGCAACCTGATACAAGATGATCAATTGTTTCTGGATATTTATCACAGAATCTGCATTTTGGTCAAACCAATATTTTAGTATATGTGCTTGATAATTTCTAAACAACAAGCATTGGTCCTTTGCAGCAAGGATGAAACCTTCAGTTTCATCTTTCAACCCTGCACTACGTAGCCACTGATTGGTACGGGTTTTGTCTACGTCAGCTTGTTTGGTACGGGCAGAGTATTGGCCATGAAGCGGTTTATCTTGCCATCCCTTCTGTATCTGGTCGGTTGCATTTGCCTTTGCCGTCTTTATTATTATTATTATTATTATTATTAGCTTTTCACCTGCCATTTTGCCGAGACCAAGATGATCAAATTTCACACGTAAACTGAGCTCTTCTCCAAAATAAGGCATTTGTTAGCAAGTATATTCCCTTTAAATACAAAAAAAATTGTCCCAATATTTAATTCAACCTACCACCAATTTCGGATTATACTCTTGTGTTTCTCTCTGTTCTTGTCAGATAGAAAACTGCATTGGACTTCGCAACGTAGATGTCCATTTTAATTTAATGTATGTAGATACCGTTGTGCGTGAGCATGTATATTTGAATTCAGTGACAGACGTAAAACAATCTCTCTAATATTTTATTTTTATATATCTTTTAAATATAATAATTTGATTTATTAACAAATAATTCCCGAAAGGCTCAATAAAAACTTACATTTATCTTATTTCATTTAGGGTTTAAAATTTAGCATTTTTTTCCTTATTTCCGGTTTTATAATTAAATTGCTCAACCTTGACTGTGAAGGGACGTATAATACCAATGTATTTTTACATACTCGGTTAAAGTAGGTGTGTTTATGTGTGTATGGTTTCTGGGGTATACCTTAAATAGCACAAGCAAATGTGATATCAATCTCGTACAACACAAACATGCGTATAGACTTTCTGTACGCTGCCATAAATCAACACACAGGCTCTGTGTGACCGACAGAAAATCAGTTATTCTTTCATAATATAACTATTTTTATAAGCATCAACATCGTCATTATAATAATCACCATTATTATTATTATTATTATTATTATTTTAAAGGTATCGCGGGACAGACGCAAGGAGCAGGTGAGTACATTTTTTTTTTACTTTTTATAAGCAGGTATATTGAAAACACAATGTTCATAGCAGTTTCTTGCAGTTTCCTTTCCGTATAATTTGCACATTTTTCAGCGCAGTAATTGGCCCATCATATCATGCCAATATTTATATTAAATCAGTGCGAACACAGTACAGTGCAGTCAATTGTTCGTGGATATTTATAACGGAATCTGCATTTCGGGTGCACACAAATTTTCAGTATGTGTGCTTGGTAATTTTTATTTGTCAGTCATTGGGCCTGTGCAACATGAATAAAACATTCGGTTTCAGCTTTTAATCTGTATTATTATTATTATTATTATTATTATTATTATTATTATTATTATTATTATAATTATTATTATTATTATTATTATTATGATTATTATTATTATGATTATTACGATTATTATTATTATTATGATTATGATTATTATTATTATGATTATGAATATTATTATGATTTTTAGTATTATTATGATTATGATTATTATTATTACGATTATAATCAATATTATGATTATGATTATTATTATTATTACGATTATTATTATTATTATTACGTTTATTATTATTATTAGTTCGTAACCTATTTTTTGCTGTTATCAAGATGATCATATTTCACGTGTGAACCGCGCACTTCAACAAAATAAAAGGAATTGTTAGCAAACATATTCAGTTTAAATGCAGAAAAGTTATGAAAATAACGCCAAAATGCAAGACGTTTGGTATTATATATTTTTCCTATTAACCAGGGTTGTCACCATGCAGGAAATTAGACCTTGCGACTGAGATGTCTATTTTTATTTCATAGAAATTGTGTGTAGGTATCATTGTGCATGGGCATGTAGATTTTTATTAAATGATAGATTTATATGAATATGCATAATATTATATTTTTATATTTTTTTAAATATAATTGTTTTAGTAACGAATAATCCCGAAAGACTCAATAAAACTTACAATCATCTTATTTCTTTGAGGGTTTTCAAATTTGATAGTTTTTCCTATTCCCCAGGGCAGAGATTGTCCAGTCTGACTGTCAGGCGAAAGTATTATCCCAGTGTCTCGTTTATACTGGGTGTGTTTATGTGTGTACGTTTTCTGGGCTAAACGTTAAATAGCACAAGGTGCAGGATCTACATCACAATGTAGTGTCAATCCCGCACAACACAGACTTACGTATATACATTCTGTACGCTGCACATAATCTACACAGGCTCTGTGTGACCGACAGACAAACAGTTAGTCTTTTATGATATAAATATTTTTGAAAACATCGTCATTATAATAAGCACCATTATTATTATTTTAAAGGTACCAATGGACAGACGCAAGGGTCAGGTGAGTGCCTTTATTTTCTTTTTAAAAGCGGGTATATATAGTCTATTAAAAACAATTCAATATGTGCTAAGAGCATTTAAATAAATAGATTTATATTAATGTTACGAGTCAGTAGAAAACGTGTGACCAAGAAGTCGCAGTGCGTTGCTCTCCAGTCGGCTTACCTCAGTCATGTTGATTTCAGACAGAAAAGCTTCATTTCTTACCTTTTCAAGAGCAGCTGCTTGGCTTACTTTGTCAGATTTGCTTTTGAAACCGGAGAAGTTTACATGTACATTTTAGTTTTGCTGCCTCAAGTGACCTATTAATGTCGTTTGTTATGGTTATTTGTTTATGATTATGTAGCGCCAGTTCACATGATTCGAAGAAGCATGCAAAACCCTCAGGTTTTATTCGATGGGAGCCATTTCTAATCACTGATGTAATAAATCAGTTGTACACAATTTAAAGTTTAGATAATTCTGTACGATTTAAGCGTCATTCATGACATCCTCATGAAAGTCTCGATTGTGATTCGAGTTCTTCTATTAACTTGTTGCCTTTTTAGCAAATTCCACTGTTGGGAAAAACTAACTCTAGTGCAGGAGTAAATAACTTCGCGTATCGCCCGGTTCACACTCCTCCACAGTGTTTTGAACAGAAACATATGTTTATCCATTGTTTTGCTTTAGGATTTGGGCTCCGGATCCTTTTCTTCTCTCAAAATGGAAAAAAAAATGTTCGCTTATCGTCCAGTTCACACTTCTCTCCTGTCTTTTTGACGGGAGTAGAAGTGTATCCCTTATTTCCTGTTCAGGATTTGGTTTCTGGTTCCTTCTAAAATCTACTACAAATCTATGCTTCTAACGTCTCCGATTAAACTTAAAGATTTATGCACTAATTTTTTTAATTTTTTTTTTACATATTTAATGATAATGTTAACGGTAATAGTAGCCTTTTCCATATAAGGAAACATTCAGCTATCTAGTCATCTGCTATGACTAGTTTTACCCAGCAACGCAAGTTGCTATAAAACCAACACATTAACATAAAACTTGACCCTAGGTTTGAAGAGATTATGTTTGTATTGTTTCTGTTTTTGATGTTATTATTATTGTTATTATAAAGGTATTGTAGAGTTGTTTGCCATTAACCACTCCTTCATCATCATTATTATTATTATTATTATTATTATTATTATTCTTTGATTTCTGGTGTGAACTCATTTCTTTTCGGGTCCCCAGCAGAGACCTAAGGTCAGACATCATGATATTTTCCACTGAGCAATTAAAAAAAAAACAACAAAAAACACATATTTTACATAGATAAGGGTTGGACTGTACTCGTGAGAACGATGCTTTGTATTTCTTAATGGCATGGGCTACCAGGAGTCCGTTCAATGAGTCTACTGGAATCTTTTCCAATCAATCCGAGAGCTCCAACTACAACATGGATTCATGTGCCATATTTTTCAGATTTCGATTTCAAGATCATTGTATTTGGATAGCTTTTTGAAGATCTTCAAAGATACCTTGCAGTCTGCATGGACTGCCATATCAATAAGGAGGCATTTTTTTTTTGTTTGCGGTCTCTAATAACGATGTAAGGGTGATTAGCTTTGATTGTTCTGTTTGAAGTCCCATAAAATTGTTACAGGTCCCATCTCTGTAACCGGGTCTGGGTGGTGTTCATACCAATTTACTTCAGTTTCTTTTCCGTAGAAGTTGCAGATTTTCCTGTGCAAATATTGGCCCACTCTGTCATGCCAGGTTTTATATTCAGTCGGTGTCAATACCGTGAAATTTGATACAAGATGGTCAATTGTTTCTGGATATTTATCACATAATTTGCATTTTGGGCGAACACAATTTTATTTTCTCAGTTAAGACCTTAATATCTAGTAATTACTAATGGTTAACAGGCTACAAGCTGCCTTAGGTATAATGCATCATTTTTTTAAAAACATTTCATCCGAAGCAAAGTAATATAGCCACTAAGACACAAGGAATATTAGAGAATACGAGAAAGAATTCTATTAAGATGAGAGGGCAATAAAAGAACAATGATTAAGAAGACAGAGGATAAAATTTGACATTGCATTTGTATTTTTATAGATCAAAGCTTGGAAGCAAGAATCTGGTAGAGAGTTCCACAAGCGGGAAATTCGATAGAAGAAACTGTTAGAATAGAACTTACGGTTACCTGTAGCTATTTCAATCTTGTACTGTACTTAAATTTATTTAAATAAAGTCTAGGTACCATAGCGGAAAGTAATATTTATTTTGCGTAATACAAAAATGTGGCAAAGATCCAAAAGCGAGGTAAGGAAATGTTGGTCTTCAATCTGAATTATCTTAAACTTATCTAGCCACGTTTACTAACCCATACATACCACAGTATTCCTTACACCAAAACAACACATTTTTACTTATGATTCTTACTACAGTCACCATAATACCTCAAGTCTCTATGTAGTCCTAACTAGTTCCCATATGTACAATTTCTCAGTGGTGGTGTGTGGATAAAAATAACAACATTTAAAAATGAAACCCAAATGGATATTTACACTGAATACAAATGTGAGAAATGTGGCTGGAAGATTGAATTCTACCACCTAGCCGTGGTTTCGCCTAAAAAATGTCGCCATTGTGCTCAGAAGACGATTTGACCACAACAACAAGGAGATACAAATCTTGGTAGCAGATCTTCAAGAGACCGCGGAAAAAAAAAACATCGTTCTCCATCTGGTTAAAGCGTAATCCTGAAAGTTGTTTGGGGAACAATTGATGGCGGAAAAAGACCAGTCAGCACCGTTCCAGAAGAAGCCTCCCCAATGTAGGTGGGGGCGCCATAGCAGAATGCATTTGATGAAAAGTGACCGAAACTGTCCGTTATGATTCCACCTGATGACTGATTTGGGATTGGATCCAGAAATGGAGGTTCCTAAATGGTTAGCAAGCCCATGTTTATTATTCCAATTCATATACAAGAAACTAAGACAAAATAGTGCTTTAATAACCAACTGGCAATTAAAAATGTGAATGTGGAAGAAAAATCAGAAAGAAATTAATGCTGGAGTAGGTAATTAAGAACGACCATTAGACCAAATACTTACTCAAACATACACTCATGCAGACACAAAAAAAAAAAAACAAATATGAAATACACAATCGAAAAAAGAAAAGTGATCGGCAACTAGCAGTGATTCGACATCTCTGTCACCTAATGGGAATTAAGCTAAAGAAAGTAGGGAGAGAAATAAAAGAGGCCAATGAGCAGACATCCCATAGCAGAAAGTTCATCAGAACATTTACCATAGAATTATTTATAAAAAAAAGAACAGGGAAGCTACGTTATGGCTGTGAAAAAGGGAGTGAAGTTGAGATGCCAGGTCAGGACCAATGAAATTGCAGATTCTTCTTGCTGTTATTAAGAGGCTTCCTTTCTCTAACAGTTCCACTGGACAATCAGTACCAATTTTCTTTATTCAAATCTATGTTCTGTCAGTCGCTGTACCCTGCACAGAAACGACAACTGATACGATTGTGACCTTCTTTAACTTCTAAAGCCTTGCGAGATCAAATTTTAATGAATCATATTGGATGACATTCTGTTCTTTTGGCTCTAGGTTTTTTTTTCCTCAATCGATCAAATATAAACACGTTTTTCTATTTAATTTCGACCCGCCGCTCACTTCCAGTTTTTATCATCATCATTATTATTAATAGTATTATTAATAATAATAATAATAATAATAATAATTTTCTTTTTTTTTAAATGCACACAAGGTGGTCAAGGCACAGTGAATGGTGAGTGCATTTTTCATTTTATTTCTTCTAGCATCATTGGCACCAATTTTGAACACATTTCTTCTTTTTTTTTGAAGAAGTTTCATAAGAATATATATATATATATATATATATATATATATATATATATATATATAGTTCGCACGACCATTACGCCCAGCCACTAGCCTATAATTAATGGACTATTCCGTTTTTTGGATATTATACATGCAATTTTTTGAAAAGGTTAAAAATCATGGATTTTTATACGACCAGATGCACTATACACATGTAATTTTATCTGGAGGGCTTAAAATTAATCCATTTTTTTTTTTATGGTGATCGTCACCTAACTGTTAACAATGGCGATTCTACGGGGGAGGGCAGAAGCGGCCAATCCCCCGCTTGAATTCTATGACATATGATAATATAATTAGGACTAAAAGACACATGGAGGACATTAATATAAAACATATAATGAAATTAAATTTCTTTAAGCAGCTTGTATATTTATTGCCAGTGATGTCGTTGGCTCTTGACAAATGCGATGACGAAGCATAAGATTACGGTAGGCCTAGTAGCATTGCTATAGGAAAAAATCAGGTTTTTCACAAAAGCTATTCAGGGGTTACAAGAAATTGTCTCTCTTGTATATATTTGGAAGCAGCACCAAATCTGGAGAAGAATGCAAAACAGACTCACCTTTGTTTTGCATTTTTTTCTCGGTATTTCACCAACATACAACGTACCAAGAAAATGTCCTTATCTCTTACAGGGAAACACAAATTTGTATAGACGTATGTAAATATTTTAAGGCGCATGAAAAATGTTTTAAGGTACATATAATGACAACAGACCAAAGTCAATGGGTTTCATATTCGTATGTATACAGTCGTAAACACGAGGCAAACCCCATAAGTCGAAATAAGATTAATGGAGTTTGCGTCATAACAATAAACCGTCGTAGGTCGGGACGGTCGTAACCCGAGGACTTATTATACCTATTATGATCCTGTTAGCAAATTTTGATCTTGAGTTATGAAGATGAATCAATCAATTTCTGGTTTCAAGACAGAACTTGGCATCAATCAATGCCTCAAAATTTTCAGCATCAGTGTCTTGTACTTGCAGTAGAGAGGAGACATTTCAATTTTTTTCTGGTGGTTTGATTTACAGTCTAGCTAGACACTAAGTTTTGTTTTTTCATTTTCGTTGATATAATCCAGGCAAGTCCTATTAACACAACTTAGAACTATATTAAAAAGTGACTCAGGAAAGAGCGCTCAATGTTTATTTTCATTAAACAGAGCAAATTTTCCGTAATTCTTGTAAAGTATATATATATATATATATATATATATATATATATATATATATATATATATATATATATATATGTATGTATGTATATATATATACCATCATCTACTGGCTATATATATATATATATATATATACCATCATCTATCGCTGTATCATAGCTCATCAGAGTGGCTAGACATCCGAACGTTTTAAACCGAAACCCAACTGGTTTGGTATCTGTCGGAGATTCTAACCCAAGGCCATCGACGTCAGAGAGAAAGGCGAATTTTTGCGAATTTATTTTTCCTAAACAAACAACTACCTCCGATAACTCAATCGGCTAGATGAGCCTTGCATATATATATATATATATATATATATATATATTGGTGTGCGTGTTTATATATGGATGGATTTGCATACATTACATTTACTTATATATATATATATATATACCGCTCAAAAAATTTCACTCATCGAGGAATCAGACAGAGTTCTGTTTTAGTTAATAAAACGATCTTGACTGGAAAATACCACTATAATAATATTATTAAAAAAAAACTATTGGTGATTAATAATTATGGAACATGTTAATGTAATGGATGTAAATATATATATATATATATATATATATATATATATATATATATATATATAAAGAAATATAGTCTTAAGGTGTGCTATATTTATGGAATAAAGTGCTCAATATCAGAGATAGAGCGTGTGTAAATATACAAGTGAACATAGAAGTCAACACTTAGAGGCGACAGTCTAATTTGGCCTGCCGATTGCATATAGCATGAAACAGACTGTCGCCTCTATTTGCTGACTTCTATGTTCACTTTATATATATATATATATATATATATATATATATATATATATATATATTCATCATTAATCTCAGTATCCGGTCTGATATTACATGAGCCTTTATAAATCTGTCCCCATGTACATTAAAGCCCCAAAGACAAGTGGCCTCCTTACGATGACAGTATTTCAACATTGTCGAGCCAGGCCAGTACCTAAATAGCTGATCCATTGGGAATATCAACTGCTGTAATCGTGGATGTGCAGGTGGTGCATGACAGAGGAATGAGTTCCAATTCTAGTTGGGCTCGTTCCATTCACTTACGCGTAAATACCCTTGGAAAAGTTATGAAATCTACCTCTTCTCCCATTAGCTATGGGTTAATTAGTGACATTTGTATCACTAAATATCTATTATATCTAAAAATAAAATAAGATTGCTTCCAAAATTTATAGACTTCGATATTAAAGAATCCATAGAGAGTGATATACTATGAAGCACAAACAACTCACCAGCTAAATGTTTCATTGTTGTTCATAAGTATATGGATGGATGGGAAAGAATGCTGATTGTTACATTCAAAATGGCGAACGCTATTCGAACGTTCGCTTGAAAGTTTTTTTTTATATATACAAATACCTACTGGTATCCATCTTGAATAATAGATTTCAGAGCACGCAGTAAGTTAGAACAAAGAAAAGAAGACCCCCTTCTTCTTTGTAACAGGGATTCGTCCTGATTAGTTCTTTGATCTCCCCGCTTTGGTTTCCTGAAAAGGTACAGATATGTTACTTCGATGACCTTTTTTTCCTGGGTTTATATTGAGGTCAGTAAGTTGTCGTGTTTTTTGGTAAGTATGGTTGGGACTGATTTTCGCTTTCGGGTTCTTTCATCTTTTGTTATGCTTATTCAAGGTCTCACAATTTTCCAGCTGATTGACCTTTCCTTAAGAATGCTGGTGTTAATATTAATGAGGTCTTAAAGTGATGATAAGTAGATGATGCTTTACAGCGAATTTAAGAAATGTTTTAATTTTATTTATTAACGCTTTGAGCTCTGCGTTCCTGAACAATTTTAACCCTTCTCCCTGAGCTCATGAGTCAAAATTCGCATATAATTGGTATGAAAGGATTCATAGTAGATATAAAAATAGTTACAAGTGTTTACCCACCGTTCAACCGGGAGCTGGGCATTAAGTCATTTTTCTCTACCACTGTTCAAACGGAGGCTGTGTATTACGTCATTTTTGCTCTACCACCAGTAAAACTGTACTCAGGGCTTAAAGTGTTAGTCTTCGCCTAAAACTAAAACTACAATCATTGTATATCTCTTAATGATAGCATTTCTAGGACAGGGTTCTCTTATCCATATTATCATTAATTGTATTTCAATGTCACATTCTTGTAAATTATATTTCTACATAAGTTTTGAATTTCTTTAAGTTTTAAAGTTTTGAATTTCTTTCAAATTCTTTAGCGGACATATTTTTATCAGATGAGATAAACATATTTCCAATATCGCAAATATGTTTGCATTATAAGTTTATTTTTTCATACAGTGTAACCGGATATAAGAGACCCGGATATAAGAGAAACCCGGATATAAGAGAGATTTTCTCTGGTCCCAAATTTGAGCCTGTGTTAATGTATATAAATTAGACCCGGATATAAGAGAAACCCGGATATAAGAGAGATTTTCTCTGGTCCCGTCCTCCCCGGTATAAGAGAGTTCGTTTTGAGTGACAGTGTGATGTCGTAAATCGGTCAAACAGAGGTCAGTTAGAGAGAGAGAGTGAAGTTCAATGACTTAATCTTGACTAGTATAGAGAAACGGTGTGTCCAATCTGTGACACCCTCTACCTTATGATTTTGCTTTGTGTGTCTAAGGGTAGCGCCACCCGCTTTTTTGCCGGCTTTGCTTGTCGTTGCATTTACTGGACAGCACTTTCACTTTACCCACTGTTCTGTTAAGTCAGAAGTTTGTCTGTTTGTTAATTTTGCCACTGAAAACCGTTTGCTTGCGATCATTGGGATTAGTGATGCCGGCGTCTCAACGAAAAACTCTGAGCATTTCTGAACAGTTGGAGCTCATCGACGATGTCAAAGTGAAGAAACTCAAACTGGCCGCTGTTCAACAGCAGCAAAAATTCTCAAGAAAGAAGACGATCTCAGATCTTGCATGCAAATGAACGGAAACACTAATCGCAAACGAAAGCGCCAATCCGTGCACAAGGACGTTAACGAAGCGCTTACCCAATGGTTTACGCAAGCATGTGCTCATGGAGCTACCATCACCGATCACGTCATCAGGCTGAAAGCATCACAACTGGCCGTAAATCTTGAATTTTGAACCGAGCAATGGCTGGCTCAAGCAGTCCAATAACGTTTCGTTCAAAAAATTTCACGGCGAATCAACGTCAGCAGATCACGGTTCTGCTAACGAATGGGTGACAAACGTTTTGCCGCAACTTTTTCGTGGATATGATCCAAAAGATGTTTGGAACTGTGATGAAACGGGAATTTTTACAAAGCCATGCCGTCTGGGTCTTTGCGATTTGCCGGCGACGAACAGTCAAATGGGACAAAAGTTCCCAAAGACAGACTCACGATGCTTCAGTTCACAAACATGGACGGCAGTGAAAAGCAAGCTGTAGTTGTTGGTAAGTCGGCAAAACCACGGCAAACAGATTTTGACGAATTTATCAGCTTCGACGACCGTACACAATGTTATGGAGAACTGACTGACACGGCGGATATCACACGTGGTATAAAATCTGATGATCAAGATTTTGACGAAGATGATGATGCTGAAACCGTAAGTTCTGAAGTTTCTGACAGTGACAAACCAGTGCCAAATTCTCTGGCTGCATTGAATGCGCTTGAAACTCTGACAGCCTACTTTGAAGCAAAAAGCAGTAATCCTGATGGCGCATTGAAAATGATTTACGGACTGTATGAAAGTGTTCATGATGTTAACAAAGAGATTTCTGTACAATCAAAAATGACTGACTTTTTTAAGAAAAAGTAATTTTTGATTGAATTATTTTGAAATCTGATTGAAAATGTATTTTTGTCTGTGTTTTTTATGTCTATAACTGTTAAATAAACTAGTGTTCTGTACGTAAAAAGCGTTATATGAAGTGTTCCCATACTTATCTAAACAAAATAGACCAAAACCGGATATAAGAGAAACCCGGATATAAGAAACTTTTTCTCCGGTCCCGACAACTCTCTTATATCCAGGTTACACTGTACTTAATTTATTGTTATTATTGCGCATGACATCCTATGCGCCAGAGGTTAACTTTAAATGAGTAGTTATCAAGTCACCTCCGGAATCTATGAGGAAAAGGACACTACAGGAGAGTTATATACGTACATTTGGGACGCTTCGTTTAGATAGAGAGGGTTTTGTAGGTGATATGTGTAGTTCCCCAGAAAGTAATTTTTTGTAAGTCTGGGGTCCAAGAATTTTACTCACACGATTTTCAGTACCATAACAAACAAGGTTAACTGTATTTTGTCTAACATCAACATACGGCTGCGCCACCAACAATTGATTTTACATACAGCTCATCCATGACATTTGACATTTTAGTGTATGATGGGTTTAGATTTACTGTACATTATAATCAAATACACTTGTTTCAGGACCGAATAATGATAGCTATTATCAACTGGACAGCCACAACTAAAAACGGATGTATATTAAGCGTTGTATAAAGAGATAAAATATCTGTCTAATTCAGCTCGATTAATTTTAATGCATTTTTATTAAATGAAACATAATGACTTTATATTAGAAATATTGGAACAATATTTAGTTTAATCTTCTTTGTATCAGATGAATCATAATTTTCGACTATTATTAATGTTTCAGGAGTATTTATTTCATCTTAGGTTTTGGAATGAATTATTGTCAGTCATTATTAATATTTCTATTAACGCTGATTTTTATCTTTATTTCATTCATCTTCATTTCTTAATTCATCTTCATTATCTGTTTATATTTCTGAGATGATTTATTATGCACATTATTTACATTGTTCGGACTATTGTCCTCATCTTTGTCGCCATATTTATTACACCGTTTCGGCCGTTGCACGCTCCGGCCTTCATTCCAAACACCTGAAGAAGGCCGGAGCGTACAACGGCCGAAGCGTTGTAATAAATATGGCGACAAAGATGAGGACAATAGTCCGAAAAATGTAGTTTCATCTTCATTTCTTATATTCGCTTTCATTTCTTATACCATGATACATTGTCAATGTTTGGATTATTAAATAATTTAACAATTTCGTTTACTTTGATTTGAATGTCCTTAAAAATAGATAATTTTTCAATGTTCTTCTTCAACATTATCTTGTTCTTCTTCTTATTATTATTATTACTTGCTTATTTTTAAATGTACGCAATCAGACGGAAGCCAAGGGACAACGACAAGTGAGTATATTTTTCATATTATTTCATTCTGCTATATTTTTTACCTATTTGTAGACGACTTCCTTTGTCTGGAGAGATTTTATTAGAATAACTTGCTTCTTAATGTTACAATTAGGAATATTTTTACTTTTTTCTTGACTCTTCAGTTTCCAGTTTTGATTTCCGTTTGACTCTACCAAAGTTTATTATTAATATTAATATTATTATTAGTGTTAGTAATAGTTCTATTTTTTCCTTTCACTTCTGCTGCATACTGATTTTCTTCCGGGTTCCAACCAGAGGTCTAAATTTAAAAATAACTTCATGAAATTATTCACTAATCATTTCCTGAGGAAAAAAAATCTTGAGATCACACACATCTTATATAAAGCTCTTCGTAAGATGCACATTTGAATACAATTTTTATTATTTCTTTAAGGCATGGGCCACCAGGGACCCCTTCAATTAGTCTGTCAGAACCTTTTCCAATCAATCCGAGGACTCTAACTACAACTGGAAATACTCGTCCTCATTTTTGAGATTCCCATTTCAAGATCCTTGTATTTTGATAGTTTTTTGAAGGTCGTCAAAGATATATTAAAATCTGCAGGGACTACCATGTAAATAAGAAAACACATTCTGTTTTTTGATCTTTGGTTACAGTGTCTGGGCAATTAGCTTTGATTATTTTGTCTGTGTGTTTTGCCATGTCCATTAAAATTGTGTTATGGTCCGGTTCCTTGTACCACGGTGATAGTCCAAGGTAGAATCAATAAAGAAGAACTCGAAGGCGGTCATGGAATAACACAGATATATTACAAACAGGAATATATACAGAGAAGTAGAAAATGTTAGACTCTGTTTCGGACTGCCTCTGATTCGATTGACTGACTCGCTCTGAATGACTGACAGACTCCTGACTTCAGACTGAACTCCCTGCTTCCTCTTGAGGCGTAGTATTTATTACGTATGGAATAGTTCATAATGTTATTATGGGTAACGTTCCATAACAAATTGTTACAGGTCCTATCACTGTAATTGAGTACGGATGATGTTCCCACCAGTTTTTTTTACATTTTCTTTCTTGTAAAAATTGAATATTTTCCAGTGCAGTTATTGGCCCAATCTATCATATCATTTATATTCAGTGGGTGCTAAAACTGTGCCGCCTGATACAAGATGGTCATTTGTTTCTGGATATTTATCACGGAATATGCTTTTCAGTTTAACAATTTTTCCATATGTATGCTTGCTAATTTGGTCTTAGCATGCATTGTTTCTGTGCAACAAAAATAAGACTTTCGTATTCAACTTTTAAACCTACATCACATAGCCACTGATGGGTACTGGATTTTCTACATCAGCTTGTTTGATACGGGTAGAATACTGACCAGGAATAGGCTTATCTTGCCATCGTTTCTGCATTTGGCACATTGCACTTGCTTTTGTTTTCTTTTTTATCTTCTTTGCCGCTGCAGTCGGTGTATCATAAGTTATTTACACTTCTTCACTCACTTGAAATTCCCTTTTGAATAAATACTTACTGAATAAATTTTCTTATTTTTTTCGAGTTCTTTGGCATCATCATCCAGTGTTCTGTAGTTTCCAGGTATCTTTGAAGACCGATTTTTGGGGTTTTGTAAGAAAGTTCTAGTTGAACTAAACTTCTGGCTCCGTCTGATCTGGGCGCATACAGACCAACAACATCAGCCCCATGGTGATATATATGGCGTCAAATGAGTAGCTTTCTCATTTTCAAATTCATTCGCTTCATGCCAGCTATGGTCCAATTAAGATGGTTGAAAAATGTATTGCGCCAAAAGGAGAGCAAAGTATTTATGGTTGACATTCTCTTTTCTGAATTCAACGTGGTATTTAACTCCAGGTCCACGCGCCTGAAGTATTCTTTTCTTACCTTCTCCTTCATTTGTGTATGTTTTATTCCATCCCCATTGCTAGCTCCTAAGGATTTATAAGCTAGTTCATTCCAGTTCACTAATCTTTGTGACAAAGTATAGATCTATTAAGTGTATTTCTGCAATTCTCCCTTTCTTGAATGTTACTTTTGCACATTTATCTAATCCGAAATCCATACCGAAGTAATCACGGAAACATTTTACTGTATTGAAGATACTATTCAACACATTGTCGTCTATGACAAAGAGTTTGATATCAACCATGTAAATTAGGTGATTAAACACTTTTTTCACTTTGTATCCATAGATATTACTGTTTAGTTCAAGGGGGGATTAAAAGCAGATGGAACAGAAGGGACGACAGGGAGTCGCTTTGAAAGTTTCCTTGTCGGATATCCATCAATTTAAAGTGGTAGTACCATTGTTGTGATTTAGGTACAATGTGTCCCATGCCTTATTTAAGGAAATTGACTATCACCGAGTAAAGCTTTAAAGATCCAGATTATAAAGCTTTAAGAATCCAAGAGTGTGACACGCTATCAAAGACGTTATGGTAATCTATGCAAGCTGCGCTGAGATTTCTACCTTTTTTCCTGCAATTTTCCAGGAACATTATATTGATTTCCTTGAGAAATGAGTAAGTACAGTTCATCAGGACAGAAGTGATTAATTTATATTTGGTAGGCAGACATGTTATTGGCCTATAATTTTTGTCTCATCTGTTTCACTCGTGTTCATAGGAATACATTCAGTGATCCATCCTGGAATTTCGTTGGGGTTATGATTAGCATTGATAAAGTGTGTACAGGGTTTTATTGATTGATGACAGATGATAGAAACAAAACTTGGTTACCTTTCATTTCCTTTATACGTCCATTTTGGGGATTTTGTTAGCGCTTGCCTAACATTATTCTTGGTTATATTTTTCCATTCTTGCACAGGTTTATCATTCATTCTTTCCTGTTCCGTTTGATCCACACTGGATTGGGATTATATACGTTTGAGTTGCTCAAAATATTCTCCTAGAATTTTAGCACTTCAATAGATGGTGGCTTTTTTACTTCTATAACTGCTTTACCAGTTGCCATGTAAAATATTTTGGTAATCTTATTTTGTCGATCTTTCATATCGTTTTCTTTTCTGTCCCTTTAATTGCAGTTTCTGTTTAAGCATTTCTTTGATTGGTGGAATTTCATGCATTGCTTTAATCTTATATTTCCGCTTGATCTCTCTCTTCTGTGTTGAAACATTTGAATTTCTTAAAATCCCATCTAGTATTGTTAACTCACATCCTATTTTTCAATTTCTCTCCTTAATTCTGCCTTCCAAGTGGACTCTTTTCTCTGTTGTTTAATCTTTTATTTGTCTTGATATTGAGAGCTTTTTTTAAAAAGTAGCTGCTAAAGCTGTTGCATATATGACATTATTTACTTCTGTGATGTTTTCCTGCGGTCTATGCGTTAACAATGTTTGCAATAAGTCCTACATGTTTGCCAAGTATGCTTATTGTATTTTATCATATGAATTTTTGGTTTTCTCGCTCAAGTGATTTAAACTCTGTTCAAATGTCGTTTAATTCATCTTCATCAGAAACAGAATTTGAATCATTGAAATTATTGCAGTTGCAACAAGATACTTCTGTTTTATTTCCTGGGAGATCATTATTTCTTATCTTATTTATTTTAGTTTGTATATCATCCTCTGTCATATTATCTATTTAAACTCTTGCCTCATTTTTATTTGGATTATAAAAAAAAGATGTCATGACTTGTTTATACTCTAGTATCGATAATTCACATGTGATTTCCTCAATACCTCGCTGTAATTTTGCCTTCCAAATGGGCTCTTTTTGCCTGTTGTTGTTGTAGCATACCTACGGACGATAATGGGTATTTATCTCCATTCACATAAATACAGTAGTAAATACTGTATGTCAGTCTGCAGTTGGAGATCCATTGTGGAATAAACTTGACTCGCTTCTAGCATTTGACTACTCTTTCTACACGTCGCTGGCGAATTGTATATATGTCGTTCGTGTCCTAAGTATTATCGTTCATTATCAAACTTCGTGTGATTATTCTATTCGGTAACCTTCCCTAGATTACAACAGTTGATTAATCTTTTATTTGTCTTGATATTAAGTTTTTCAGGAGCTGACAAGACTGTGGCATATATGACATTATTTACTTCGGTGATGTTTTCTAGTGGTCTGTCCATTAACAATGTTTGCAAAGCAATGTTTGCATATTATGTTTAGTGAACCCTTTCATATGAATTTTTGGAAGCCGGTCTCTTTTTGACATTTGCATGCGAGTTACTTTGCCCATATTTCATATATATGGTCTGTGATGTTCTTTTGTGGATTTTTGAGTGTAGTGAAAAAAGATGCCACGACTAGTTTGTATTATTCACGATTCCATTTTTTTTTCACTTTCTTTTTATTAATTGATTTGGCACTAAGTCATCAGATAAAAATGCTGGTGTTATTCTGGTTTTGGTGATAAGGTGCCTCATGTTTATGAAAGAGTTTGTTCCATTGACAAATTTTCCGAACACAGATTGATGCGGCTTTAATTTATCCGGGCGACGACCGATCTGGTATGAGATTTGTTCGTAAATATTAAGATTTGTATTTTCGAGTTTTAAGCTGAACCCCCCCCAAAAAAAAAAAATTATTAAAGAAACCACATCTAGGACGACAGTCAACCAAAACTAAAGAGTTCATCCTTGCCTATGAGACACGGCTATTTCCCACCAGATATAACGCCGATGTTTCTAGGCTAATTATTATTATTAGGAAATAAAATCAAAGTCTCTAACTTAAAAACAACCTGCAGTTATCCAGACAATGTCACTGAAGATGACTCCAAGTATATTAAGTTAGAATTCCATGAAAACCACAAAGCTAAAGTCACCGAAGCGAAAAAACACGACATCCAAATACTCAGCAGAGTTACTTTTATTAATTTATTTTTTTATGGCTACAGGTGTGCCTATCTAACAATTTTCTGCCCTTTGACTGTCTTCTCTTTGAGTGAAAATTTAAAATTTATCTTTTGGTGGCTAGCAGGTTGAGAGATGACCGGAAATGTATATATTTTCCCTTGACTCTGCCCCTTTGTTTAATGAATTCTTGATAGTTTTCCTGCCAAACTGTAGTAGAAGCCTATCCCATAAATTTGATAGGTATCTATCGTTGGCGACGGAAAGTTGAACATTTGTGGAAAGTCACTTGTGCCATGCTCCGAACATGTAAGAAATGGTAAATGTTGTAGCATTTTTCTTTTTATACTTTTCCTGTACTTTGATATGATCCTAAATCCCTTTGAATTAAAGTTAAATTAACTTTAATTCTTTCATTGTAATTTTTCTTTACTTTCTTTCTCTTGCTTCCTTTTTTACCTATATTTAAATTTTTCCGACCCCGCCTCTCGACATCAAGCGGAACTCCCAGTCTATTTTTCTTTCCTCCTTGGCATCCCGTATCTCTGTCGGTGAGTGTATATGTATATATGTACATGTGTACTAATATCACTCTCTCTCTCTGTCTTGATATATATATATATATATATATATATATATATATATGTGTGTGTGTGTGTGTGTGTGTGTGTGTGTGTGTGTGTGTGTGTGTGTGTGTGTGTCTTTATCTGCATGTACATGTGTATATATCCGCATGGGTAGGGATCATATTGAATGATTTTATTATTAATATTATTATTATTTTAAAGGTGCAGGAAGTGATGCCAGCCAGCAGTCAGCAAATGGTGAGAACGATAATCTTATTTATTTCTACAGGGATCATTAATATGCCAATTAGAATGGATTTTCTTTCCTGAAGTGCTTTGATAGGTGTAGATAGAAAATTGGTTTAAAAACAAAATATTCCTATGTAAGAGCTACCTATTTAACTTTCTCGTTTCCATATTTTATATCCATCAGGCGATATCTGAATTATTATATATCGTTAATATTATTATTCCTTTGATTTTTGCTGTCTACTCATTTCCTTCTGTTAGAAATATCATCATGACATTTTCTACTCAACATTTTTGTAGAAAACAAAACAAGAGAAAACTACATTAACACAAATTTTACATAGATAAAACCTTTCGTAAGGGTAGTCGTCTGCGAAAATGCTTTGCATTTTCTTCAAGGCATCGGATACCAGTGACTCCATCATTAAGGTCTATGAAAGCAATCAAACCAAGGGATACAAACTCTGGAATTATTCATGTGGCACTTATTTGAGATTTCCATATCAAGATCCTTGTATTTTGATAAATTTTGGAAGATCTTCAAAAATGCATTACGTTCGGCAGGATGTTCCTTGTCAATAAGAAAGCAATTCTTTGGTATTTCTTTAAGGCATGGACTACCAGAAACCCCATTCAATGATTCAATATGACCCTTTTCCAATCAATTCGACGTCTCCAACTACAACTGGAATTATTGATGTAATCATGTACCATATTCTTTAGATTTACATTTTAAAATATATGATTTTTGATATTTTTTAAGATCTTCAAATATACATTACAATCTGCAGAGACCGCCACATCAATGAGAAAGTATGATTACTTTTTTCACGATGCCTGGGCAATGAGATTTGATTGTCCTGCCTGGGTGTATTGTAAAGTCACATAAAATTGTTACATGTCCTATCTTTGTAAGCGGGTTTGTGTGATGTTCATACTAGTTTCTTGCAGTTTCCTACCCGTAAGTGTTACATATTTTCTAATACAGATATTGACCCACTCAATCATGCCGAGTTTTATATTCTGTTGCTGTGAATACTCTGAAACCTATTGTTAACAATGAGCAATAAAACAATATTATTATTATTATTATTATTATAATTATTATTATTATTATTATTATTTCTTTATAGCACAAGGAGCCCAAGGATCAGCGACTGGTGAGTGAATTTCATATTCATTTCTTCTGGCTACATTGGTTCTTCTTTGGAACAGATTTCTTTCTTTCTGAATATCTTTTATTCGAACGAATTTTAATTTCCTTTACATTACAACTAGGCATTAAACTTTTACCATCTTTTAACTTTTCTGTGGATTTTATAATTTACAAATAATATGTACATGTCGCCATATGTAGAAGTGGATTTGCAAAAAGAGTGATTATAAGCAAAACCTTCAATAAAAATCGGGAGTAGGTCGTCTTTTGATGCCTTTTGCTATAGTCTAAAGTGGCTTATTCAAGTTATTGTTGTTTTCTTTGTTTTATTAAATTTGATCGAAACATCGTCCTGTATTCTCAAGAGTTCGTCATATGGATTTTCGGGAGCTGGTCTCTGTCTGACAATTGTGTGAATGTTACTCTGCTGAGCACTTGGATGACGTCATTTTTCGCTTCGGTGATTTCAGCTCCGTGGTTTTCAAGAAATTCTAACTTATTGTCACTGAAGATGACTTCAGGTGCAGTTTCTGAAGGACTGTAGGTTGTGTTTAAGGTAGAGTCTTGGGTTTCATTTCCTTGGAGATTATTCCGTACTTCATTCTCTCCAGCATCCACCCCATAGTCTGTTGCATTCCTTATTTCTACATTCGTCTCAATAGAGTTTGAGTGATGGGTCATAGGATTTTGTCTTATATGTAATTTTATCTTATCTATTTCTGCCTGTGAGAGTCCGTTGTTTCGCATGATGTCCCTACGTACATTGGCAAGCATGTTTGGATTAAGGTTAGGTCTTACATCATTTCCCACCGTACTTCTCCATATTTGGTATGTTTGATTGGTGGTGTTTGTTGCCCCGGTTGACGGCCGATCCGGTATGAAATATTATTCGCATTCATTGAAATTAGTAGAGATGCGTTTTAACCTTGACCGCCAAGGGGTAGTTATGTTCAGATTACCAGTTGTAGGAAGAATCTCGTCGAAGATCCAGGAGCACGCCCATACAATGAGATTGTGGGTTTATTGATATAAAGAGAGAATATTTCAAAAGATTGTGTGGTATTCAGTGGGGTAGACTATAGTAAGTTTTAACTTAGTATAAGTCCGAGTGACCACTCCAGGGGGGGGAATAAATGCATTTTAGTATATAGACTTAAAAAAAAATAAATAAATAAATAAGAGGGAGCTGAAAGGGAAAGAATTAGCTGGAGTCAAGAATTTACAGTCTTAGCAAACTACACGAAAAGTAACATTTAAAAGAATAAATGCTACATTTACCGTTTCTTCCTACTTCGGAGCATGGCAAAAGTGATCTTCCACAAATGTTCAGTTTTCCGTCGCCAACGACAGATACTTATCAAATTTTATGGGGTAGGCTGGACTTATACTACAGATTGGTAGGGTGGGGCTGGATATCAAAGAATTCATTAAACAAAGGGGTAGAAGCAAAACAGTAAAAGTTATACTTTTCCGGTCATCTCTCAGCCTACTAGCCGCTAAAAGATACATTTTTAAATTTTCACTCAAAGACATGATAGTCAAAGGGCAGAGCATTGTAGGAAAATTACACCTGTAGCCATGAAAAAGGTAAAGATAGATACAATATCATCCCTGTCAATGCGGATACATACACGTGCAAATTATATATATATATATTTATATATATATATACACACACACATGAGAGAGAGAGAGAGAGAGAGAGAGAGAGAGAGAGAGAGAGAGAGATATTAGTAAACATGTACACATATACGCAACGACAGAGATTTGGGATGCTTAAAGTAAGAGAGAAAAAGTGAAAAATAAAGTGATGCTATTATTATTGTTATTATTATTATTATTATTATTATTATTATTATTATTAATACTTCTACAATTATTAATATTATTTTTATTTTCTTTGATTTCTGGCGTTTAGACATTTCTTTCCGGGTCCCGCCCAGGGACCTAAAGTTAGAAATGGCGTCATGACACTTTCCACTGGCAAAAAAAAAAAAAAAAAAAATTACATAGATAAAGCCCTTCGTAAAGTGTGGGCTGTACTTGTCAGAACAATTTTTTGTATCGCTTTGAGGCATGGAGTGCCATTATTATTATTATTATTATTATTATTATTATTATTATTATTATTATTATTATCTTTATTTTCTCTTGTATACACTTTTCTTTCCCAACCAGACACCTATTATTATTATTATTATTATTATTATTTATTATTATTGCAGGTATTACTGCAGGTAGCGGACAATCTGGTGAGTATTGACTGTGTATTTATTTAATCTGGTATAATTAAAATTTCAGCCTCATCAGAATTTAAACTAATTTACTGTGCGCATTCAATCAGTAAGTAAAGTGCCATACATAATACACCCTAGGGCGATCATGTCACTTTTGATTCAGGACTGACTAGACAAAAGAATTGCAGGTTGCCGTTTCTTTCCATCGTAGACCCTGTCTGTCCTGCTATTCAAAGCATATCTGGGTGTAAGTGATGGATCCATAGCTTTTTCAAGAGTATTTGCACGTAGGTGAATGTAACGAACCCGACTCGAATTCGAACTCCTATTTCTCATTCCCATTATCCATTACACCAAAAAGCGCATCCATTGGGCGTAATAGATTTTAAAATCATCCCTACCAAGCAAGGCAATAACGCCACTAAGACGCAAAGGGACACCGTGTGTTAGAGAATATGAGAGAAAAAAACTACTATTGAGGAGAGGGAGAAAAAAAAACAAGAAATAAAATGGCACAAGATAACGATTGAAATTGCATTTAAATTTTTGAACATTAAAATTTACTGGGAATCAAGAATCCAGAAGATAGTTCCACAAACGAGATGTGCGATAGAAGAAACTCTTAGCATAGAACTTACGGTTACATCTAACCATTTCAACTGTAAAATGATGTTATGTTGGTAGGAAAGGGACAAAAATTTTTCGTTATCATCATGGAACATGTCTGTCGTGTTCAAGACATGTTTCTTTTACTGCTTAATAAGACATGATGAACCGAGTTACGACCAACAAGGGATAAGTTGACAGGTGTTGATGCAGATTTTGAAAGAGAAAATTTAAATAAAGCTCTCAGAAAATATCCGACTCAGTTTCTTTCAAATGTTCGGTTTAGTGTAGTGTGAATTTTCAGCCAATCCTTATCCAGTATCTCCACTGACAGGTTCTCTTAGTAAACAGAAAAGAACAGAGACAGATTTTACATGATTATGATTATTTTTTTTTTACATCACTATGCTTTTAATCTACCATAAATAAAATAAACCAATATAATATAGTATACGTATCTGGATAAATGAAGCCTAAATTTAGGTTTACAGTCACATCATTTTGAAACACCGGTTCCCGTATAATCACCGAAGTTAAGCAATGTCGAGCCTGGACATTACGAAGATGAGTGACAATTTGGGAATATAAGGTGCTGTAATGGATTGTTAAACAGGCGCTGAGTTCAAATTCCAGTTGGGATCGTTATATTCACATACGCACAAATACCTTGGGAAAGCTATGAGTTCACCTCTTCTCCTCACATCTATGGGTCAATTGTGGCCGAGTGGTTAGAACGTTCGCATTCTGACCATGAGACCCAGGTTCGAATCTCACCATGGTCGATTTATCAGGAAGGAGACTTCCTGATATTATCGGACTGGAGGGGTCGTTCACCGCGTGCAGCATATTTGGAAAGTGTTTCAAGACCATACCACGAGTTGACCCAAGCATTGTCAATGAAATTGGGTAGACGGAACCCTTAGGGGCCGTCGATAGCTGTCACAAGTTATTGTGGTCGAGGGCTTGAGTGTGCTGGCCTTGTTCAAATTGTTGATCACGCTAGATAACACGCTCTTTCCCAGAGACTGCAACTAAGGTCTGCTCAGTATAGTTGCAATATAAACAGTATGTGGGTGTTGAATAAACACAAATGTGCCTGAGCAAGCGTCTGCAATAAGGATTGGCTTCCACCCTAGTAGACGTGTATCCTCGAATACGAGTGGTCAGCTATAGATCCTTAAAACCATTATTATCTAAAAAAAAACGATTCTTGAAATCTAAAGGTAAAATAACCTGAAAAGGGTTGATAAGCCGTAAAATTGAAGCAATCAATATACATAATTTTGAATAAATTCTGTTCATTAAAATCATTACTTCTTTACGAGTAATCACTTCGTCTTGTTCTTCTATATACCTCATCCCTTCAGGACGTTGGCGATCATCGCACGTCACAATTTCCTGTTCTTTGTAGCGCTTAATTACTTTTGCCTTTTTGCCGTCTCTCCTAAATCCTGCTCCGCCATCCATAGACACAAGCTCGCCAGGTAGATTATGCATTGCTTTCCTCTGCCAGTCTTACTTTCACTCGGTCCTTTGAGTCTCAAATTCACCAAACATTTTTTCCTCATTATGTATCCCAGATATGTCAACTGTCTCATCCTGATTTTAAGTAGATGTGTCCTATTTGATTTTATTACCTCTAGAACTTCTTCGTTCTTCACATGTTCGGTCCATGGTATTCTCAGTATTTTTTCCTGTAGTTTTCTTTTCAAATATTACGGTGATTTTCTAAGAGTAGTTTAGATCTGCCACAAGACAGAAGTCATGGAGCACGCACTGAGTATTGAACTCACCTTTCAATCGTAATTAATTCAGCGAGACAAGCTTACTATTACACCACGTCAAAGTGCCCTAAACGAATTTTATCTTAGCTTAGATGTTGTAAAGGGCCGAATGTGTAAAGTACTTAATGAAGTAAGCACTATTCAGTTGTAATTGAACTAGCGAAAGAAGCTTGTTAACCATTACACCATGAGGGTGTGCTCTAACCTACCAAATATTATGGACACAGTTTTTGAAATGTTCCTAGTAGACATTTTAGACGCGAACAGTACGATATGCCGTATCTTATAATATGGAATCCAAATTACAGAAAGTCCTCGGGTTACGTCAGACCCGACGTAAGCGTTTCGTGTTTAAGGTGCCATCTCCTATAATATAGTACGTCGTTTCGCGGGGCTATATGAGAAAGATGGCGTTGTTTCTTTACCGACCGTACGCCATGATGGATTGTATTGTTTTGTTTTTTTTTTGGTGGGG
Organism: Acanthosepion pharaonis; assembly: GCA_903632075.3. Lineage (NCBI taxonomy): Eukaryota > Metazoa > Mollusca > Cephalopoda > Sepiida > Sepiidae > Acanthosepion > Acanthosepion pharaonis. The sequence goes on along the minus strand of CAHIKZ030004704.1, from coordinate 636,817 downwards.
GGTGGCTTTTTGCGCTTCATTATGTCTCTCAAGCGTTAGGCAGGATCATGGGTGCTTATGAAGGTCCCTACGTCGAAAATCAGGCTACTTCGCATCGTAGGACCGGGTCTCCGACGTAATTCGAGGAGCCCTTGTATAGATGAAGTGGTTGGACAAGTAATAATCTTTACAATGAAATCAGAAAAGAATACTTAAACAAAGTTATAGATGAGGGAAATCTTTGGAAAGATGTTGCCAAAAGTGTTCGTTTGAGGACAACTGCCATATTTTCTTGTGTAGAATACGTCTTGAGTATAATACAACTCCGATGCTAATAAAAGTGAATAAATTACACATCCTTGAGTATAACACTACCCCGTAGTAAAGCCATCTCTATGTAAATATTCTTTTTGAAAAGTTGTATCATATGATACATACGTTTCATATATTTCACTAAATATTTAATTCTTCATTTTTTATTTTAAAGAATAGAAATGAAGCGGATGTTTACGCATTGTCTATTCCTTTTGGTTTCAAAACTTATTTCCGAATTTTCTCTTTCCTCCCATACTATAGAATTCTCATCATCCTTCTGTAGAACTACATCTCTGTTGCCTCAAGTCTTCTCTTCGTCGGTGAGGAAACTGTCGCGCGTTCACTTACATAAATACCTGTAGATTAAACACACAAGATAGCAGGGGTCAATCAAAATATGACCTCCTATTCAAGAATCAATATGTCGTCAGAGGTTAGGCCTATTCTTGTGTCTAGGCTTACGTTTTGTGGATAATACGAAACCGTGTTTCTGGAGCTAAAAACAAGGAATAAATTAGATTCTTCATGTATAAATACGACCTCCTTTTGAACAGCAATTGCAGTTTTTTTTGTTTTGTTTATTTCGGAAAAGTCATACCATATTATGCATTAAAATCCAATTGTTGCATATATATATTTCACTAAAATATTTAATTTTTCACGATATTAAAAAATAGAAAAGAACCGGATGTTTAGCTAGTGCATTTTTTTCTCTTAAATCCGTTTCAAAAGTTATTTTTAAATTTTTCGGAAAAAGTGATTACTAGATTTAACATTAATACACTTTAAAGTGTTAATTAATCTAAGGTGCTTTTACATTTGATATGATTTTAATATAATTCTATATATTAAAAAAAAACACTGAAAATAAATAATATATTGTTTTTCTTTAAGAATAAAGAGAAAAACAGATATTACCAACATATCAAATACATTTTCGCAATCAATTGTTAACAACATCTGGCTACTTATATTATCGATTGCACTAAGTAATTGCTTCTGCAACCTTGATGTTTCAAATAAGAGGCCTTTTTAAACGGAATGATTTTTTTAAAAATATGTACATGTATATAATAGGACACCCTCTTTGTTAATTTTTCTTCAAAATGTACAGAAAATACAGTATTGAGATCAATTGATTTACTGTCACTTGATTTCATATTATTATTATTATTATTATTACTATTATTATTATTAGTATTATTAGTAGTAGTATTAACGTTGTTGTTGTTGTTGTTTCAGCTACCTGGGATACGCAAAACAGGGGTGAGTTTTTACCTTTAATCTTCGTTCAAAATCACTCTTGAAAGAAAATACGGTAGATAGATAAAATCATTTACTGTCATTTGATTAAATATTATTATTATTATTATTATTATTATTACTATCATCATCATTCGTCACACTACCTACCAAGTCTGCGGAAAGACCTAAGGCAGGTCGTGGTTGTTGTTATTTTCATGTTAATTTTTTTTTTTTTTTTTTTTTATCTCCGATGAAGTTGCTAGCGTTACATAGACAAAGTTCTCCTTATTTTTCTGTATGTCTCTTAAGCTGGGGTTTCAAGGGATTCTTTCAATGTGTTGTTTTGTTCCATTTTTATAATTCCAAGTTTTCAATTTCCACATTTTTCTATTTCAATTTCCAGGTCTTTGTATTTTGATAGTTTTTCAAATTCCTTGGTTGCTATAATCCGCTGGATTATCAATTAGTAGGCAAGTTTTTCTTTCTGGTTTTTGACAATAATGTCCGGCCTATTTGCTTCAATTTTTTCTGTCTGTGTGGATGGTATAATCCCATAGAATGGTGACATCTTCTATTTCTGTAACTGGCGCTGGCCGATGTTCATACCAGTGTTTGCTTACATTTTCCAAAGTGTTTGCACATTGTCCAGTGTAAGTATTGCCCCACTCTATCGTGACGATTTTTATATTCATTTGGGGCAATCCTGAGATTAGATGGTCTATTGTTTCTTGGTATTTGTCATTTTTGGATCCACATTATTATGTATGATATTTGCCTGAAAATTCCTAGTGAAAAGACTTGGTCTTGCGCTGCAAGAATAAAGCCTTCAGTTTCAGACTTTAATCCAGATGCTCAAACCATCGATGAGTATTAACTTTATCAACATTGGGTTTATTTGCACGTTCTGGATATTGGCCATGCAGAGGTTTGTCTTGCCAGCGTTGTTTCATCTGTTCAAGGGCTTTATCCTTGGCTTTCTTTTTCATATCTTTTGCTGCAATAGTTGGTTCTTGGCTTCTGTTTTGATTTAACAGAATCTACTAAATGTAAATGTTGTTTGTATTTACTGCCTTCTTTTATTATTGAATATTTTTTTCTTTCTGTTTTCATGTTGTTTCACTAATTTTATCATCCAGTCATTTTTGTTGTTTCCATGTAAGTTAGTAAGCCAATAGTTGTTGTCTTGTATGACAATTCTAGCTGAATAAGACCTCTTCCACCTTCTTTACGTATAGACGGTCTACATCAGCCTTTGGATGATGCATCTTATTTAGAAAGAAGCTTTCTTGTTTTAGAATCCATTTGTCTGATGTCATTTAGAGTCCAGTTCAAGATGTTGAAACTATATTGGACCACTGGGATGGCAAGGTTATTAATGGCCATAATTCTGTTCTGAGAATTCAATTCAGTTTTTAATACCAGTCGTACCCTTCTATAGTACTCTTTACGCACTATTTCTTTCATTTTCTTATGGTGAATTCCTTCACTCTCATTTACACCTAGGTACTTATAAGCTTCTCCTTGTTCTAAATCTTTTTTATTGTTACAGCAGGGTCTAAACTAATAGAGGAAGTTTGTTGTATCCTCGTAAAACTGTAGCTTTAGCACATTTATCCAAATTGAATTTCATTCCAATGTCTTCACTGAAGCATTTTACAGTTTGCAGAAGACCTTCCAGCTCATTGTCATTCCTAGCATACAATTTTTTCATCCATGTAAAATAGATGGTTTATTTTCTTTTGAGCTATTTTGTAACTTTCTGTCTTGTTAAGTTGGCTGGTTAATGCTATAAGTGATATGCAAAATAATAAAGGAGACAAAGAGTCACCTTGAAATATTCCTCTATTGATGTTTATTTCGTTATAGGTTCCATTTTTGATTGAGGTAAAGTGTAGTTTTCCATATTACATTGTTTGATGAAATTGATGATAACGGGTGATACCTTGTACATATTAAAGACTTTAAGATCCAGGAATGTGGTACACTATCGAATGGATAATCTATCCAGGCAATACTAAGATTTTTTTTTTTCCACGGAAGCAGTTTTCCAGGATCATCCTATTAATAAGTAATTGGTCTTTACATCCGTAGCAGCCTCGTTTGCACCCTTTTTGTTCAAAGTATGTCATTTCTTTCCAAGAAGAAATATGTCTGTTTTGTTAAAATAGATGTTAACAGTTTGTATGTTGTTGGAAGACATGTAATTGGTCTATAGTTTTTCGGAATATTTGTGTCACTATTTTTTTGGTAGAAGATCCAAGAAAGGTAACTCCTTTGGTCATCCATGCAGGAATTTTAGTTGGATCGGTAACCATTTCTTGAAGTTCTTTGGCGAGTTTTTGTGTGCTGTATTTAAATAATATAGCCAGAAGTTAGGAATTTTATCTATTCCTGAGATTTCCAGTTGTGTGCTTTTTTCAGTGCACATTTACATCTTCTTCTGTGATTCCCGCCCATGTCTGTTCTGGTTTATTTTCATTCGTTCTAACTCTTGCAATCCAATCTGCCTCTTCGTTGTGTGTTCTTTAGGGCAAGCCCATATTTTTCCCCAGAACTGTATAACTTCTTCCATTTTAGGGGACTGTCACCTCAATTCTTTGTTTACCTATTTCCCTGTAAAAATTTCTTTGCATCGGTTTGAAAGATCTTGTTCTGTCTATAGAATCTTGATCTTTTCTCGTAGCGTCTTATTCTTTGAGCCTTCAGTTGTATTGTTTGCTTTATTTTTTCTTTAGTTGATAGGACTTCATTTTCATTCCTGATATTGTATTTTCTTTCGACTCTTCTGCCTTTTCTAGTTCTTACATTTACTCCTCTTGCTAGTTCATCGAGTACTGATAATTCACTTCTAAGGTGTTCAATTTCTTTTTTTCTATTTTTCTTTTCAAGGTGGATCTTCATGTCTGTGAGACTGCCTTTTTTTTACTTTGATGTTCAGTTTATTTGTTGCTGCTATTGCTGATGCATATATTGCTTCATTGAGATTTATATGAGTGTCTTCTTCATCCAGAATCAATTTGAGTGCTGCATTATAGAGCTTAATAGTTTTGAGGTTATGCTTTGTTGGTTGTAATTTTGGGAGTTGTTCTCGTTCCTCCATTGCAATATTCTGTATCTGACTTATATGGCTCATGATTTCATCCTTGGCTTCTTGTATATTAATCTTGTTTTCTGTGAAATAATTCTGTTCGATGAATTTTGAACTCGTTTTATTACCGTCTTGTGACTGACTAAGATCATACCTTTCCAACATTTCTAAATTTTCAGCATTATCTTCACAGTGATTTGTGTGTATTTCGGTTTTTTCATTATGACCTGAGGCTTGTGTGATGTTACAACTTTTTTTTTAGATTCCGGTTCCTTTTCATGTTTTGTTGGTTCATCTATTCTTGTTGCAATTCTTTTTATTTCATTAATTTCAGCCTCTGTCAATCGGTTATTTCGCATGATGTCCCTTCTTACATTGGCTAGTTTATTTTTGTCTATGTACTTTCTAATTGTTTGCCCAACCTTCTCTCGCCAAATGTCATATGTTTGGCGAGTGATGTTTTTCTGAGGTTTGAGTAACGCTTCATGGAATGCAGTCATAACAACTTTGTACTCCTCACGAGACCATTTTATTTTTTTCTTTCCTTAAATTTACGGTTATGGATCTAGCTGGAGAATTTACAGGACCATCATTAGGATTATCCTGGTTGTGGGGACCTGATTTCCTGGTTGCTGAGATTCATTCTTTGTGTAGGAGTTTGTTCCTATGGCAGATTTTTCGACCTCAGGTAGGTTCCCTCCTGAAGGACGGGCTCCCTGTTTATCCACTGGAAGAGCCATACTGGACGTTTTGTTTCTATTTTAATTTTCATATTAATCCCACGAGTGACGCACGGGTCCAAAAAGTCCACCAAAGTTGCCCGGCACGTTGAGTAACGGTCTTTTACAGACAGGGTTCCGAAGCCTGTAGGGGATCGTTCGCGACCTCATAACGCAGTAGCCATTCACCTCGGCACGATTAACACCTTGAGTTGCGGGTTGTTGTTCGGAGTTTTCCTTCTCCTAAATGGGTTGCCAACAACAATAGACAGAGACACGATTGGAAATCAAAGAGAATGACGCTGGTTAAAAAAAAAAAAAAAAAAAAAAAAGTTTACATTCGTTTGTCTTTGCTGTGAAATTTAAAAATAATTTATTGGCCCATCTGTAAATTCCACGATATTCCTTCTTAGAAAGATTGCATTTTCTTTTCATAAATTCATAAAATGTAATATGTAAATGTAAATTCCGTTATTTTTTAAAGTCGTTGAAAATAGCGTTGTTTAAAAAAAAAAAAAAAAAAAAAAAAAAAAAAAAAAAAAAAAGTTTACATTCGTTTGTCTTTGCTGTGAAATTTAAAAATAATTTATTGGCCCATCTGTAAATTCCACGATATTCCTTCTTAGAAAGATTGCATTTTCTTTTCATAAATTCATAAAATGTAATATGTAAATGTAAATTCCGTTATTTTTTTCGTTGAAAATAGCGTTGTTTATTATTATTATTATTATTATTATTATTATTATTATTATTATTATTATTATTATATATGTGTATTTTTCTCCTGTCATTTGCTCGCACAACAGTTACGACTTTACAATACCTCATAAATAATGGACTATTCCGTTTTGATCGCGGTGAAAGATAAAAGACATATCAGAGACGCTACTTGCTTTCAGTGAAAGAAAGAGAAAAAAAATAGAAAGACGGAAGAGTTTAACGTTTCCTGTTAACACCTAATCGACTATTCCGTTTTGATCACGTGAGAACAGAATCGACGTATCAAAGCCGATACTTAGTTTTAGTGAGATGAAACAAAGAAGAGAAGATATGTTTCATTGTTTCAGTGAAATGGAAAAGTTGTCAATTTCAATTTTTTTTCATTTGTACTCACTTACTTCTTAAAATAACAACCAGCATTCATATTTACGTTTTTTATTGCATCATTTTGTTAAAGTTAATCTCAAATATTTAACGATGCGTTAAGGGCAATTTCTACAGATATTTTATTTTCGGCAATCATGAAATTAAAAAACATATAGCAAAACAATGAAATTTTCAGAGGTTAATACTAATTATTATTAATAACAGTAATGTTCTTCTAATTTTTATTGCAGATAAAGTGCAGTGGAAAGACAACAGTAAGTAATGCTTGTTTGATTAATGGATGTCTAATTTGTTATAGTTATTAAGATCAAAATGACCCGCTTTCTTTCTAATGGATTGCGGGTAACATATTGTACAAATTTTTATGATCATAGTAGGATATGCTGACGAGATCAATGAACGTGTTCTTTAAGTGATAATATAACATGATGAACTGACGTAAGAGCACCTACAGAGAAGTGTTAGTGTCGACTTGTCAAGTAAAACATTAATAATAATAATAATAATAACAATAATTATTATTATTATTATTATTATTATTATTATTATTTCTTTTGATTTCGGTTGTATAGTCATTTGTCATTTCCTTCCGGGTCCCACCCAGAGACCTAAAGTAAAAAATGGCATCATGACATTAACCACTGATCAAAACAAATTACGACCACACACATTTTACAGATAATAGATAAAGCACTTTCGAAATATGTGCTCTGCTTGTGAGTTCAATTTTTTTGTTTTGTTTCTTTTGAAGACATCGGCTTACCAGGAACTGCCTTTCTTTTACATGTCCAGGGAACCCTTTAATGAGTCTGTTAAAATCAATCCTGTTCCAAATCACTGTACTCATGTTCTCATTTTTGAGATTCCCATTTCAAGATCCTTGTATTTTTTTTGATAGTTTTTGAAGATCGTCAAAGATACATTAAAATCTGCAGGGACTGCCATGTCAATTTCCGTTTTTTTTTGTTTTTGGTCACGACGTCTGGGCAAATTAGCTTTGATTATTCTGTCGGTGTGTTTTTTATAATGTCCATTAAAATTGTTACAGTCCCATCACTTAACTTTACCAGTTTCTACAACTGAAATTATTGATGTCCTCATTGTCTCATTTTTAGATTTCCAGAGAGATTCTTGTATGTTGATAGCTTTTTTTGAAGATCTTCAAAGGCATATTATAGTCTGAAGGGTCCGTATGTCAATAAGAATGCACGTTCTGTTTGATCTTTGATCACGATATCTGGTCGATTAGGTTTCATTGTTGTGTCTGTCTGTATTGTAAGGTTCCATAACATTGTTACAGGGTTTATCGCTTTAACCAGACCAGGATGATGTTCATAGCAGTTTCCTGCAGTTTCCTTCCTGTAAATGTTGCATAATTTCCAGCGCAGTACTGGCCCATTCCTAATGCCGTGTTTTACCACTGTGCAACCTGATACAAGATGGTTAATTGTTCCTGGATATTTACCGCAGTATCTTCATTTGGGATCAACACAATTTTTCAGTATGTGTACTTGGTAATTTCTAGTTAGCAAGCATTGGGCCTGTGCTACAAGAATTAAATAATGGCAATAAGTTATTATTATTATTAGTAGTAGTAGTAATAGTATTATTATTATTATTATTATTATTATTATTATTATTTCCTTTGATTTCTGGTAGGTACTCATTTCTTTCTGGTTCCAGCCCAGAGACCTAAGGTCAGAAATGGCATCGTGACATTTTCTACTGCCCAATTAAAAAAGACAAAAAAAAGTAAATAAAAAACAACACTCATATTTTATATAGATTAAGCCCTTCGTAAAGTGTGCGATGTACTTGTGAGAAGGATTTTTTTTGTATTTCTTTAAGGCATGGGATTCCAGGAATTCCTTCAATGTGTCTACTGGAATCTTTCCAACTACAACAGGGATTTTTGATATTTTCATGTGCCACATTTCGTTTTCAAGGTCATTGTATTTTGATAGCTTTTTGATGATCTTCAAAGATACATTGCAGTCTGCAGGGACTGCTATATCAATAAGGAATCAATGCGGTCTTTAATAACAATGTCTAGGCGATTCACTTAGAGTCTTCTGTGTGTATTGTGTAGTCCGTAGTCCCATAAAATTGTTACAGGTCCTATCTCCGTAACTGGATCTAGGTAGTGTTAATACCAATGTCTTTCAGTTTCCTTTCTGTAGTAGATTTTCCAGTGCAGATATTGACACAATCTGTCATGCCGGCTTCTATTTTCAGTTGTTCGATGCTATCGAAATGTAAATCTGAGCTCCCGAATTTTTTCACATATCTTCATTCCTAAAAGAATTACTCTTTTCCCAAGACAACATACATAACTATAAAAATGTTAATGCAATAAAAAAATGAAAAAAAAACGGTTAAATTCATAACATCACGTTATTTAAAATGTGTAATATAAATTGATCCACAAAATTAAAAAAAAACAAGATCATTTACTCACTTTTGTTATTAGACATTGAATTGTGTCACTTAGCGTCCTCCATAGTTTGCCTGAATTTTCGCAAAACTGATGAATATCTATGAAGGTTCTTAAATTTAAAAAAAAAAACAGAAAAACAATGTTATTTTTACTCTTGTAAAAAAATACTTTCTACAAAATAAAATATTTCCAATTGTCTCGATAAAATTCCTCAGCGGACGAAAGGCATCAGCTTAGATAAGTTTACTTTTTTTTCTTTATTCATATCACTAACAATTGATTATTTTCTTTGCAGCTAAAGATGGCACGAAAAGTAAGTAAAATTAATATTTTATAAATTATTATTAGTTTAGTCTATTTAAATTTTCACTTAACCTATTTGGGAATTTACTGTCTGAAAGGTTTTAATCATAATGGCACATGGTGACGTTATCAGGAACTGTTTCCCTTACTCGGTAACATGACATGGGGAACTGATATATCACCAACTAAGGACCAGTCGCTACGTTTTGATGTGGATTTGGCAAATGAAAACAAATAAATAAAGCGGTCATAAGGATTTGTCTCTCAATCATTAATTCCTGTTTTTTCTGTACTCTGAATCTGTTCTTTTTTATATTTCTTTCTCTAATCTCCTGACTTACTTTTGTTGCTATTAATTGGAAAACCACGACGATTTTACAACATAATATGATGTTAATGGACTTTGCGAGTCGTATATAAATTAAAACGCTGTGAATATGCAATTCAATTTGATTGCTTTCTGATGAACTGAATTAAAACGCAGTGGATATGCAATTCAATTTGGTTGCTTTCTGATGAACTGAATTAAAACGCAGTGAATATGCAGTTCAATTTGGTTGATTCCTGATGAACTGTTTGAGATGCAGCATTTTAAATTATTATTCATTTTTACATCTTATTTTACTTGTTTTTTTTTTTATTGAAACGATGTAGATATTACAAATATTGCTCTCAGATGTTTCATTACTAGGAATTTTTGCCGTTCAATTGAAGCAGTTTAAGTTTAAATCAATATTAATAAAAAAACAATTGGGTGCAACTGAGGCACATCCCCATTTGGTTGGAGGTTAACAATTTGAATGATGGGTGGCCCTGAAAAGGGCCGTTTTTATGTTCTCCTTCTTGCAAGGAAGGAAACTCTTCCATGAAATTCCATAATAATAATAATATACGATTATTTTTATATATAATATATATTTTTTATAATTCTAATAAGCGTTAGATTTCAACTCTCTAAATTGATTGTACGTTGTTTTTACGGACATTAAATTTTGCCTTTGATTTTTGCGCAAAGTGAAAAAAAAAACAGTTTTTCGATTTTTCACCTTCAAAGTTGTAATTTTTTCTCCAGCCAATTTTTACTCGAAACTGGCTCTGAATAATTATCTACCAAACAAAAGAAAAAATCATTGAAATCGGATGAAAACTGTTGAAACGCAGAAACAACATCCGATCACACACATACATACACACACATTTTGAGAATAATAGATATAGATAGATCAAACTAAACGAATCATGCAGCTTAATTATTATTAGTATTATTATTATTATTCCTTTGATTTCTGGTTTCTACTCATTTTTTCCGGGTCCCGACCAGAGACCTAAGATCAGAAATGGTATCATGACATTTTCCACTGAGAAATAAAAAAAAGCAACTTAACAACACACATATTTTACATGGATAAAGCCTTTCGTATGGTGTGGGCTGTACTCGTGATAAAAAAAAATTGTATTCCTTTAAGCCATGGGCTTCCAGGAATTACTTCAATGAATCTATTGGAATCTTTTACAATCAATCCGAGAGTTCCAGGCATAACAGGGATTGTTGACGATCTCATGTGCCACATATTTGAGATTTCAATTTCAAGGTCCTTGTATTTTGATAGCTTTTGGAAAATCTTTAACGATACATTGTAGTCTACAGGGACTGCTATATCGATATGGAGGCAATTTTTTGTTTGCGGTTTCTAATAACAATATCTGAGCGATTACTTTTGATTGTTCTGTCTATGTGTATTGTATTGTCCCATATTTTTTTACAGATTATTATTATTATTATTATTATTATTATTGCAGGTAGCGGGGGCGCAGAAGGAACAAGTGAGTAACATTTCTTTGATTATTATTAGCTCAAAAAATTTAAAGTAAAAATTCACCTTGTCTGGATTTTTATCTTATTTACAAAGGCGATTTACCTCCCTTTCAACTACAGACTCGACAGGAAATATATAAATAAGTACATATTGATAACTATTATATGGTTTGATTATCATTATTAGTAGTAGTAGTAATATTTTTTATTGTATTTTGCCTTTGCTTTGTATTAACACCAGTTTCAACAAATTAATGAAGTTATTATTTTATGACGTAATTCATCCATTCTTGGGTCGTTTTGAGTTTATGTGACGGCGCAAGGGAAGGTGTACGGTTTTCATTTTCTCATGATCTCTATCAAATTCCTCAGCAAACCTCTCCAATTCTTTATAGGCAGCAGCAATGGCCCTCAAACCCTGAAGAAAGTAGTGAGGAAGCATGAAATCTTCCACATTGCAGACGACTCTATAAACAATCACAGTTGCCGTAAATTCTGAGGACATGTGATGGAACATCCTTAGAGTGTCTGCATAACCAACTGCCATTCATTCGGTTGACCCTACAGTGCTAATGAATGTTTTTTTTTTGTTTTTTTTTTTCTAATCAGAGAAAACATTCCATATTTTTGATGTTTCAATTTGCTCAACAAATACTTTGCACGGATCAGACAGATATCCTTTGTCATTGTCGACATGGATTGTCCTCTGCGCATCCTATATGACTTGTATCGAAGATCCTCACGCACAATGCTTTCGAAAGAGTATGTTGAACCGTGAGCGCCTTAGCAATGGGATTAATTAATTGACTTTCTGTGTTCTTATTCTTCCCCAACTCTAATAGAATTATAGGGTTTTTGATCATATTAGAGGATTTGGCAGGTGAGTCATGTTTAGCTACTGCTGTAGAATCGCCGTCAGCAGCTTCCAGCTCCTAGCCAACTTTGACAGCAAACAACAGCGCAACATTCAAAAGATGAACAATCCTAAAATCACTATCCACCGCTTTTAAGGCAACGAAGTACAGTTCGCGTTTTCATTTGTCTGAGAAGGAATGATAACCAGAAAACGTTAGATGTCAGATCTTTTAAAAGACGTGTTTCAAAGAACTGTTTATATACTGAATGGCGAAAGTCTGTTCCATGATTGGCCGCACTCTTCAGGCCATGTGGGTTGGATAGAAGTGCCACTATTTATATATGCAGTCATTAGGGGATTATGGGTATTCTCAGTAAATTCCTGAAAGCGCCGATATCATCATAACCTTCACAGTGTGTGCTTTCTTTCTTATCTATGATGAAGAATCTATTATAAATTCAGAACAATGGAAATGACTATAAATAACTAATTCATAATTTGAGCTACTTAGTATTGACGTTAATGTAATGTCTGGAGCTCTTATCGATAACTTTCTGTACTTTTCGTACAAATATGCTTTGTCCTGATGGTATTAGGACAATTAACACGCATTTTAAGTTTGGTTACTTCTGTAGAACACACGTCAGTCACTCTCAACTTTTTGCGACTTGGATAAACAAACAAACATGCAACATTCAGGAAGCGATTAATCTAGAAATCACTACAACCTTATGCAAATTAATTCAAATGGTTATATTACCGAGTATATTAGTTTCGAATCTGACGTAAGTCAACTTAAATGAGACCAACGAATTAAATTTGCTCGGCATATTCTAGCCACTCTTGGACCAAGGGGATATTGATGAATATGTTTAAAGGCTACAACCACAGCGAAGGAACGCAGCTTCAGAACGTTTAAACGCCGCTCGAAACCGGGGTGACGGAGTTAGAGACGCGTTCATGACCGGTTTGGACACTAGCTCCATTCGACAGCGCCTTTTAGAAAACAGAACCCTTGAATTACACACGGCGGTTAATCAAGCCAGGGCTCTCTGTTCAGCCCAGAAAAAAAAAATCGAAAACGTATTCTCACCCACCTTTGGTTCTATAGCAACGGAAAGCAAAGATCCCCATCACGCATTGTAATTCAGAAATAATAAAAATAATAGGAAGCTGTGGAGACTCAAAATCACCTGAATTATTGAATCAATCATAGCATGAAAGATAATCAAATTGCGACTATCATGGTTTGGCAAGAATGAATAGACTATTCAACAAAAAAAAACATACAGTACTCATTGCAAGGAAAGACTCAACATACTACACGCTTTTTTTTCTAAAGAAACAATCTATATTAAATAAAATACAACTTTGTGCAAATTAATTGAAACCACCATTTTGGGTTCTTTCTTTTCACCATACAGTCAGTTTTAGACCCACTGGAGTGACAGGGTGTAATCGATTTCTATTTTTCCCCAAATTAGGTCATTTCCAGTGGTGTGCAGTAATATGAATCTGTTTTCGGGGTGTATGATGAAATTTGATTGGCCTTGAAAAATATTGCGTCATCCTTGATTGCATCAGATTTTTAACACGTTCAGACACTATTGTATCCACTGTCGATTAGTTGTCCTCCGGCCATTATCTGCCATAGACATTACTCCAAGGAAGCGTATGAACTTTTTAGGCTGCACGAACACACTGGCAAGACTTACCAGTGAGCAAATCAAAGTACTATAAACTCTCTTGATTTAAATCCAATCGAAAATCTGTGGTCAATCTTCAAGGAAAGTATTCGTGGAATGGACATACGAAGTACTAACATGTGCAGTGGGTCATGTTTCGCTGGGAAAATACGAAAAAGTAAATAATAACGGAATTATTCGTTTTGTTTCATTTAATTTGCACAAGGGTTTATTTACTGCCTTTGAAGCAACACCAACAGCCCGTCTTCTCATTTGTTAAGTTCGCGTATTGCTTCTCATCATTTGTCTGAAAAGAAATGATAATCACAACAAATTAGAAAAGATATAATTATTAAAAGAAAATAATAAATAATCCTGCGAATGGCGACAGTCTGTTTCATGCGTGAATACAGTCATAAGGCCATGTAGCTCTACTATCTATATATCGTAGTAAGTTGGGAAATATGTGCATTCCCAGAAGATTCCTGAAAGCAAAGATATTATAGTAATCTGAATGCTGTGGAACATTTTATTATAAACGACTGTAATTTTGGCGAATATCTGAAAGTTCCCACTCTTAAAAATATCCAGAATTCACCAACATTTCGACCCTTAATACACAGGAAGTTATTACATATGTAAACTATTATCTTCTCGTCCTTGTGGAATGAACAGAAAGAAACAATGGTTACATAGTAGTTGTACTAAGCTGTTTGAGTATTTCCTTTTAGTAACTAATCAACTATTGGACTATTTCAAGATGAAAAAGATCACAGTTTCAGTTGCATGCCACTCACGCCGGCTGCGTTTCTTTCGCTTTGGCGCATTGATTTGCACTACAACCGTTTTTCTCAAAACCAGTGACGTTTATACAATGACTTGCACGTTTGTTTGTTTGCTTGTTTGTTTGTTTTTTTTTTTTTTTTTTAATATTTTTATGCTTGAATTTTTTTAAACATAACTTGACGACAGACATTCAGCCGAAATATCGTTAAACATTGTTAAACACTCTGCCTTTCCTTGTCTTAAAAGGCGCTCTTCTCTAGGTGATTAAAAATATTTGAAGAATTACTCCAAGCATTTTGATTATGATTATTATTCTTATTATTTCTTTTGATTTCTGTTTTATACACATTTCCTAAGGCCAGAAATGGCTTCCTGACATTTCGCACTGGGGATTTTTGCAAAAAAAAAAAAAAATGAACACAAGACATGTTACATAGACAAAGTTTTTCGTAATGTATGAGTTCTACTACATCTGAGTACAATTTTTTAGATATCTTTAAGACATAGGCTAACAGGAATCCATTCAGTAAGTCTCTTGGAACCAAAAATGGCATCATGACATTAACCACTGATCAAAACAAATTACGACCACACACATTTTACAGATAATAGATAAAGCACTTCGAAATATGTGCTCTGCTTGTGAGTTCAATTTTTTTTTTTTTTGTATTTTTTTAAGACATGGGCTACCAGGAACCCTTTAATGAGTCTGTCGGAACCTTTTTCCAATCAATCCGAGTGTTCCAAATACAACTGGAAATACTCATGTTCTCATTTTTGAGATTCCCATTTCAAGATCCTTGTATTTTGATAGTT
This sequence comes from Acanthosepion pharaonis, assembly GCA_903632075.3. Classification (NCBI taxonomy): domain Eukaryota; kingdom Metazoa; phylum Mollusca; class Cephalopoda; order Sepiida; family Sepiidae; genus Acanthosepion; species Acanthosepion pharaonis. The sequence goes on along the minus strand of CAHIKZ030004704.1, from coordinate 621,665 downwards.
TTTTGAAGATCGTCAAAGATACATTAAAATCTGCAGGGACTGCCATGTCAATAAGAAAACACATTCCGTTTTTTGGTTTTTGGTCACGATGTCTGGGCAATTAGCTTTGATTATTCTGTCGGTGTGTTTTATAATGTCCATTAAAATTGTTACAGGTCCTATCACTGTAATTGAGTACGGGTGATGTTCCTACCAGTTTCTACAACTGAAATTATTGATGTCCTCATGTGTCTCACATTTTAGATTTCCACTGAGAGATTCTTGTATGTTGATAGCTTTTGTGAAGATCTTCAAAGGCATATTATAGTCTGAAGGGTCCGTATGTCAATAAGAATGCACGTTCTGTTTGATCTTTGATCACGATATCTGGTCGATAAGGTTTCATTGTTGTGTCTGTCTGTATTGTAAGGTACCATAACATTGTTACAGGATTTATCTCTTTAACCAGACCAGGATGATGTTCATAGCAGTTTCCTGCAGTTTCCTGCAGTTTCCTTCCTGTAAATGTTGCATAATTTCCAGCGCAGTACTGGCCATTTCCTAATGCCGTGTTTTACCACTGTGCAACCTGATACAAGATGGTTAATTGTTCCTGGATATTTACCGCAGTATCTTCATTTGGGATCAACACAATTTTTCAGTATGTGTACTTGGTAATTTCTAGTTAGCAAGCATTGGGCCTGTGCTACAAGAATTAAATAATGGCAATAAGTTATTATTATTATTAGTAGTAGTAGTAGTAATAGTAGTAGTATTAGTAGTAGTAGTAATAATATTATTATTATTATTATTATTATTTCCTTTGATTTCTAATTTCTTTCTGGGTCCCGCCCTGAGACCTAAGGTCAGAAATGGCATCGTGACATTTTCTACTGCCCAATTAAAAAAGACAAAACAAAAAAAGTAAATAAAAAAACAACACTCATATTTTATATAGATTAAGCCCTTTGTAAAGTGTGCGATGTACTTGTGAGAAGGATTTTTTTTTTGTATTTCTTTAAGGCATGGGATTCCAGGAATTCCTTCAATGTGTCTACTGGAATCTTTTCCAATAAACCCGTGGGCGCCAACTACAACAGGGATTTTTGATATTTTCATGTGCCACATTTCGTTTTCAAGGTCATTGTATTTTGATAGCTTTTTGATGATCTTCAAAGATACATTGCAGTCTGCAGGGACTGCTATATCAATAAGGAATCAATGCGGTCTTTAATAACAATGTCTAGGCGATTCACTTAGAGTCTTCTGTGTGTATTGTGTAGTCCGTAGTCCCATAAAATTGTTACAGGCCCTATCTCTGTAACTGGATCTAGGTAGTGTTAATACCAATGTCTTTCAGTTTCCTTTCTATAGTAGATTTTCCAGTGCAGATATTGACACAATCTGTCATGCCGGCTTCTATTTTCAGTTGTTCGATGTTATCGAAATGTAAATCTGAGCTCCCGAATTTTTTCACATATCTTTATTCCTAAAAGAATTACTCTTTTCCCAAGACAACATACATAACTATAAAAATGTTAATGCAATAAGAAAAATGAAAAAAAAAACGGTTAAATTCACGTTATTTAAAATGTGTAATATAAATTGATCCACAAAATTAAAAAAAAAAAAAAGATCATTTACTCACTTGTGTTATTAGACATTGAATTGTGTCACTTAGCGTCCTCCATAGCTTGCCTGAATTTTCGAAAAACTGATGAATATCTATGAAGGTTCTTAAATTTAAAAAAAAAAAACAGAAAAACAATGGTATTTTTACTCTTGTAAAAAAATACTTTCTACAAAATAAAATATTTCCATTTGTCTCGATAAAATTCCTCAGCGGACGAAAGGCATCAGCTAAGATAAGTTTACTTTGTTTTTCTTTATTCATATCACTAACAATTGATTATTTTCTTTGCAGCTAAAGATGGTACGAAAAGTAAGTAAAATTAATATTTTATAAACTATTATTAGTTTAGTCTATTTAAATTTTCACTTAACCTATTTGGGAATTTATTGTCTGAAAGGTTTTAATCATAATGGCACATGGTGACGTTATCAGGAACTGTTTCCCTTACTTGGTAACATGACATGGGGAACTGATATATCACCAACTAAGGACCAGTCGCTACGTTTTGATGTTGATTTGGCAAATGAAAACAAATAAATAAAGCGGTCATAAGGATTTGTCTCTCAATCATTAATTCCTGTTTTTTCTGTACTCTGAATCTGTTCTTTTTTTATATTTCTTTCTCTAATCTCCTGACTTACTTTTGTTGCTATTAATTGGAAAACCACGACGATTTTACAACATAATATGATTTAATGGACTTTGCGAACGTATATAAATTAAAACGCAGTGAATATGCAATTCAATTTGGTTTGCTTTCTGATGAACTGAATTAAAACGTAATATAAATTCAATTTGGTTGCTTTCTGATGAACTGAATTAAAACGCAGAATATGCAATTCAATTTGATTGCTTTCTGATGAACTGAATTAAAACGCAGTGAATATGCAATTCAATTTGGTTGCTTTCTGATGAACTGAATTAAAACGCAGTGAATATGCAATTCAATTTGGTTGATTTCTGATGAACTGTTTGAAACGCAGTGAATATGCAATTCAATTTTTGATTCCTGATGAATTATTTGATTCATTTTTTTAATTTATTATTTTTAATTTTACATCTTATTTTTTTTTTTTTTTTTAAACGATGTAGATATTACAAATATTGCTATCAGATGTTTCATTACTAGGAATTTTTGCCGTTCAATTGAAGCAGTTTAAGTTTAAATCAATATTAATAAAAAATAATTGGGTGCAACTGAGGCACATCCCCATTTGGTTGGAGGTTAACAATTTGAATGATTGGGTGGCCCTGAAAAGGGCCGTTTTTATGTTCTCATTCTTGCAAGGAAGGAAACTCTTCCATGAAATTCCATAATAATAATAATATACGATTATTTTTATATATAATATATATTTTTATAATTCTAATAAGCGTTAGATTTCAACTCTCTAAATTGATTGTACGTTGTTTTTACGGACATTAAAATTTGCCTTTGATTTTTTGCGCAAAGTGAAAAAAAAACAGTTTTTCGATTTTCCACCTTCAAAGTTGTAATTTTTTTTCCAGCCAATTTGTACTCGAAACTGGTTCTGAATAATTATCTACCAAACAAAAGAAAAAATCATTGAAATCGGATGAAAACTGTTGAAACGCAGAAACAACATCCGATCACACACATACATACACACACATTTTGAGAATAATAGATATAGATAGATCAAACTAAACGAATCATGCAGCTTAATTATTATTATTATTATTATTATTATTATTATTATTATTATTCCTTTGATTTCTGGCCAGAGACCTAAGATCAGAAATGGTATCATGACATTTTCCACTGAGAAATAAAAAAAACAACTCAACAACACACATATTTTACATAGATAAAGCCTTTCGTATGGTGTGGGCTGTACCCGTGAGAAAAAAAAATTGTATTCCTTTAAGCCATGGGCTTCCAGGAATTCCTTCAATGAATCTATTGGAATCTTTTACAATCAATCCGAGACTTCCAGACATAACAGGGATTATTGACGATCTCATGTACCACATATTTGAGATTTCAATTTTAAGGTCCTTGTATTTTGATAGCTTTTGGAAAATCTTTAACGATACATTGTAGTCTACAGGGAGTGCCATATCGATATGGAGGCAATTTTTTGTTTGCGGTTTCTAATAACAATATCTGAGCGATTACTTTTGATTGTTCTGTCTATGTGTATTGTATTGTTCCATATTTTTTTACAGATTATTAATATTATTATTATTACCATTATTATTATTATTATTGCAGGTAGCGGGGGCGCAGAAGGAACAAGTGAGTAACATTTCTTTGATTATTATTACCTCAAAAAATTTAAAGTAAAAATTCACCTTGTCCGGATTTTTATCTTATTTACGAAGGCGATTTACCTCCCTTTCAACTACAGACTCGACAGGAAATATATAAATAAGTACATAACTAACATAACTATTATATGGTTTGATTATCATTATTAGTAGTAGTATTAATATTTTTATTGTATTTTGCCTTTGCTTTGTATTAACACCAGTTTAAATAAATTAATAAAGTTATTATTTTATGACGTAATTCATCCATTCTTGGGTCGTTTTGGGTTTATGTGACGGTTCAAGGGAAGGTGTACAGTTTTCATTTTTTCATGATCTCTATCAAATTCCTCAGCAAACCTCTCCAAGTCTTTATAGGCAGCAGCAATGGCCCTCAAACCCTGAAGAAAGAAATGAGGAAGCATGACATCTTCCACATTGCAGACGACTCTATGAACAATCACAGTTGCCGTAAATTCTGAGGACATGTGATGGAACATCCTTAGGGTGTCTGCATAACCAACTGCCATTCATTCATAAAGTGCTAATGAATGTTTTTTTTTTGTTTGTTTTTTTTCTAATCAGAGAAAACATTCCATATTTTTGATGTTTCAATTTGCTCAACAAATACTTTGCACGGATCAGACAGATATCCTTTGTCATTGTCGACATGGATTGTCCTCTGCGCATCCTATATGACTTGTATCGCAACATTCAAGAGATGAACAATCTCAAAATCACTATCCACTGCTTTTAAGGCAATGAAGTACAGTTCGCGTTTTCATTTGTCTGAGAAGGAATGATAACCAGAAAACGTTAGATGTCAGATCTTTTAAAAGACGTGTTTCAAAGTACTGTTTATATACTGAATGGCGAAAGTCTGTTCCATGATTGGCCGCACTCTTCAGGCCATGTGGGTTGGATAGAAGTGCCACTATTTATATATGCAGTCATTAGGGGATTATGGGTATTCTCAGTAAATTCCTGAAAGCGCCGATATCATCATAACCTTCACAGTGTGTGCTTTCTTTCTTATCTATGATGAAGAATCTATTATAAATTCAGAACAATGGAAATGACTATAAATAACTAATTCATAATTTGAGCTACTTAGTATTGACGTTAATGTAATGTCTGGAGCTCTTATCGATAACTTTCTGTACTTTTCGTACAAATATGCTTTGTCCTGATGGTATTAGGACAATTAACACGCATTTTAAGTTTGGTTACTTCTGTAGAACACACGTCAGTCACTCTCAACTTTTTGCGACTTGGATAAACAAACAAACATGCAACATTCAGGGAAGCGATTAATCTAGAAATCACTACAACCTTATGCAAATTAATTCAAATGGTTATATTACCGAGTATATTAGTTTCGAATCTGACGTAAGTCAACTTAAAAGAGACCAACGAATTAAATTTGCTCGGCATATTCTAGCCACTCTTGGACCAAGGGATATTGATGAATATGTTTAAAGGCTACAACCACAGCGAAGGAACGCAGCTTCAGAACGTTTAAACGCCGCTCGAAACCGGGGTGACGGAGTTAGAGACGCGTTCATGACCGGTTTGGACACTAACTCCATTCGACAGCGCCTTTTAGAAAACAGAACCCTTGATTTACACACGGCGGTTAATCAAGCCAGGGCTCTCTGTTCAGCACAGAAAAAAAAAAACTCGAAAACGTATTCTCACCCACAATTGGTTCTATAGCAACGGAAAGCAAAGATCCCCATCAAGCATTGTAATTCAGAAATAATAAAAATAATAGGAAGCTGTGGAGACTCAAAATCACCTGAATTATTGAATCAATCATAGCATGAAAGATAATCAAATTGCGACTATCATGGTTTGGCAAGAATGAATAGACTATTCAACAAAAAAAAACATACAGTACTCATTGCAAGGAAAGACTCAACATACTACACGCTTTTTTTTCTAAAGAAACAATCTATATTAAATAAAATACAACTTTGTGCAAATTAATTGAAACCACCATTTTGGTTTCTCTCCTTTCACCATACAGTCAGTTTTAGACCCACTGGAGTGACAGGGTGTAATCGATTTCTATTTTTCCCCAAATTAGGTCATTTCCAGTGGTGTGCAGTAATATAAATCTGTTTTCGGGGTGTATGATGAAATTTGTTTGGACTTGAAAAATATTGCGTCATCCTTGATTGCATCAGATTTTTAACACGTTCAGACACTATTGTATCCACTGTCGATTAGTTGTCCTCCGGCCATTATCTGCCATGGACATTATTCCAAGGAAGCGTATGAACTTTTTAGGCTGCACGAACCCACTGGCAAGACTTACCAGTGAGCAAATCAAAGTACTATAAACTCTCTTGATTTAAATCCAATCGAAAATCTGTGGTCAATCTTCAAGGAAAGTTTTCGTGGAATGGACATACGAAGTACTAACATGTGCAGTGGGTCATGTTTCGCTGGGAAAATACGAAAAAGTAAATAATAACGGAATTATTCGTTTTGTTTCAATTAATTTGCACAAGGGTTTATTTACTGCCTTTGAAGCAACACCAACAGCCCGTCTTCTCATTTGTTATGTTCGAGTATTGCTTCTCATCATTTGTCTGAAAAGAAATGATAATCACAACAAATTAGAAAAGATATAATTATTAAAAGAAAATAATAAATAATCCTGCGAATGGCGACAGTCTGTTTCATGCGTGAACACAGTCATAAGGCCATGTAGGTCTATTATCTATATATCGTAGTAAGTTGGGAAATATGTGCATTCCCAGAAGATTCCTGAAAGCAAAGATATTATAGTAATCTGAATGCTGTGGAACATTTTATTATAAACGACCGTAACTTTGGCGAATATCTGAAAGTGCCCACTCTTAAAAATATCCAGAATTCACCAACATTTCGACCCTTAATACACAGGAAGTTATTACATATGTAAACTATTATCTTCCCGTCCTCGTGGAATGAACAGAAAGATGGAAAGATTCCATAATAGTTGTACTAAGCTGTTTGAGTAGTTTCTTTTAGTAACTAATCAACTATTGGTCTATTTCAAGATGAAAAGATCACAGTTTCAGTTGCATGCCACTCACGCCGGCTGCGTTTCTTTCGCTTTATGCATTGATTTGCACTACAACCGTTTTTCTCAAAACCAGTGACGTTTATACAATGACTTGCACGTTTGTTTGTTTGCTTGTTTGTTTGTTTTTTTTTGTTTTTTTTTTTAATATTTTTATGCTTGAATTTTTTTAAACATAACTTGACGACAGACATTCAGCCGAAATATCGTTAAACATTGTTAAACACTCTGCCTTTCCTTGTCTTAAAAGGCGCTCTTCTCTAGGTGTTTAAAAATATTTGAAGAATGACTCCAAGCATTTTGATTATGATTATTATTCTTATTATTTCTTTTGATTTCTGTTTTATACACATTTCCTAAGGCCAGAAATGGCTTCCTGACATTTCGCACTGGGGATTTTTGCAAAAAAAAAAAAAAATGAACACAAGACATGTTACATAGACAAAGTTTTTCGTAATGTATGAGTTCCACTACATCTGAGTACAATTTTTTAGATATCTTTAAGACATAGGCTACCAGGAACCCATTCAATAAGTCTCTTGGAACCTTTACCAATCACTCGGATGGTTCCAACAACAATTGGAATTATTGATATCCTTATGCACCACATTCACTTGTTCACTTCAAGATCCTTGTGCACCACATTCACTTGTTCACTTCAAGATCCTTGTATTTTGATAGCTTTTTGCAGATCTTCAAAATACATTGCGGTCTGCAGAGATTGCCATGTCAGTTAGATGGCATATTTTGTCTTTGTGATCGCTAATCAATGATGCTTTGATTGTTCCGTCTGCGTATTGTAAAGTCCCATAATTTTGCAGAGTATGAATGTTTTTCTTCCTCCGTATGAGTTCGAATCCTAGTCGCCAAGTTGTTATAGAGTAGTTTCACAATGGAGGCTTGTATTTCACTTAGTCGGTCCTAAAAAGGTTCGACGTACAAAACGTAAGGAACTTGATATAATAGGTAATGACGCAGTAATCTAGTTGTGGTGGCTGATACTTTTAGTATCCGACTAACGGTCGTCCGACATCGACTGACTGAGCGACTCACTCAGCGACTCAGCGACTGCTACTACTTATTATAGGTGGGAGAGTCTATTAACAATAGAATAGGTGTGTTCCAGTATGACACATAACATTGTTACATATCCTATCTCTCTAAACGGGTCTGAGTGATGTTTATACCCGTTTCTTGCAGTTTCCTTCCTGTAAAAGTGGCATAAATTCCATTGCAGATATTATTATTATTATTATTATTATTATTATTTTGCAGAAATCATTAAAGGTCCGATTTCCCGTGAGTAAAATTCGATGTCTTTCTAGTAATATTAAAACTATCTCTGAACATTTTAAAGAAAATATAATTGCTCTTAGATTCGATTTGGGATATTTTGAGATATCAACAATTCACTAAGATTCATTTGCGATAAACACGCCAAGAGTTTTCATTTCTGTATTGTATAAATGCCTATTTCACCTGTTTAGATTTCACAAGGCGCCAACAAAATTAACCTGTGTATTTAGCTCTGACGTTTAGGTATTTTCTGTCTACATTTCTGGGATGAGGGATTGTCATTATTCACACTTTTTATATTCGGACTATTATTCTCGTCTTTGTTGTTGTTATCATCCAATCATCTTCTGTCTTAATTTCTGTGATGTGGCGTTATCATTATTTAAACTATTTATATTCAGACTATTGTCCTCATCTTTGTTATTGTGCCCTTCGGACTTACCCGGATACGTATTAACCAGGGTAACCTATACGAAATTCTGATTGAATTCTTTACTGAATATACAGAGGTAGACAGATATTCATGTCTAGGGAAGTTTTCTAGCTCTTATTTACAATACTGCTCATTTATTGCTCGACCATTTTAACTGGGTCCAAGTAAGCACTGCCGACCCAGAGATTGAACTCACAACCATTATTTCCCAAAATTCACGAACCAACGCTTCAATCTATGTCAGTCATTGTTCTGTAGTGAACTTGGAGCCTTAAACCTAACCTGCCTGATGATCATTGCAACAACTGCTCCTGCTGCTACTACTACCTGGCATGTTTTGATTACTGTTGAAGATTTTCATTTGTCTTTCTTTCTTTCTTTATGAGCGACTCCCATATAGCATTTATTTCTTTGCTATGCCCACTAAGGAGACCCTTATAGACTAGCACGAAAAGGGATATGTCAACCCCGCCAACTCAACACCGCCAACACATCACCGCCAACTGAGCGCTGGGAACTTAGGACTGAGACAGCTCATAACTGAGAAAACTCAACACTGAGTTGACTTAGTACTGAGTTGTCTCGGAGCTCAGTCGACGGTATCCAGTCGGTGATGTTGAGTTCTTCTGCAGCCGCTTAGCATATGCGCTGATTCATTCAGGCGTCTAAATCTCCAGTATTCTCTCTTGTTCAGTATTTTCACTTCATTCCATAGGGGCTGATGACAACCTTTTCCCTCCCATACATGATCATCTATGCCCAATTTCATTGCTTTTCGATGTTCCTCCAGCCTTACTGTTGTGGTAACAACAACAGAGATGATAACAATAGTCCGAATATATTACCTTTATATTACCTTGAATCTTTCATACAAAAAGTAGATTAGTAAAGTTAATGATATAAAATAGCAAAATCCTTTCGCAAACAAAATTTTAAAGTTGCATTAACCTACAAACCACTCGATAAATGTTATGATCCTTGTTTTTAATAACTACAAGTTGTACAAAGTCTTATTTTAATATGCAAGTACTTTCAACTGTACATTCAGTCATCCTCAGGCATGGAAATTATTTTGTTTTTAGTAAAATCCAGGTAACATTAGAGACGAAAAAATTAAATGCGTATCGAAATATGATTTTTCTTTAAAAAAAAAGACCTTATACAGTTTGTAGTTATTAAAAACAAGGATCATAAAATTCCTCGAGTGATTCGTAGGTTAATGCAACTTTAAAATTTTGTTTGCGAAAGGATTTCGCAGTTTTATATCATTAACTTTACTATTCTACTTTTTGTGTGAATGATTTATTGTAATATATATATATATATATATATATATATATATATATATATATATATATATTACAGTAATTTAAGCAAATTTATAAGTATTGTCACATCAAAACAACATGATTGGTTATGATAAACAAACTATTTATCATGTTCAAACGCTCTCCTTCGCATTTAATATAACGCTGAACCCTATCAGCAACACTTGTACAAATTGCATATCTCTCTCTCTCTCTCTCTCTATATATATATATATATATATATATATATAATGACATTATATTTATTGTCGATATTTATGATTCTTTTCCAGGATACTTTGAGTCCAATGACGATTGTTATACAGGTCTGTAACTTTTTTTTTATTTCTCTATGAAAATTTGAGATGTTTTAAATTAAAAAAATAAAATAAAATCTGCTATAGAAAGAAAATAAACCGTGTATATGAGCAAAGAGGAAGTTTAAAATACATAAACAAAAGGGATATTTTAACTTTGTATCTGAAAGAGACAGTTGAACTTCCTGGGAGATATAATGAGGAAAGAGGCTTGGAGAACCTGTCACTCACAGGACATATTAAAGGCATGAGAAACAGACGTTGGCTTTCTTTACAGTAGGTAAGGAGGGCTATTTCCACTGAATGTTTTGTCACTTTATCTTGTGTGAAAGGGATGAAAAGCCAACACTCATCCTGAGTTTAGAAATGTTCAAGGACACCAGCTGAATCTGCATTAGTGTTAGATTCATCTTTATTGCCATATTCACGATCTTTAGTCTGGTGCATTTTGATAAGGTGTCAGAAGTCGGGACATCAACTGATTCCGTCATGACAAGTTCATGGTGCAATATTTCACAATTCTGGTATCACTCCGTTAAAATCAGATTATGAACTTCTCAACCCGCTTCGTACCCGGAAAGAAACAATGCAGTTATTAATAAGAAGGGTTGAAAAAAATGCATCCAAGATTTCAAATCGCCGTCATCACTCCATTATATTCAGACTATGAACTTTTCAGCACCCCCCTCGTATCTGGAAATAACAATGCAATTATTAATAAGAAAGATTGAAATTAATGCATGCAAAATTTCAAAACGCTGGCATCACGCATTTATATTCAGACCATGAACTTTTCAGCCCAACATCGTAACTGGAAAGAAACAATGCAGCTATTAATAAGAAGGATTGAAATTAATGCAGGCAAAATTTCATAGTTCTAGCATCCCTCCTTCATAGTCATCTATGAAATTTTCAGTCCACCCTTGTACTTGGAAAGAAACAATGCAGTTATAATAAGAAGAACTGAAATTATTGTATGCAAGATTTCACAATCTGTCATCTCTACATAGTCAGCTTATGAAATGTTCAGATCAACCTCGTATTAATAAACTACTTTCCTTAACTCTGTAACAAGATAGTAAAGCAAAGCGTAAAGAGACTGGCCTAACATGATAGAAGACACATTCGAGTAGAATTATATATAACGCCAGGATTTAAACACTTACATTTTGGCAATTAAACCATGTCTCTGAATTTCTAGGATGAGGAATTATCATTATTTACACCATTTGAATTTACAATGGCCTAGTGGATTAAAGCATTAGTTCACGTATTTAGTAATATAGTAGTTGTGAGTTCAATCCCTAGGTCAGGTATTGTGTACGTGGATTCAGTGGAAACTAGCGAGCAATGACTCAGCAGTACTATAAATAAAAGCTAGAAAATATCTGTAGACATGGGCAGCGGAACGAGAATAGAATACCCCAGTTGATTAAATAAAGGGTTCAGTTCAGAATTCCCAGTAAGTTATACGTGAGGAAAAAAGGCCGGAGGACATAACGGCCGTAACGTTTTGATAGCAGCAACACATATGAGGACAATGGTCAGTGTGTAAATAGTATAAAAAATACCTTGTCTGTTCTCTTATGTTTCGATTTCTTCTTACTCAAACGTTTGCTTTGTAGAAAATGACGGAAATATGGAAAATGATGTCCCACATCCAGAAGCTGAAGGCTCAGAAGGCCCCTACAATCCAACTTCTCAGTTTTTCGAAAATTTAATTGGTAAGTTCTTTGAGAGAAACAATATGGCGAATCTCTTTAAAATCTTCCTGACGTTGCTTAAAAAGCAGATTCATCTTATGAATTTTTTTTTTTTTTTTTTGAGACGGTGGATTTTTGTTTTTTGTTTTACGTCATATCGATTTTTTTTCCTGGTAATATTTTTGTTTTGTGAAAAATTTATTTCTGATAATATTTTTTTCATCAAAAATTTATAGCTGGTAATATTATTTTAAAAAATGTATGCTGGTAATATTTTTTTTTTCAAAAACATATTGCTGGTAATAGTTTTTTTTTTTTTTTTTTTTTTTTTTTTTTCAAAAATTTATTTCCGGTAATAATTTTTTTTACAAAGTATTTCTGGTATTAAAACCCATTTATACACGTTCATAGTGTTTTTACCTCAGTTTTGGGGTTAACTATTTGCCCATAGCTGGGACCCTAACAGGTGCTACCACCCCTGGTCAGGGTGGACCTGGGAACATCAGCAGTTAAGAGGTGGTTCTACGCTCCTCAAAACCTCTTGATCAGAGGCCTTGCTGTTGGATGCAGTTTATCGTCTTACCCAGGACGCGGATGTAGTTTATCGTTATACCCAGGACGGAATGGTAAACAGAGTAAAAGCTACCGTAATTACACATGTATAATACGCATTTTTTTCTAAAATTAGGGGTGCGTATTATGCACAGCTACAAAAATCTTTAAAAAATTTCTGTTTCATAGGTCAATTTCAGTTACGAAATGACTACTCACCACAAACATACGACAATTTGAGTCTAACATTCGGCGATTCCGACCCCATAAGGATGTCAAATACAATCATATGTACGTAACAATATTTACAAATGTAAAATAAAATAAGAATTATCATAAAACTAAATTAGAATAATATTATTCTATGTTTAAAACCATTTTTTGTAAAAAAAAAAAAAAAAAACTATATATAGATCACATTTTATCGAAGAAAAACAAATTAATGAGTCTGCGCAGTAGTCACAATACAGGTATTTCCGTTTCCTTTTAAAATCTTGATGATCGGAAATTTTGCTAAATAGCTTCAGTTAGCTTGAATAAGAGTAGTAAACCCTGGCCGTAATAAAACTGAGGTGGTACAATTATAGGCTTTGATAACCAAAAAAGGTGTGCGTATTATGCATGAGTATAAGCATTTTCCAACATTTTCTGCACAATTTTAGGGGTGCGTATTAGGGATGAATGCGTATTATACATGGGGAATTACTGTATTTAAGTTTTCAACATAAGTACAGGTTGAGAATTCTTTAACCGATATTCTTGGGGACGGATTTCAGATTTTTTGGGGGGGATTTGGAATATAGGCTATTCAGTTTGTACATGACATCTATAAAATGGGGCATCTTGGGAATAGAACCGAAGCATAAACACTATATCCCTTTACATTTCCGAACACAGCTTATATATATATATATATATATATATATATATATATATATATATATATATATCCTAAATGTAGTTTTATATAAATAACATATACCCTGAATGTAGTCTTATATAAATAACATATACCCTAAATGTAGTTTCATTTAAATAAAATATACCCGAAATGTAGTTTTATATAAGTAACATATACCCTAAAATGTAGTTTTATATAAATAACATATACCCTGAATATAGTTCTATATAAATAACATATACCCGAAATGTAGTTTTATGTAAATATCATATACCCGAAATGTCGTTTTATACAAATAACATATACCTTAAATGTAGTTTCATTTAAATAACATATACCCGAAATGTAGTTTCATATAAATAACATATACCCGAAATGTAGTTTTATATAAATAACATATACCCTGAATATAGTTTTATATAAATAACATATACCCTAAATGTAGTTTTATATAAGTAACATATACCATAAATGTAGTTTTATATAAATAAAATATACCCTGAATGTAGTTTTACAGCTAATGAGGCTAGACATGCATTGCTTAAATGGATTTGTACGAGGTGAAATTAAAATTTCACGTAAAACGTGTTCTGTAATTTCTTTACGTGTCCCCAAAACACTCTCACTAGTTACACAAAAATATATAAATGCAACACCAAATTCTGTTACTATATCAGTTGTTAGCAACTGGAGAGTGATGGTAGATCATCGTTGACATCAGAGTTTGTGAGAAGAAAAATTCGCTAAGCTATCAGTCTCTACCAATGATGCCGTGTTTTGATTAATATGTTACAATACATACAGGTACGGTAATTATATAAAAGCAAAACATGGATTCTGATTACAACAAAATGTAATGAAAACTGAAAAAAAAACATTTTATTTGTAACGAGTAGCCATGTTGCTTTCTGAAATTTTCCATTTGTGGCAATTCATGTTAGCATCTGAAATACTTTCGGATTTTGGAGGCTTTCGGATTTTGGAATTTCAGATAAAGGGTACTTAACCTGTATTAAATTTTACAATTAAAAGCTGCCGTTCGAATAGAAATTTATATGAACATGATATCCGTTTACATTTCATGACACAGCTTATACGTATACTCTCAAGGTAGTTTTATATAAAATTTAATAAATTTTGTGAATATACAGATGCAGGTAATGACGATATTCATGTAATTGCTCATACGAATTTGTAAGTGGTGAAATTAAAATTTTCACGTAAAAATAATGTTTTGGACTTTCTGTAGATATACAAAAATAAAATCACTACTTAGGCAAAATACATAAATACAACACCAAACATTACTTCTACATAAGGTATGAGAAACTGGAGGAAGATGGTAGATTATCGCTGACATCACTGTGAGTATGGTAAATAAATTTCCCATTTCTGGCAAGTCATGGCAGAAAAGCTCTGATTTTGGAATTTGGGATAAAGGAAACTCAACCTGTATTAAATTTTACAAGTAGAAATTTATATAGTTAGTTTGTGATTGATCATACATATATATATATATATATATATATATATATATATATATATATATATATATATATATATTATAATTAATTGATTTAAAATATGTTTTTTTCGCTACACAGTTCTAACCATGTTTAAAAAATGGAAGCTAAAATCCCTGAATTTAATTTTTGTAATTAAATTAAAGGCATTAGTTCTATTTCATCCTCAAGCGAATTTTGGATTTACTTCCATTTTTTTAAACATGGTTAGAACTGTGTAACGAAAAAAAAAAATTTTAAATCAATTAATTTATAATATTAATGCTCTGTAAATTTACACTGAGCACTATTTTGTAAAATAAAAATAAAAAATATCTATAAGAACACTGGATTATATATCTTACTGTTCTTTCTTTTTTTATATATATATATATATATATATATATATATATATATATATATATATCACTTCCCTTAATTGAAACTCTTAATGTAAATATTACCTTCCATGGTACTCTGTTCGATATATATTTGTAACACCGTTTGGCTCGGCCATTTCTTAACTTTAACCCGGTCGCGCGCCTCTTTGTTTATTAATACCTCGTTAAGGTTATTTTCTGGTCAAGTATTTTTTTTTTTTTTTCATAACAGCTTCATAAACAAAGTGTGTAGAAAGATCATGGGCAAAATCTTTAAACCTACACGTTCGAACGTATCTCTGAATTTAGCCTCGGCGAGTAAAATCTTCAATATCTGGTATCAGACTTTTTATTCATTCCTACGAAAAACAATAGATGATAATGTTCATGAGCTACGAGAGCTGTTGATTATCCTAATGGCATTTCCTCGGGTGTCTATGATTATATTACCGAGTATATTAGTTTCGAATCTGCCGTAAGTCAACTTAAAATGAGACCAACAAATGAAATTTGCTCGGCATATTCTAGCCACTCTTGGACCAAAGGGATATTGATGAATATGTTTAAAGGCTACAACCACAGCGAAGGAACGCAGCTTCAGAACGTTTAAACGCCGCTCGAAACCGGGGTGACGGAGTTAGAGACGCGTTCATGACCGGTTTGGACACTAACTTCATTCGACAGCGCCTTTTAGAAAACAGAACCCTTGATTTACACACGGCGGTTAATCAAGCCAGGGCTCTCTGTTCAGCACAGAAAAAAAAAAAAAAACTCGAAAACGTATTCTCACCCACCTTTGGTTCTATAGCAACGGAAAGCAAAGATCCCCATCAAGCATTGTAATTCAAATTTAAAAAATAGGAAGCTGTGGAGACTCATAATCACCTGGATTATTGAAACAATCATAGCATGAAAGATAATCAAATTGCGTCTATCATGGTTTGGCAAGTACGAATAGACTATTCAACAAAAAACATACAGTACTCATTGCAAGGAAAGACTCAACATACTACACGCTCTTTTTCTAAAGAAACAATCTATATTAAATAAAATACAACCTTGTGCAAATTAATTGAAACAACCATTTTGGTTTCTCTCCTTTCACCATACGGTCAGTTTAGACCAACTGCAGTGAGAGGGTGTAATCTAATCGATTCCAATTTTTTCCTCAGATTAGGCCATTTGCAGTGGTGTGCCATAATATGAATCTATTTTCGAGGTATATGATGAAATTTGTTTAGCCTTGAATAATATTGCGTCATCCGTGATTGCATCAGATTTTTATCACGACCAGACACTCATGTCTCCACTGTTAATTAGTTGTCCTACGGCCATTGTCTGCTATGGGCGTTACTCCAAGGAAGCGTACGAATATCGTAACGATGCATGAACACACTGGTAAGCCTTACCAGTGAGCAAATCAAAGACTGGCACGGAATCTCACCTGATTTTTCATTGGAAAAATACAAGAAATTAATTAATAACGGAATTATTCGTTTTGTTTCAATTAATTTACGCAAGGGTGAAATGTGTATAAAATATATAAGTATTTGATACATGCATTAACAGCGCTTTCTAGCTTCATGTAACTCGTTCACACATAACGTAACTTTTGATTAATATGAATCCTAACAATCCCTCCGCCAAAAAAAGAAAATGCCAGGATGTTTGCCATAAGAAAGACACCCAGTTCTTGATAATAGTCTGAGACGGTTGAAAGTACTTGAAAAATAAACAAAAAATCCTTGAGGTGTTTGATGTCTTCATAAACTAGTTCTCAAAATGAGACACATATGACCTCAAAGTGAAACATATGAATTGTTTATCAGGAAATAAAGGGTGTCCATAAAGTTCGTGCACACTTTAAAAAAAATTATAACTTTATTTGTATTTGCGATAGAAATAATCTGTAAAAAATGTTATAAAGTTTAATGTACCTAGTTTTAAGTATAGGTAAAATAACTAATGTGATTTCAGGCATTACTGTAAATCAGTTGGCAAATGTTTTCCGTGAACTGCAAAATCGTATTACCCATTGTAATGCTAATGATGGATGGCATGTGGAAACTTAAATAAAATTTCTATAAAACCTTAAAAAATATAGATTTACTTCTTTCTCATCCTTTTTACAAATTATTTCTATCGCAACTACAAATAAACTTATAATTTTTTTAAAGTGCACACGAACTTTATGGACACCCTGTAGAATATTCTTATCAATAATTCCATTAAATCAGAGCAATCTACCGGTTTTGGCATAACTGATTTTTAAAACTAGAAAAATATGTGCAAAACATTCTTTTCTTTATGTTAATTCACCGTAAATGATTTTTGTTCCTCATGAAAAAATTAACTTTTTTTTTTGTAATATTTCAGATAATGCACTGAAAAATTTAGAAAGTAAGTAGCACTTCCAGAAAAGATTTCTATGTGGCCAGAGTGAAACACTATCTGGTTTCGTTATAAATCAATTTCCTTTTTCGTCATTAAGTTTATTCTCCAAAAATAAATTAAAATTTTACCAAAATGGATAAGATAAAAAATTTAAGTTAAAATTCTTTAAATGTTAGGATATTCGGGATTTAATCACTCTTTACTAAAACGGATATGAAAACTATGTATTAAGCCGACATTGTCGGCGTCATATACCGTTTGCTCGATCAATTTGCAGAAAAACAAACTTCTTCAGGGGTGATCCATCCATCTCCCATTAGATTGTCTTGGACGACATCATTCATATTCCACCAGACATAATACTTTCTGTGGAGTCTTTTGGCGTTAGCAGTAGTTTCTAATGTTTTCATAACGAGCGTCTTTCCAAATTTCTCTTTATATACAAAAAATATATTTTCATCACCAGCAACAATCTGATGCAAGAAGACAACTGCAGATGGTCGGATATTGTTTCCTGTTCTCGTGCGAAAGCTCACGAGAAATCAAATTCTGTTTTTACGAGATTTCCAAAAACCGATTGACATGTTCCTGAACAGTCGAAGAAATATAGACAGAATATATTTTGCTATTAATTTCAAATGCAAGAAAAGGATTTAATAAAAGCCTATATATATATATATATATATATATATATATATATATATATATATATATAGTAAGAAGATTCAGTTGGTAAAATATTTTTAAAGGGACAACTTTCCAGAATTGCCAAAATAGACAAGCTAAAATGCAACTGACAGGAGGCCTTCTCTCAGTGGCGTTTTAGACTCCTTGTAGAATGGACAATTCCAATAAATTTCGAAGTCGGGAAATAATATTAAAACTTGATTAAAGAGTTATGGTAATAAATTATTACATTGGAATCGTAATTACGATCCAAATCATCAGAACTACAAATTCAAAAAGAAATTTCTTTTTGAATTTGTAGGTCTGATGATTTGGATCGTGATTAGTGTTTGAGCCTTTTATATTAAATTCTTAGTCTGTCCTGAACGTTGAGTTCTACCTGGATTCTATTCTCTTGGGAATTTTTACATACATATATATATATATATATATATATATATATTTTAGTTGGATAGATGTGAGTTTGTGACCCTGGGTTTCACGCTTTAGCGATGACGATCGCTAAAGCGTGAAACCCAGGTCACAAACTCACATCTATCCAACCAAATATGTTAGTTTATCTCTGATATTAAGCGCTTTCTAATAAGTACCATATATAATATAAAAATAATTATATATATATATATATATATATATATATATATATATATATATATACACTTTTCACATATATATATATATTATTATTATTATTATTATTATTATTATTATTATTAATAATAGAAGCTTATTCCTTTAATGATAAAGTTAAACTTCGCCACAATATTGTATTATAATATTTTAATTTATTTTCAGACGGAATATACATGCGCCTCACAAACAATGGTAAAATATATTTGTTCATCTTTGAAGATCTTATTCTCTCTTGCTGTCAAGTTTGGTCTGGTCTGGTGCTCTTGCTATGTATCTTGAGATTCTTGACTAAATCAAATTTAGAGTCTGTAATGTTATTGGTATAAACTGGCAACTCGACCTCATCAACTTTCCTACATTTTTTTATCATCTAACAAAAACCACAATGTACAGCTTAAATAGAATATAATAAAGTATAAAATATCATTACAGCTAGGTTCACCGCTATGAATTCAACTCAGGAATATGCACCGCTATCAAATTACCACAGGAAAGGTTTACAGCGTGGAGACTTCACCGTTTAAATTCTTTAGATTTTTTAATTAATAATTCTATAAGTAATACACACACACACACACACACACACACATATATATATATATATATATATATATATATATATATATATATATATATATACATAATAGGATATAATATAAGTAATATATACATATATATATTATTTGACGAACTGTTTCCTCCAACATCAAGTGTAAAATATGTGTTTATGAGTCTGTACCTCTGATGGTCGCTCCTTGTCATGGTGTGGGTCTTGCGATGTGACTCGGAGAACGATGCTGTCGGGATTTCTAAACGCCCTTGGAGGCAAGGACGAAGATGAAGCCCCAGACGAAGAGCAACCAAATCCAAAGACCCGAAATGTGAAACAGGCAGATGATGATTACAACAGACGTCAACGGTTGAACTAGCGGGTGAATTGGGCTACGCATGACGGACATGCTACAGAAGGCGCCACTCGAAATTAGAACTGAGTCAGCGACAATCCGTTGCAGTTCCTTAACTGGATTTTGTATGTCTCATTCCATGTGTCAAGTTTGTCTGTCACTTCTCTATATCCTTTCCTCAAACACCCCTCTTTACTTTTGCTCTCACTCTCTGTAATCCCTTGCATGCTAGTGGCACTGCCGTCCTGCTTGGGATGAAATGCTTTAAAAAATGAAGCTTGAAAATTATAGAGAAGATATTTTTCAAGTTTCAGGACCCAAGCAGATATGGGTTTCCATATCTACCTATTTCTAGCTTATCATATCAATATTTCCCTCCTTTATAGCTCTTCTTTCTGGGATACGTATTCCTTCATTTATTAGCTCCAGCCTGCCAATTCTTCATGCAGCTTCCCCTGGGTGGGTTGACTTCGTCTTTCTTCATTATATGTCCCAAAAGATTCAAGCTATCTCTTTCTGATAATTCGTAATTTTCCCTTTTGTATAAGTGTGCGTTGAAAAGTTCTCAGTCTGTCCTACTTCCCTCAAATCTGTATTTTATTAGCCAGATATCAGAAATATAGTTTTCGCAATTAGTTTACCCAAAGAACACTTTAGCAATCCCTCTAGTGCAGTGGTTCCCAACCAATTTTGGGCCATGCCGCATTTTGATATTTCGAAAATTCTGGTGCTCTCCTGTAATATTTAATTCCTACATATTCAAAATTTTACTGCATTTCACGTGAAGGAAGCTTAAATGGTCATTAACTTGGTCTCTAAACAAGCCTCCAAAAACATGGCGTACATGAAAGAAAAAAAAAACCGTTAAATATATATAGTTTCAAAACATATAATAGACGACCGAAAGGCAGAAATATAAAATATTTGAATGAAAGCTTATTCTGTAATATAATTTGATAATTTTAATCATGAAATAATAATGCAAAATGAAATTTGAACTCATCACAAAATGGCTATTTGTGCCTCATACCCGCTACGGATAGATCTTACATTAAGCACTAATATTGTCAGCTTAAGCCTCAAGTCTCAACGTTTAGTGATATCCAGTTGATTTCTTTTCTTCAAAAACAAATCATTTATATCACTAAAGTCACATTCAGCTAAATATAAAGATGAAATGATAACAACAAATTTTTGCAACGGTGGTTGAATTTTTTGTATGCTTATTGTATATTCATCGTATGTCTTAACACGCATTAACACTCTCATTCAGACTCACTAGAAAACAATTCACTGTTAATAAATCATTCACGAATTTCTCCCTTATTCTGTTGTTCTAGGAAGCCGAAGGGTGCACATCCTACTCATGCCCAACCAAAATATTACCATGCCCAATCGGTGTGGCCTGCGCACCACGTTGGGAATCATTGCTCTAGTGTCTTTAAAACCTTTTTTATCACAGTATTCGCAACATTCGTTGATAGAACCACACCTTAATCGCTTGAAGACGTTTCCAGCACATGTGCCGAAATTGTCCAGCATTCACTGACACACAGGAAGGTTTTTTTGTACTAAATACAAATACCTTTTGGTATAGTCATGATGATGGGAATTTCCAATTTATAAAATAAGCGTGCCAGTTCAAGTAAAGGATGCTTTTCTTCAATGTCCCTTCAGCACGTGTGCGATCATGACTCTCCACAACTTCTTATCCCTTGCAGCTCTTAATAAGGTTTCCGTCCATTTTCTGTTCTGCCAACCAACTCACAATTTATCGAAGGCACAAGGGAGAAATGGAAGCAGCACACCATTTACCCGACAAACTTTAGCGAATGAATGACTAACCGCAGCATGAAAAGGGTGGAAAAAAGACAAACGTTACTAAGACCTACAAAATATATGAAGTTGTGGAGAGCCATGACTGCCCACTTACCGAATTGACACGGCATATGAAAGAAGGTCTTACTTCATTCTTCTAGATTAAGATGAGAACATTCCAGCACCCCAGCGTTTTAGAGTTTTTTGATATTTTTTTTTGTTTTAAGTTTGTTTTGTTTTTTCAGTTATAAGGTTAAAGAATGTTTTAAATTTTCATTTTAATTTATATAATTTATTTTCTTGAAAAACTATTAGCCACTCCATTTTCTTTATTTTCAGGGAGAAAGAATATTGACGATCTAAAAGATTTGATAGGTAAGTAGAAAATGTATATATATGTAAGTATAATATATATATATATATTATTCGGACTATATACATATAAAGACATTCTTATGTTTATACGTTCTTTTATAGATACAAATATTTAAGTAAAAAGCTCTGTTTATGATAAATAGTACTAACGACATTTACTGACCTGAATGTCCGAAAAATGTTCATATAAATATATATATATATATATATATATATATATATATATATATATATATATAGTGTGTGTGTGTGTGTGTGGCATTCCACTCTGATTTGGGACTGATTTGTTTTAGGCACGTACTCTTTGTATTAGATAGACGTATACTGACTTCTTTAAGAATGAATTCAAGAAAGATGGCGATTGAATATAATGTTTTAGTGGCGTGTTTACAGTTGGTAATAATGTTATTATTAAGCCTCAAATTATTTTCTCGTTAAAGAATTATGTTCTTTTTTAATTAATTTTATTTCTGGTCCTGTATAGATTGGCGGCCAGATAAAGGGTGCAATCAAAATAATTTAAAAAAAACTACGATGAAAATATCTATCGAAATTCATATGTATTTTCTTTGTTTTGAACATTGGTAACCTCGCCTAAAACAGGTTAGATTAGGTTTGTTTTATCCATAGTCTCTTCCAGCAAGTTAACTTAATTAGGGCATGTATCTACATAGGTATCATTTTTTTTCCTCTGCCCAGTTTCTTTAGTTTAATCCCAATCCCTGTTAAGTGACAGAGATGTCAGTTCTCTGGTAGATGCGGGGCGTTTTCGTTTTTCTAGTGTGTATTTCATATTTGTTTTTGCCTCTGGATGAGTGTGTATTTGGGTGAGTGTTTGGTCTAGTGGTTGTTCTTAATTACCTACTCCCGCATTAATTTTGTCCAGTTAACTGATTTTTCTGCCACATTTAAGGATTGACTGGAGTTTTATTACTAATACTATTTGGTTTACTTTCTTTGCATATAATTTGCATTTATTGTAAACATTCATTGGCGGTTTCATTTTTAAATGTTGTTATTTTTATTCCCCACCCCCATAGACAAATTGTACATATTGTGACTAGTTAGTACTACATAGAGACTGTGAGGTATTATGGTGGCTGCAGTAAGAATAGTATGTAAGAATGTGTTTTTTCGGTGTAAGGAATACTGTGGTATATTTGCGTTAGTAATCGTGGCTAAGTTTAAAATAAGACAGATTGAAAACTAATCTTCCCCTATACCTCCTTTGATTTTTGCTACATTTTTATTATACCAAAATAAATATAGTGTGACCCAAAAAAAAACTTTTTAACAATACAACAAAACCAAGAATGATGGAAGAAAAATATTTTATTCATAGTAATTGAAAACTTAAAACATGCCATTTATGAAACAATGATGGAATTTTCATTTTTTAAAACTTACGTCCTGTAGATGGCGCCCTCCTGTACGAATGCATTCTTGAAATCTGCTGTTGAGATTCCTCATTGACTACTGCAACATCTCAGCTGGGATACTGTGAATTTCATCTTGAATTCTAAATGGCGAAATGTTTACTTGCTCAAGGTCACTGTCTCGCACTGCTGCCACTTGCACATGTCTGGCAAGACGCACTTCAAAAATTCCCTTTTTTGGGGGGCGGGGGGTCACCCTGTATTACTTCATATGTATTTACCACTTTGCCTCGTATGTCATTCAAATATTGTCAAAATACATTTATTTCTAGATGGTGGATCCGGTATCAAATTTGAAACAGAATCAAGTAAGTCAATATCTTAGTATATTAATTTAGGCTGTTTTTGTTTAGAAGCATATCAACATCTGTATGGGTCATTTAATACCTAAATCTAAATATAAAAATTCAAACATTTTAATTTATTCAGGTGAAAAATATTATTCCATGATAAAATTATAATTACTTGGCTCTATTTTCTTTTACTAAATAATCTTACAAAATCAAACGAGTTGTGAGATTAATCGCAGCAAATTGTTTTTTTTTTGTTATTGTTCTTTGTTGCTTATTTTTTATTTTTTTATTTTTTATTTTTTATTTTTTTTTTTTTTGGCAATATGTGCCATGTCATCAATTTTACTATAAAATATAATGTTGGTCATTTTACTATAAAAAAGTACCGCTGATAATTTCACTAAAAAAATTGTATTGTTGGTATTTTTTTAATAATAATGTATTTATTGTATTTTTACTATGGGAATGTATTTTTATATTTCCCTAGTGGTTTATTTTTTCTGTTTTCATTTTTTTTGTGGGTTCAATATTTGCCCATACCCTGGAACCTAACATGTGCTGCCACCCCAGGTCATGGTTGACTTGAGAACAGCAATCAAGAGATGGTTTCGATCTTCTCAAAAGCTCCAATCTCCCAATCAGATGCCTTGCCACCAGATGTAGTTTATCCTTATATCCAGGACTATTTTGGATATTATTACATAATTCTTTATTAAGTTAAAACTTATTAGTTAGAATAGGTATTAATATTATTTCAAACGTTATTTAGTAGATAATTGTATTTGAGCAGATGCCCCGCTTTTAACAGACGTTTATTTCCTCTATCGACCTGTGTATTCGAGAAAACTTTAAGATAATGTGGCTTCCGACATGATTCGAACCTGAATGCTCCTTCGCAAGAGAAACCACCGTGTTTGATGTTATAACATTCAGTTAAGTGCCATACGCGCTTTGGCGATCATGCATTTTTTGATACATGACTGACGAGGCAGATTTTTTCCCCGCAGTAGGTTGTGATTTCTTACTGTAGCAGACTGGTTGACAACCAAGGCTAAATAATTCATTCTGTCCTGCTATTCAACCCATAGCTGGTGGGGGAGAAGAGATGGATTCACACATTCCCCAAGGGTATTTGTGCGTAAATGAATCTAATGAACTCGAGTGGAATTCGAACGACTCTCTGACTTCTCACTCATTTTAATGCAACTTTCCCTTTAACTGTGATTATTAAACCACAAGAACGGGTCTTTTGAAGTAGGTTATAAAGTAATCAATTATTATATATAATAGACCATATTTTATATATATATATATATATATATATATATATATATATATATACACACACACACACACACACATATATATATATATATATGAATATAGGTAACTATATTCGTTTCGAAAAACCTTCGAATTTTTTTTCATTTGCCAATAATCAAATCAATCTCGAAGGGAAAAAAAGGTTTTAAAAAAGAAAGAGCTAGAAACATGACAGTCTGTCGAAAAAAAATCGCACAGATACAGGCTTAAAGCCCAAAGAAAAAACCCGACACGAGTAAACAACTAACTAAAAAAAGCTGAATACAACCGTAGAGCAGACCTAGTCTAGGGTTTGTCTGGCTCACTAGGTTTGACTATATATATATATATACATACATATATATATATATATATATATATATATATATATATATATATATATATATATATATATAATAATAAAAAAAAAGAACAGCAAGATATAAAATCTGGTGTTCTTATTGATATTTTTATTTTTACAAAACAGTGCTCAATGTAAATTTACAGAGCGTAAATATTATAAATTAAGTGATGTAATATATGGTTTCTTCGCTACACAGGAATTACCATGTTTCAAAAACGAACTAAAAACTTCAAATTTAATTATATACTTAAATTAAAAGCATTAGTTCTGTTTAATCTTCAAGCGAATTTAATTTCACTTGAAGATGAAGCATAACTAATGCTCTGTAGAAAGAAACCATATTTTAAATCAGTTAATTTATAATATATATATATAAATATATATATATATATATATATATATATATATATATATATATATATAGATTGCCCCCACACACACACACACAAAGCGGGGTTGAATCGGACCAACGTACTTAGCGTTGTTTGAAATAAAATTATACCAACATGAGGTAATTTGGGATATTGTGCTGTGTAATATATATCTATATCTATATCTATATACATATATATATATATAAGTTTGAGAACTTAAGTTTGGGTTATATGAAGAATGAGGTCTTGAATTGAAACTAAAGGAGGGCCTAAAAGTGTGTTCATATATAAGCAAAACCTTCAATTATATGTAAAAAAAAAATTACGTTCCCACTAGAAAATACAAAAAATATACGTAAAAATGAGATGAATTAACAGGAATAACAATAAATTGTATTTAAACAATTTACATAAAGAAGGAATATACTTAAAAGATCTTACATTATTAAGGAACAAAGGATTTGAAGATAAAACAATTTAAAGATAGAATAAATTATCCATTTATAACGTTAAGGATAAGTTAAATTATTAAGAAAACAAAAATATGCCCGAAATTAAAAAAAAAAAAAAATCTGAAACCAAAAAGATAAAATAAAATTTAAGAAAACATAAAAAAAGTTGATAAAAAAGGAGTATATAAACAGGGGACCAATATAAGATAAGATAAATATGGAGAAAGGAAAATGTAGGGGTTAACTATCGTTGTATATTCAACGTGAAAGGAGTTTGAGAGTTAACAAGTAATAAGATCTATGTTCTTATATGAGTTTACATCTGCTTCTGTGTCTGCATTTTAAAACTCATTCAATACTTTGATTTAATAGTTTGCTTTGATTATTGTATTTTATTACTCTAAGTTGTCCTTCTAAACGTAAGTTGCACCTATCTCTAAGACTTTTAGGAGTATGAGCGAAACCTATAGTTTTCCAATCAATATGAGTGTTCAGACATTTCTACTTTAATTACCAAAATTTCTTTGAAAGCGCTGTCTGTTATTTTAATTTAGGATTGGTAAATGATTGCCTATGGGTATAAAATCTCCGTTTCCTTTCCCAAGCGGAAATTCCAATGTAAATATTATAATTTAACATATTTTCTTTAGGAGCAATGGTTGCTTGGCATATCACCCTAGTAGATCTGCATTTGCCCTCAACTGGGCAATTTTCTATTTCTACAATTACAATGGAGGTTCTGTGTCAGGTTTATTGCTTTTCTCGTATAATTTACTTAAAATATAGTTATATAGTCAAGACTCCGTTCACACCCACAGGCAAAATACTAACCCACTGACAAACTACAAAGAGAACGCCCCAAATAATTGCGACACAGTTCACAGTAAGAACTAAATTTTAACTTTTTTCCTATACTCTGAAATTCCATATTGACTCTACGGACTGTCGAGGGTTACTCAGCCCTTCCAGAATTACACAAAAAATATTGTACTTTAGGAACTTTTGCAGTAAACATAATTTTGGTTGTAAATATGTAACATTTATGAGGATAAAATACGTATATCTTTCCTGGGATGATTATAAATTGTACACTGTTCAATTATTAACTTTAACAACGAACTATTTTAAATTACACCATTTTACTTGAATTAAAGGAAAATTACTTACAATATAATACATATCTCTATCTATAAAAGGCAGGATGTGTGTGTGTGTGTGTGTGTGTGTGTGTGTGTGTGTGTGTGTGTGTGTGACGAATGCACGGCCGCAATTTTCAACGGATTTGCACCAAAATTTACATGCACATGCTCCAAGTTAATCGATAGCTGCATTCATCACAAATGGGAAAAACTTAAATCTGCATGGCACTTTACTCTAATTGGCTCATTCGCTTGCTTAAACTCAACGTTGATTCTGATTCCGCAGAACTGGGTTGGGTGTGAAAAAGTATTTGTTGTTAACATTCTTTTTTCATTCGGTTTTTCCAGTTATGAGTCCTTTTTTAAAGCTGATCGTTTTGTGTTCATTTTGTTTAGTTCTTTTTTCGTAAGAGATTTAATGTTTAGCATAGAGCTTAGAAAAAATTCGCAGTGTGAGATAGGCAAGAAGTAAGGCATGTAGCAACATTAGCACGGAAAGGGCACTCCGTTAAACGCAAGGAAGGGCAAAAATATTTTAAGTCAAGTGATAGCGATTGCTGCATGTGTCGTACGATTTTTGAATCAAGCACGGGCAACGCCGGGCCATGCTGCTAGTTACTTATAATGCGTTCCTTCATGCCGTCAATTTTGACGGGACGGTTACACTAGTAAATAAATAAATAACAATGGCAAAACTTATCTGAAAGTATTACAATATTATCTGAAAAATGTTGTTTAACCAAGAAAAAATAGTATTCTTTGGATGGGACCTGGAGAGACCCATAATCGCCCAAGTTCTGAAGAAACAGAATTCAGAGAAGATTCTCCGATTGCAATGTAACTACCTGAAACGAAATTTGAAATTCGTGCCATTTTAGCATAAAGTTGATTTTATATTTCATTTTTAATTCCATTATTAATTTTTTTAAAGCATTTCACCCCAAGCAAGGTGAGAGTGCCACTAGCATGCAAGGGGTTACAGAGAGTGGGAGCAAGAGTAAAGAGACGTGATAGAAGAAAGGATGAAGAGAAGGACAGGGATCAGGATTAAGGCATCTGGAGATGTGGATTGACATTGCATTTGAATAGTTGGAGATTATAACTATCAGGAATGCAAGTAAGAAGTAAGGGAGTTCCACAGACAGGAAGTGCGAGACATGAAGGTATTGGAGTAGAAGAGATGGCTACATTTAACCGTTTCGACAGTGAAAGGGTGGGACCGAGATGCCAACCTAGTAGCACGTTTGGGAACTAGTGAAAGTAGCTCGTCGGAGCAGTTACCGTAAAAGTATTTGTAGAAAAGACAGAGGGAAGCGACGGCACGTCTGTGAGAAAGCGACTGTAAACGATATACAATATATAAGATGTCAATATATTTAAATGATGTCGAATTAGTGTTCCCATCTTGGTTTGCTTTGTTCTATGGTATATCAACCTCAATGGGTTATTTAACGGCAGCAAGATTTTTTATTGCTGTTAATTTTTTTTTTATGAATTGTTGATAATATTTGTTTTAAAAATAAATTATGGCTGATAATGATAGATTGCTGGTAATTTTTTTTTTCTGGTATTAAAACCTATTTTTACACTTTCATAGTGTTTTGAACCAAATTTGGGAGTTAACTACTTGCCCATAGCTGGGACCCTAACAGGTGCTACCACCACCCCGGCTAAAGGGAACCTGGGAACACCAACAATTATGTGGCGCTTCCACGCTCCTCAAAACTTCTTGATCAGGGGCCGTACTGCCGGATGTAGTTCAGCGTCATACCCAGGACGCCCCCATTGTTATAGACGTTATGACAGACAAGACGTTTCGCCAACATACCCTCTGGCCATCTTCAGATGTCAATTCTTTTGGCTGATATGGAATACCTGTTGATGATTTCGTTATTTCGTCCACACGATGGCAGCTATTGTTCGTTCCTCCATAAGCAGTGTTTCACTCCCGGATCGCGGGATTGAACTCACGATCACTATATGATTGTAAGAAATTTCAAACGACAGCACTATATGATTGGAAGAATTTCAAACGACAGCAAAACTAGTTGGATGTTCAATGAATGCCGAATATTTCTTTATAAGGAAACAGTAAATGTTCCCATTGTCATTACCATTATATTCAGTGTTAGATAGCTTCGATATTTGGTTAACTTGGCAGTGTCTTACCGTTTTTCGATAATTTCCTGTTTCATTTATTTATCTTCTAGCTTAAAAGCCATATTCTCTGTGGACTTTTAAGATAGCTCTGGGGGGGGGTAATTAGGCCTACGGTTAAAAACTAAAGAGACCCCTGGTCTAACTTAGAAAACGGGAAAAATTATTTTGAAGAAATAACATTGAAATCCTCAGCTCACTTCATAGAACTTCAAAACTCACTTTAATTCTGATTCGGGATATAAGTCGAATTCCAGCCAAAAGACCGATTTGTGCTGAAAGACCGATTTGGGACGAAATTCTAGTTCAGACTGATAATTGAGTCCTTCATATCACAGACACCGTAGGACTCCAATGGGATTAAGTTCTTCAAATCACAAAATCTGCGGAACTTCAAGATCTCACATCATGAAACCTCTTACTTTAACTTTGATTCTTTGGCATTTGGGAGAAATTCTGATTCCAAAAATGTATAATATATCTAAGTAGAGCAAGTGTGGCCCGAGTTAGAGGGGTTTCAGGCAGAATGTGTCATTTATTTATTTAGATGACTATGACTATGACAATTACAATCGTTTGATAGAATTCAAGTATAATGTTGTTGTTTGTCAAAACTTAGCGCAATATTTCTGAATTATTCCGAGTTATAAATATTTCGATCTTTCTTAATATTAAGGCGAGTGTTATGAAGATGATAATGAAGAAGACTTGAACCAAGAATCAGAATTAACTGACCCTCCGCGTAAGTAGCGACTGTTATATTTGATTCTAGTAAATTTTATATTCCCTACTTCTTTTTGCTTTGATATCGTGTTCAAATATCTCGCCAGAGATCTGTCCACGTCTACTACAGACTCAAAGCTAGCCGATCAGCCTAATTCCGGACAGGCAGTTCCATACACAACGCCTGCAGGGGAACGTTTGATCCTGTGTTGTTACTGCGTTACTATGATGACACGGCTTGTTTCACTGTGTCTAAACTCGGGTAGACAGAGCTCACAATCCCTGGCAGGCAGTTCATTTAGGAGGCAATAACACTGATATTATATCAGAGTGATCGTCTCCTACATAGACTATTTGCCAGGGTTTCTAAGATCTGTGAATCTCGCTCTCATCGTCCCAGCTTTCTAGACCATAAAGATTAAACTCCTGTGTAAAGTGTGGGACCAGAATTGAGTTTACTTCATAAATTGAAAGAGCCTTACGTAGTATGAGGAATATGTCCATTCAAATGTGTACGACTGATATTTGTTTATTCCAAAAACAAATAAATTACAAATGATTACAGACTCAGATATGAATGACCAATATTTTCTTATTCACGAACCAAGTAAATGTTTATAGACTCAAATTTAAAGGAGAAATATATATCAATTCACAAAGTAAATAAATGCGTATATATTAAAATCTAAGCGGTCAATATTTACCTTTACCCAAAACAAGAAAATGCTTATATACACAAATATAAATTACCAATATTTAATTATGCCGATGTAATAAATGCATATAGACTCAAATATAAACTAGATATACTGTAATTTCTCATGAATAATACACCTTCATCCATAATACGCATCGCTCAAATTGTGTTGAAAATGTGGGGAAAATGCGTCTACTCATGTATAATACGCACACCTTGTTTGGTAATCAAACCCTATAAATTGTACCTCTCCAATTCCATTACGGCCAGCGTTTCCTACTCTTATTTAAAAATGGTTTTAAACATAGAATAATATTATTCTAATTTAGTTTTATGATAATCCTTATTTTACGGCAATTTTTTAAAGATTTTTTGTAGCTGTCCATAATACGCACCCCTGATTTTGCTTATTATTTTTTTTTAGAAAAAAATGGGAATTATACATGGGGAATTACGGCATTTTTTGCACCAACCTAATATATATATATATATATATATATATATATATATATATATATATATATATATATATATATATCCTCATATATATATATATATATATATATATATACATCATACTCTCTCATATATATATATACTCTCTCATATATATATATATATATATATATATATATATATTTACATCATACTCTCATATATATATATATATATATATATATATACAAGTATATGATTGGTGTATACGGAATGAATTCCAATAACCAACAATTACTATTCTTAAAAGAGTGCTCAATACAGAGTAGAGCAGATATAATTATTTATTTAAAATTATAACATAAATATGTTATAAAATCACTACAAAATAGCCACTTTGTTTCAACACCTCTGGTGTCTTATCAAGTGATGATGTTGAATGTAAAAAAAAAAAAAAAAACATATATATATATATATATATATATATATATATATATATATATATATATATATATATATATCATACTCTCCCCTGACTCGAATATAAACGGGTAATTTTAACGGTCCACCGATTCCAAAAATGCTCCTAGAATCAAATATAAGAATTTTTTTACCTTTCCCCGATTCAACCAAATGTTACTAGAATCACATAAATGACCAATGTTTAACTTTACCGGAACCAAGAAATGATTCTGGAATAAAAGAAGAACAACAATTATTTACCTTTCCCGGACAAACTCAAAGGTTTCTAGAATTATATACAAAAGACCAATATTTACCTTTCCCTAATCTAAACAAATGTTTCTAGAATAAAATATAAATGACCAATATTTATCATTCACAGATACAACCAAATAGTTCTTGAATAAAATATACAAATTTACTTTTCCCGATTCAAATAAATACTTCAAGAATCAAATAAATGGCCACATCGAGTAAAAGAATGCTTCTTGAATTAATAAAAGTACCTATAATTTCCGTTCTCCGATCTAATATAATATTTCTAAAATCAAATATAGACGGCCAATGTTTACCTTTCCCTGATCAACCAAATGCTACTAGAATCAAATAAAAACAACCAATATTTATCTTTTACCGATCAATCAAATGTGTCTACAATCAGATACAAACGGCACATGTTTACTTTTACTAATCTAAAATAAATACTTCTACAATCTAATATAAACTAGTGTTTACTTTCTCTGATTCGCCTAAGTGCTCCTAGACTCAAATATATACCACTAATGTTTGTCTATCCCCGGCTGAACGGTTCTTCGAGAACAACATGTAAACGAGCAACTTCTACCTCTAACCGATTCAATCAAATTCTTCTAGAATCACATATAACAAATTAATATTTATCGTTACCCGACCAACCGAATTCTTCTTGAATCAAATATAGCAGATCAATGTTTACCGTTGCTCGATTAACCGAATTCTTCTAGAATCAAATCAAAACATCCTGTGTTTACCGTTCCCCGATCCAACTAAATACCCCTAGAACATCCAATGTTTATATTTCCCTGATCAACCGAATATTTCTAGAATGACCTGTACACGATCAATATATATGTATCCCTGAATAAAAAAAAGAATAGGAAAGAAAAATCGTTGTAAAATACAAAATCAAGAGGAATGTAGAAATTAATAGCGATACACTTCTGAATAATGGGCGCGTGGCCGAGTGGTTAGAATGTTCGTATTCTGACCATGAGACCTGGGTTCGAATCTCACCATGGTCGATTTGTCAAGAACGATATCATCGCACTGGTAGCAAAACCATACGTGTTGACCCAATCCTTGTTCACATTGTTGATCACGCTAGATAACATGCTCTTTCTCAGTAACTAAGGTCTGTTCAGCATAGTTGCAGTATAAACCACAGTTGGGAGTCGAATAAGCACAAATGAAGGATTTGTAGACGGGTATACAAGTGGCCAGATATAAACTACTAAATCTATCTTTACTTCAGTTAATTTTATAAATTCATTTGGTCAGCTCAAATTTTAACAATTTCACAAATTTAAATTCACAGAGAACACCAAAAATTTCGAATCGCCAAACGCTAAAAATAAATTTGAAATCCTAAACCACGAATCAGAAGATGAAAACCCTAAACGTAAGTTATTTCTTCCTAAAGACAATATGCATCTTCTTTTTATTTCATCTTTTTGTATATAAACTCTATATCTACTATGCCAAGACTAGTTGAGTATTTACGGTAACGTTTTCTTGTACTAGAGTTATGTCTATTGCGTAAGCGATTCCAAGTACCAGTTCCTTTGCAATGATGAATTGTTCAAAATGGCTTCCGAATCCAGAATAATAAAGAAAATGGATTCAAGTAAAGATCTAGATATAGGTCCAAGAATAGAAAAATATTTAAATTCTCATATGCGACAGTATTCTACTTTTAATAAAACCTGGAAAAATATGTCATCATGACAATATCAGATTTTTGCATGCTCCGGGAGGTACTAGACTTCTCCTGCAATGCTCTATCTTTAAATGCGTCAGATAAGAGCAAATATTGCACTGTGCTACCATATATGGTCTGGATATCCCATATCCGTACTACCTAGTTTTGAAAGAGTATAATTGATTGACTAATTTGATATTTACGGCTCATCAACCATTTGAAGGCCAGTGTGACTACACTAGGAAGACATCAAAGAAATCGATAAGTTTGTCTATCTGAGAAGTGTCATCACTAAAGATGGGGGGGGACAGATGAAGACATCAAGAGCCAAATCAACAAAGCCTGACATGTTTTGAACACTCTGCGGCGAATCTGGAGATCAACAGCCCTTTCACTTCACAACAGAATCCAGATCTTCAAAACCAACGGTCCTATAATACGGCTCAGAAACCAAACGGGTAACCAAACTGATGTAGCCTTGTTAGTGCTCGAAATAACGACACAAAGAGATGAATTGATTTAAACAAATATATTAACAGAAACAATCATACAATCATATACAAACGAGTGTGTTACAGCAAGAATGTTTAGTCCTACTGTCAGAGCTGACTGCAAGAAACTTCTTTCTCCAAAAGGCAGTACCTGCTCTTATTTATAGCTGGCTGAGTACATGCGTGCGTGGGTAACTTACCATAACACAAACCAACACCATCAAACTCCAGGCATTTACCAACCGATGTCTCAGGAACATCCTCAATATCAGGTGGCCGGAAGTCGTCTCCAACGACCAACTGTGGGACAGGACCACACAAACCCCAATCGAGATTGACATCAAGAAACGAAAGCGGTGATGGATCGGCCACAAAACTCCGAAAACCTGCTTCTTGTGGAACCAGGCAGGCCCTTTACTGGAATCCACAAGGGAAGCCAAAAGTGGGTCGACCAAAACAGACTTGACGCAGAAGTGTTGAGGCAGAGCTGAAGGCAGCCAGTACGACATGAGCCTAGCTGAAGTGGAACAGCGTCCATCGGAGAGGTGTTGTTGCGGCCCTATGTTCCCCAAAGAATCAAGAGGCGTAACGATAAAGACCATTTTGAAGGTTATTTAAAGCCAGGCATTATTTTTAAATTGCAAGATTTTTTTTGGATGTAATAAGGATTTTATTGACACTAGTAATAGCTGGGAGAGAATATGTGGATTCTTAGCTTTCCCAAGTGTATTTGAACGTAAATAAATATAACGAACCAGAATGGAATTGGAACTCGGCTCTCCGATTTCCAATTCTGAGCCGTTATCCATTACACAAACTGCACATCAAAGGACCTGGTATTTTCAATCGGTCACCCATTTAGATAATGTGTAGGCTCGGCGTTGCTTATCTTCAGTGATCATACGGAAATCTTTGTTTCAAAGCGATGAGGTCGTAAACCTGAACGCAAAGAATATGAGCAATTCATGATAATAAAAATATAACCATACCTGACGACCTTCTAGCCCAACTATCACCGCCACAGCACATCCAAGCTTTCAATACCTGCTATTCCCAAGCGCTCTCTCATCAAAGCACTGTCTAGGCTCGCCGTTGCTTAACTTCCGTGTTCGTACGAGAACCAATGTTTCGACGTGGTACGGTAGTAAGCTTTGACAGTTACAAAGCATTTACGCGACTTTGTGTGTGACGAATTGCATTCCACTCTACAACTTCTTTACCCGCAGACAAAACATTCTTAGCCTCTTGCTAATCTATTGTTATTCGCACAGCAAATGTCCAGGCGAGATACAGTCATTATTTCCGGCTCTTCACACCTTCACCGCTGGGAAGCACAATGTCAAGTCCACAAGTTGAATCTTCCGTTCGTATTCCATAGGTAAGGCAGGGGTTTAATTCAAAATAAATTTGAAGATTCACATATAAAAATCTTCTCATAATAATAAGGACTTAGCAAAATATACCATCAATATTACGACATTGTCAAATTGGTATTTGTATGTGTAGCATACCTACGGGCGATAATGGGTATGTCCTCATTCACATAAATACAGTAGTAAATACTGTATGTTGGTCTGCAATTGGAGATTCGTCTCCAGCTATGCTGGTCAAACTCTCTGCTTCCGGATAGAGAGGATCACCAGACGAAGCTATGTCGAAGGGCAGAGTCTAATCTCGGGAAATAGCTACCCGGCCCCGTTTTATACGTGGTCTACGGGGAATTTTTGGCTGATCCTACGGGCTCGGATACCCCATATTAAATTCGGCCTTGTGCCACATCTGACCGTTTGGGGCAGTTGGTAGATATCCTGCAGATGGAGATTTATTGTGGAATTCACTTGACTCACTTCTAGCAGTTGACTACCTCTTCTAAGCGCCGCTGGAGAATCTTACATGTGTTGTTCTTGTCTTGAGTATTATCGTTCATTACCAACCTTCGTGTGATTATTCTATTCAGTAACCTTCCTTAGGTAAAAACAGGACATAAAATGGGGGATCAGTTTAATACTGTTATTAAGTCATAAAACATCCCCCTAATCAAATTGCTACATGTTAATAAAACAATTAGAAAAATACATCCAAGTACATATTAGTAAAAAATTATTAGAAGAAAAGCCTTAACAAAATAGTTTCATTTCTGTTATAATTCTCCCATTATGGTTAAATTCAAGGTAATTTTTCTGATGAGCTTTACTCCACGGTACCCTGTCTTCAAGTATTTCAGAGAAGTACTAGATTGGCAGATAGGTCCCATCGTGTTACTGTTGAAAGTGCAAAATGTAACCGCATGTTCTTTTCTTATAGTTTCTTCTCTCGGAGTTCTCTCCTATGGAACTCTATTCCGGCTTCTTGCTTTGCTCTCAACTACGATCTGCAAAAATGTAAATGCAACTGCAATCGTTATCTTCCGTCTCCTTGAATTCTGTTTTTTTTTTGGGGGGTCTATTGTTTCCAGTTATTTTTTTCAGTTTCCTTCCCTCTATTATCTTTTTTTATCTTCAATTTTCGTCTTAATGGCTTTATCTCCTTACTTATGGGGTAAGGAATAAAAAAAAGAAACTCGTATTAATATATATTTTCTCCGGTAACATAGATTTGCCTCACCTGAAACTGAACGATATCTAATTGTCTTGTTTAGTCTTTTATTTGATTGGTTAATCGATGAGAATCTGCTAAGAGATGCACACAATCTATAACTTTGCTTTTTGAAGCAATGTAATCGACGCCATATTGAAAATTACATTTTTATTCTTTAGATGAGAAACTGAATTTTGAATCCGATGAAAACGAAAAATCCGTCAAGAAATTGCAAAAAGAATCTGCATCAAGTATGTAGTAACAGAAGATTATTTTCATTCAATTATTAACTTCTATACAGTTTAGTGAATTTAACCCCGAGTAAGTCCTACTGCTCTAAAGGTAATGGGAACAACAGAACAAATAATACAAACACATGTACTGGATTCAGTTTATTAATTTTCATTGACGCTGACAATGAAAATTCGTGTAAGAACACAATCATCGAAAAGTCGTGTAAGAACACAATCATTTTCGTGTCAGCCATCTCAAATAGAAAATCATGTTATATAGAGGGTGACTGGACATTCGGACGACCCTGTAGATATCATAAACCATTAATTACATTAATAAATACAAGGGGGTTAAAAGAAGGGTCTGTAGGAGCTCATTTCGGCCATCTGGTATCAGTCAATTACGTGCCATGCGTGTTACACGCGTAGGCGATCATGTATGTTTCAGTACATGAGTGACGAGGCAGATTTTTTTCCCGCAGTAGGTTGCCATTTCTTTCTGCGGTAGACCAGTTGCCACCCAAGGCTCTAGAACCCGGTTCTGCTATTTACCCATAGCTGGTAGAAAAAGAAGAGGATTCATACCTTTCCTAAGGGTATTAGCACATAAGTGAATGTAATGGATTCGACTGGATTCCTCAATCCGAGCAGCTATCCATTACTCCATCGTGCCTCCTCTGATAAAAAAAAATTATATAGACGTGACAAGACTTTCGGACCACCCTGTAGGTCAATCATCAGAGGACTACCCAATTGTAGATAAGTAATAGGGCACAAAATAGTTCCTCTTATAAAATATTATTTCCTGTTGTGTAAAAAGTTTGGTTAATTATCAAAATTCACTAAATTTTAATTGCGTTTTTAAGTTAAAATGAAATGTAATTAATTTCTGATTCTTAGAAAACTCAAAGCAAAAAAAATCAACAAGTGAAAAAAAAGAATCCGAAAATTTAGAAATTAAACCCGGAAAATCACTTCAATTGCGTAAGTACAACCAAATAAACATTTAAGAATGCCTTTTCATGATAGTTAAACTGAGGATCAGACAAAAGAGAAGAGGATGTTAAAAGGACCTATTTCTCTTGACACTGTTATTATCACTGACTTTTTTTTTTTGCCTTTAAAAAACTATTTTTAGAAAGTTACTAAGCCATAACATAATTTGACTCAATATAGACTTTCTCGCGAGAACTGAACAAAAATGGGTTAATTTGCAGTTTAGCACCCGTGCTCAGTTTGCATTAAAAATTTCCCGAATACCTACATTCTGGTGTAAATGTACATTCTTCATTCGAATCTGGCTTGATAAATTTAATAAAATCTACGGTTTTTGCGTTATCGACAGTAAAAGTTCAGATTAATTTGCGTCGTTAGCGGCAGCCATTACTGGCGTTATTTGCATACATTCACTGCGGAAAGCTATGTGCGGAAGAACGTAGTTAACGGACTTTTTTTTTACTGATCTTGCTCGTCTCAATTACTACGCAAGAGGATGATATTATGTGCGCAAGAATCATGACAATTGTATATTGCAATCATAGTTGTTCCGCAGCGAATGTATGCGAATGAATCCGAAATTTTACTCCAAAATGGTAGATTTTATCAAATTTATCAAGCCAGATTCAAATGGAGCATGTACAATTATAAATAAATGTAAGTATTCTGGAAATTTTTAATACGAACTGAGCGCGGGTGCTAAACTGCAAATTAACCCACAAATGTTAGAGGCGATTTTTTTTCATATTCAATTGTTCATTTAAAGATTATAAAAGAAAAATTTGAGATATTTTTACAGAATTTAATCTGTGAATTATGCCAATAAATTAATTATTTACAAGAATTTAAAAATATTCTTAGAGTTCACTACAAGAATATACTTACAAAAATTATTAAAATGCGCGTACAATCTAAATATTTATGATTTACCGTATTGTAAAGCTGGTGATGGTATGGTTTTAATAACATTTCAATAATAGCTTTTTAAAATAATAAACTTTAACGAGAGAGCATAATTTAATAGCAGAGTCAAAAGAATAAAACGTCCTTTTAACACACACTTTTTTGCCTATTCTTTAGTTAAACTTTGCCATCTTTTCATTTTGTTAAACTGGGTAAACATATATAAAATAATTAAATAATTATTCATAGTTATGATTATAAGTTTTTAGAGTTTTAACCAAGTTTAATTTGTGTGTATGAGAAACCAAAGACAATTTGTCGATTGTTTGTCAGTGATCTTAATATTTCTCTCAAGAAGTGTAGCAATTAAATAGAGATTGTTTCATGGCCATCTCTGTTCAGGATTCCTTTTCCTTATTTGTTATAAAGTATCACGTCTTCTTGAGAAAGATATTAGAGTGCTTTTTCAAAGAAACGCTACAGGAAATGACCTAATGTGTAACGTCGATTCCTTTAGCATACCGATCTTTTTATATCGTGCCATGTTGAAAGTCATCTTCTTCATGTGCCTTATCTCCTCAGGATGTAGGCGACCATGGCTCTCAACAACTTCCTATCCTTTGCAGTTCTATGCAATGCTTGTCTCTTTCTACCTCTCCCAGCCTTTGTTCTTTTGTCCATATACACAAGTTCATTAAATAGGTTACTCGATATTAATTTCTGTTCATCTTAACTTCAGTATCTGCCGTGAGTGTCAAACTCTCCAAAACCCTTTTCTAACTCTTTCCTCCATGGTATTCTCATCATCCTTCTGTATAACTCTGATAATCCAGATTTTTTCTTCATGTGTGAGTAAATTCTACAACATTAACGGCAGTAGAGAAGGATTGATGTTGCGTAACATTTCAGCTCTCTTTTCTTTGTTTCTACCGAAACTTTCCTGTTTCATAATACTCGAGTCTCCTCTTCATGTGTAAGGAAATTGTCCAGCATTCACTGCCATAGAGGAGGATTGATATTACATAGCAGTTCAGATCTCTTTTCTTTGTTTCTACCGAAACTTTCCTGTTTCTTAATACTCGAGTCTCCTCTTGATCTGTAAGGAAATTGTCCAGCATTCACTTACATAGAGAAGGATTTATATTACATAGAAGTTCATCTGTATTTTCTATGTTTCGGATGAAACGTTACTGTTTCTTAATACTTGAGTCTCTTGTACATTTGTGACAAAATTGTCCAGAATTCATTGACACACAAAAATGATTGATATTACATAGCACATTTCTTTTCTTTATTTCTAAGTATTATTTTCCATTTTGTTAGTTGGCTGTTGAGGTTTTGGGAAGCACTTTTTGCTGTTCCAATTCAGATTTTGCCTTCACATTTTCTGTCCTTTGTCAAAACATCTCCCAAATCGTTAAAATTGTCTCCTTGTCTTATTTCGATGTCCACAAGTCGTAACTAGAGAATTACTGACGTTATATTTTGATTGATATTTTCTCCATCAAAGTCACTAATCTACGACTTAAATTAGGCAGATCTTCTTTCATGGTTGCATTCAAATTTAATTTCAAATACAGGAATCTCTCGGTTTCTTCTGCTAATGAGTACATTAAAAGATACGCTAATGTGTACATTAAAAGATACGCACTTATCAAAAAATCATGATTTATAGGAAATTCTCGATTTTAGTGTAATTTGTACCTCATATTTTAAGCTCATGTACAATTAATTTCTAATTTGCGTACTTTTTTTTAGATATAAGAAAGTACAATAAAAATGCCATGAATTAATATTACTTAATCTGATTTTTTAAAAATTTATTTAGAGTGGTTTCCCGCATGGTATTCTTCTGTTCTTCATATAATTGGCAGTACTGAAAAATCACCCCTTCAAATTTTCAAAATATATATT
This sequence comes from Acanthosepion pharaonis, assembly GCA_903632075.3. NCBI lineage: Eukaryota > Metazoa > Mollusca > Cephalopoda > Sepiida > Sepiidae > Acanthosepion > Acanthosepion pharaonis. The sequence continues at coordinate 580,601 of CAHIKZ030004704.1, read as the reverse complement.
AATTAGCCTTTTTAACTGAAAATTTTATTTATAAACTTTACATAGTAAATGTATACATATTTTATATTTCGATATTTTTAATACATATAAACTTCTGTAACTACCGTATTTGACGTCATATAAGACTCACTTTTTTTTTTACGAAAAATATCTTTTAAAATTCCCCTGCGTCTTATATGCCATATGTAAGTTTAAAATTCGCGATAGCTACCTGGCAATTCCTATTAGTTTGGACATTAGGGTAACTTTCAGATATCTTTTGTCTTTATTTAAAAGGCTTTTATGCAGATTGAAAGTGATATTGATAATATCCATTATATTAATTTCATCACGTTTAATATTAGTACTTCGTTTCACTAAATCATAAGCAATAAATTCAAATTAAATATTTTAAAATATATGTTTCATTAATATTTTTCATGCCATAACTTCCGATTGCATTGGTACAAATACAATCAGAATTTTTATATCCTAATTATTCCAATAAGACGTTCACAAGACGCAGGTTGTGTAGATCATATAAAGGATATAATAAAGTTTTTATTGGCTTTTTTTTTCCTATTATTTTTTGTTTAATTGTAATCATGGCTTGTTTAACTAAAATAATACCTCATAAATATAGCCTATACTGTACCATTTAGTAATAATATTACTGATTTTACTAATTACTAATTTTTCTTCATTTGCCCTGGTGAAATGGGGGTGCGCCTTATACACCCGTGCGTCTTATATGCCGACAAATACGGTAATTAAATCGTCCATATTTTTAACAAGAAATCAGACATTTCCTTTTAAGACCTTCAGAATAAACATTGAAAAATATTCCAAAAATATTTAATAGACAAATATTCAAATATGCCGTCAGAGTTGACAGTTAACCTGGCCGCTTGCTCTTGAAAAGGACCTCTAATCTGTGGTTAACTGGGGCAAGAAATGGCTCATAATTTTGTAATGCCACCAAAACGAAACTGATCACATTTAACCGCCATAGAAAATTTTTTCTGCCCACCATCAGCATGACTAATTCTCGACTCCTGTAGAGCAAAATACAGCGCCTTCTTAGACTTACGTTTTCAACTGTCTTGAAGTGGAACGTCTACATCGAATCAATAGCTGCATCTACTGCAAGGAAAGTTGGATCATTGCGTCGTGCCAGAAGGTTTTTCACGTCAGAGTCCTTCTTGCACATTTACAAATATACCATTCGTTTATGCATCGAATACAGTTACCATATCTGCTCTGTTTCCCTTGTTGTTCATCACGAGGTTCTTGACACAATCCAAAAAAAATCTGCAATGTAATCTGTCCTGACTTGGCATCTCGATTTTAGTCACTTTCTCACCGACGTGGCTTCCCTCTGTCTTTTCTACAAATATTTTTTATAGTAATTGCCCTGACGAGCTTTCCTCCATGGTGTCATTATTTACTTTTTTTTCGTATTTTTCCAATGAAATATGACCCAGTGCACATGATAATACTTCATATGCCCATTCCACGACGTCGTCCCTTGCAGACTGATTACAAATTCTCGATTGGATTTAAATAAGGAGAATTTCCAGGCCAGTCTATAGTACTTTGATTTGCTCACTGGTAAGGCTTGCCAGTATGTTCGTGCAGCGTTACAATTTTCGTACGATTCTTGGGGCAACATCCATCGCAGACAATAGCCGTAGGACAACTAACGAACTGTCGAGAAAATAGTGTCTGGGCGTGATAAAAACCTGATGTAATCACGGATGATGCAATATTTTTCAATGCCAAACAAATTTCATCATACACCCCGATAATAGATTCATATTACTTCACACGACTTCAAATGAACTAATCTGTGGAAAAAATCGAGATTGATTACATCCTGTCACTCCAGTGGGTCTAAAACTGACCGTATGTTGAAAGAAAGGAAACTAAAGCAGTTGTTTCAATTAATTTGCACAAGGGTGTATGTCCTCAAATCCTTCTTTTCTGAATTAGTTTAAAGTATACGATTTACGCTGTTAAATGTACAATCCAAGATACAATTCAAAAATACTTTTACAAATATTGGGGAGTGGTTCCTAACACCAAAGCAAAAGGTCCATATCAGCATATGTTCGAAAGGCCATCGTTGTATCTAAACAGAGCCACTCATAACTCGTGTTTCTACACACGCATGAACCCGTCGGATCATTGACTGGCGGACCCCTTCAAGTACTCTCATAGGGTTTCGCAGACCCCCGTGATACGTCGATGAAGCGTCTCTGCATTATTAATGTATGTTGCATAAGCCAGTTGTTTTAGTACCCCACAGATAAAAACCAAAGGATAGAGGTAGGGGAGAAAGTACAGGCTATAGAACCGTTCCCCACCTACGTATCCATCTTTCATGGTAGATGTCAGCCAGTGTGTCCCGAAAAATGGGACTAAAATGTGCCACTTCATGCATGGACCCCTTGCGTCTTTGTATTAGCAGGGGTACATCCGGAGAGCTCATATATTTCTTAAATAACATGCTGTTTAAAATAAACCTAATGTATAACATATTGCCATCCACTAAAAATATATATGCGTTATGTATGTTGCACAACTAGCAATAGATTAATGATGTAAGTCATTGTCTATTTGAACACTCATGCCATGTGTTCGATTCTCAGTGTCGGCCCTTGGTTTGCTGTGGTGTTTTTTCAACTTGCCTTACTCTATATATGTTTATATGTGATCATGGGCGTCCATAGAGGAAGATTGTTAGATGTGCGGTTTTATCTGGAAAATTTAATTCATAATTCGTTATACACACACACGCACACAAACACACACACACATCTATATGTTTATGTGTGTATGTGTATGTGCATACTCTGTGTGGGGGGGTAAAAATTGTCAAAATGTATACCTACAGTTATACACACATTGAATCACTTGTTCTCGTCCGATCAGTGAAGTTAAGCAAATCTGTGCCTGGTCAATACCTAGAGGGTTGACCGCTTAGGAATAACAGGTTTTAAAACTTGGATATAAAAATAGTTTAATGGATAAGGGCTCAAAATGAAAAGTCGGAAAGTCGTGTTCGAATTCCGGTCGAGTTTGTTATATTCATTTACGCGCAAATGCCCTTGGGAAAAGTATGAATCATCTTCTTCTTACCCTCCATCTATGGGTTAATACTGTACTGTACTGATGCGGCATTCACCCTGGGCGGATTGAGCCGGCTTCTTCCTGTTATGAGAAGAAGATTCTTGGGATAAATTACAGAAGTAGGGTACCCAGGCCTACTCGGATAACGTTCTTGCTTGCCGCGGGGTTCCCACAGACGCAGAGACAGGAACGACCAGAAGCCGCCGGTTACCGATGCAGACGCTCCTTGGATTTTCACCAGAGCCCTTGTTAGCCGGCGTGTGTGTCAGACCTGTCCGCCTTGGGTGGCCCTACCAGGAACGAAGTTCCGGGCGGCATAGCTCTGACACTACCGTTTACACCCCCCACCGAAATGTTAATAAACCGTAAAGTAACCTTTTTCCCTGTCTAAACGCAATCTTTCGACTACGTTGGGTTCAAGCATGAAACGGACTGTCACCGCTCTGTGTTGTTCTCCATGTCTACTTTTATATTTACATACGCTCTGTCCTTGATATCTTGACCACATGTAATCCTAAGGAGCCAGGCAAACCTCCTAGGTTTCACCTAAACGGATATTCAGGGTAAAACAGGCTTTACCCTGAAGATCCGTTTAGGTGAAACCTAGATAGGTTTTCCTGGTTCCTTAGGATTATCTTAGATTTTGCTCTACTTAGTGTACTTTATGTGATTGTCTTTTTACTCTTGTTTATTTTTTCTTTGGACTTGCAGCTTAAACACTTGACGATTGTTTTCGTCTTGGTTTAATGTTCTTCGTTCTTTCTTTTTTTATCCCCCATTTTTCCTCGTTTATCGATTTGTTCGACTGCAAGTCGAGCTATCCGAGGTTTTTCCAAACCAGTACTACCATTTATATATATATATATATATATATATATATATATATATATAAAAATAATAACAAAGAACAGTAAGATTTATAATCTGGTGTTATTATTAATTATTTTTATTTTAAAAAACAGTACTCGTTACAATTCAGTAGAGCCTAAACATTATCAATTTACTAATTTAAAAATATGTTTCAATCGCTACACATGAATTACCATGTTTTAAAAAAAAACAATTAAATCTTAAATTTAATTGTGGAATTAATTTTGAAATCTTTATCTCTGATTCATTTTCAAGCGATTTCTAGAAGAATTTATTTTGAAATTTATTGGGTTTATAAGCACATACAATCTTGATATTATTACTAGTCAACGTAACGGGGAAAGTTAATCATTATATTAATATAATGATTAACAAATAATCTGTATCAAATCTAAGCAACTTTCAAAATCAGTTTAACTTTAGCTAGGGTAGGGGTGCCTGTTCAACAAATGATGACATCCGTTTTTCGCATGTCGTCTGATTTTTGTTTGTTTTTTCTTTTTTTTTTGTGGCAGATTTTTCTGGCATCTTTATTTTGCTGTTTAATATCCAATTTTATACATCATATTTTTAAATTAATAAATTTATAATACATACATACATGCACACACACACACCGACAATTATTTTAAGACATTTTTATGTTTATAAATTCTTTTTATAGATACAAATATTTAAGTAAATGCTCTGTTTATATTAAACAGTATTAAACAACATTAACCGGCATGAATGTCGGAGAAATTTTCATAGAAATTTTCTGTCGGACGAATATTTTCTATAAAAATTTCTCGGACATTCAGGCCGGTAAATTTTGTTTAATACTGTTTATTATAAAACAGAACATTTACTTAAATATTTGTATCTATAAAAAGAATGTATAAATATAAAGATATATATATATATATATATATATATATATATATATATATATATATATATTATTTATTTTTTCCCTCGTTCTTTTATTTTTTTTCCTTTTGGTGGGAGTGAGCGAGTACAAAATCAAAAGACTCTAGTGATTTCGACCAGTATCGTTCTTCAGGGAGCTTGCACATCATGGGTTGATAAAGGTCTCTTTATGGCTCTTTGTTCTGACAAATGACATGTGAGGCGGCTACACAATGAGGTGGTCGTATGCCCGATGTAGATAATTAAGCTCCTACTATAATTCACAAGTAATACACGAATAATACACCTCAGAGAGTCAAAACATGAAAATAAACTAACAACACCAAAACAAAACCCCTTGAAAAAGGCTAATCATGTGGCCGAAAGCGTATTCGATTATGGACGGAATGGACAATTTTTGAACTCTCCTACCAAACCGAAAAATGTAAGAACATTGGGAAAACTAACTGAAAAATTAATAAATTTTACCTTGTCCTTCATATTTAACGAAAGATTTTTAAAAAAATGTTGCTGCACACACACACACACACACACACACACATATATATATATATATATATATATATATATATATATATATATATATATATATATATATATATATATATATATATATATATATTTATTATTATTATACATATATATATATATATATATATATATATATATATATATATATGTAGTAATATATTTTATTTGTTTTTTATTGAAGTGAGCAGATTCGCTGGTCTGAAACAAGGTAAGTGAAGCTATTCAGAATCTTATTTTGTTTGTTAAAACAGTTTGATACTATTTTTTCAATTTTAATAAAAATAATAACAGAATTTCACGAAGTATTCCAGCAAGTCGCTGCATTCTTGAAGCACGGTCATCTTCAGGAAGAAGACAGAATACTAGATAGGGAAGTATGTAAAATGAAGGAAATAGCATATATTAGATTCTGTCAAGAACAGATTCTATCAGTAAAGCAGTAGTAAAAATTGTCCCGGTATCTTATAGGATTGGCTATATGGCTGTCGATCCAAGGTTAAACCAGCAACTTTTTTTTTACTAATGGTGAACGCCATAGTGTCTCGTAAAGTTTTTTGCAACCAGACTTTTTCTATAGTAAGCCGAGTTGGTTGTGTTACTACATTATTTTCTATAGGTCTCCTGGGAGCTCTCTACTAAACTTAACCTGCCCTTTCATCGTAGTGACAATCAAATCTAATTTTTTTTTTTTTTTCACTAAGAGGACAGTTTTTACTCGTGGTGTTAAGCTGCATAATGCAAAAGTCGGAATTAACTGTTTTTCTTGCACGTGACAGTAACTGCGATACTGAAATCCGAAGGCGTATTTAGGTAGCCAAAGGTGCAATTTAAAAGTTAAGCAGAGTATTAAGAGACAAAAACTTCATTAGAAAAACAAAAAAGAGTACTGAACGTGATATCTGTCCTCCTTCCACAAGCGAGAAGTGCAAGAAAAAAATCTGTTAGCATAAAACTTTGCCAGCTCATCTGTGAATTGCTGACATTTCGACGCCAGTCTCACTGCACTTAAATTCATCAAGTCTAGGTACCATAGCGAAGAGCTCGTCCGAACAATTACCATAAAAATATTTCTAGAAGTCACAGAGAAGCAAGCTTACGGCGGTCGGAAAGTGACTGAAGCCGAGCCGCCAGATCAAGACCAATAATATTGCTGATTCCTTTTTTGGATCTTATCAAAGAGCACAAAGTAAATAACAAGGGCACCGGACCATATGTGGCAGCAATATTCTAAGCATGGACAAATGGTAGACTTATAGATATATAAGATAGATTCTGGGAGAATCGAACGACACAATGAACCGACTTTCTTAGTAGCTGACTTAGCAATCGATTAAATCCACTTTATGTCAGCTGAAAACGTTAGCCGGAGAAAGCGCAACGTATCACTTAGGTTAACATCCGCCATACTGATGGAAGGCAGAGAGGGGTCTCTCAGACGATTAATAGAGAGAAGTTAAGTTTTGGAGACGTTAAAATTATCAAGCCATCTTTTGGCCCAGTTAACAACGGACTTGAAGTCGTTTTAGACATCGGCTGCCATTAAAATTGCTAAACAAAATTTTTAGATTTCTCATCGTTCAGAACTTATGCGAATATTGGAAAAGATTTATTTTCACTAAAGCTGGTTATATTTGGGTAAATGATGTCTTTGGTTTATTTCTGAATATAATGTTTAAACAGGGACTAACTATCAACTGAATGAAGACAGAAAGTATGGTCATCAGTAAGAGAAAAATCCCAAGATGCTAGTTACAAATTCGAAATATCAGTATCAAGCAGGTGCAGAAGTTTATATATCCGGGGTGCCTTTTTAACAGCTTATGGAAAATGCGGCACCGAGATCCGAACACGCATTGGATTAGCAAAAGAAGGATTCCAAAAGCTAAAAAGGCGCTGAGGAACGGAAAAATTTCTTTAAAAAAGAAAATGTGCTGGATTGATATCTGATATCCATCCTCTTATATGGCAGTGAATGTTGGACAGATGAAGAAAAGACTTGAAGCAAAAAGAATGAAAAATGTGGTTTTCCAGAAGGATACTTAGAATATCATGAACTGATCATGAGAGCAACGACGAGGTTTTAGAGAAAGTCGAAATAAAATGGACACTTACAATTAACATTATGAAAAAACAGTTGAAAACAGCAAGGCCTCTGATAATACATTTTTGAAAAAATAATATTACCAGCTATACGTTTTTGAAAAAAATAATATTACCAGCTATACGTTTTTGAAAAAATAATACCAGCTGTACATTTTTGAAAAAAAAATAATATTATCAGCTATACATTTTTGAGGAAAAAATATTAACAGAAATAGATTTTTGACAAAACAAAAATATTACAAGGAAAAAAAAGTTGTCGGCATTAAATGACCCATTGAGGTTGATATGCCGTAAAACAAAACAAACCAAACCAATATATACTTTTGTCTATTTAGTGAATTCATTTTATATCCATATGCAGGTGGTTTTCTTCCATTATAAGTTCAGGATTTGTTCTAATATACTGTGTGAGATTTAGTTTTCAGTTTTTTATAAATTGATTTTTTTCGTTGTTTTAAAGAGAGACCGAAGAGGACACTGAGTTCGAACACAGAAAGTAAGTAAAATATATTTGTTAATTTTCTTTCATTTATTTAAAAATTATTTTTCTTATTTCTTCTAAAAATAAATTGAAATAAAAACTCACCATGTAACTTAGTTCGTAATTTGACCTCAACTATGACTTGTCATAAGGGTTCGGTCTTTATGAAAAGACATTCAAATCTTTCTTTTCACCCACACAATCGCCACATTCACTACTGAATTGTTTAAAACATACCAGGTTAACACCCTGCATATATTATTCTAAGCCTGACCTGTGCATTTGTTACGAGTGTCTCTTGATAGTTTTATGGTCTTGTGTCATCATTATATATATATATATATATATATATATATATATATATATATATATATAAAGAAATACAATGACAAAGTCCTTTAGGAATACATCGGACTAAAGTGATGTTCATGTGCTGAAGGACCAATCTCGTCACACGAAAAAATATTTCCAATTTGCCGTTGAATTTGATAAAATTCTTCTGTTAGCAAATTTATATATCTCTTTTGCACACACACGCACACACACATACACTATATATATATATATATATATATATATATATATATATATATATATATATATATAGTATTAAGTTGAAAGTGTTTTAGGTGCCAAAACTGCTGATTCATTTTCCGTAGATTACTGGTGGACAAGCATTTTAGGCAGTCAGTTTTTGTCGTAACGTGCTCGATATCAAAAGGTATGGATAGAGCGTTAATAGAATCAATCTCTCTCTCTCTCTCTCTCTCTCTCTCTATATATATATATATATATATATATATATATATATATATATATATATATATATATATATATATATATATATGGTATCAAAAATATTATTACACAATTTGGGGCGGGTTCCTCACATCAAAACAAAGACAAAATCCAATATAAACATATGTCCACAAATATTTCTTTTTTGAGCTATTAATTTTAAAGAAGGTTTACTGTAGATGCCACTGTGTTGCCATGTAGACTTGGTTACATTTGTCATTCGTGTACATTTGTGTCTAGTCTGTCTTCAACGTTTAGCGTGTATAGTAGTGAGTTAACTGAGAAGTGTTCCGTTTAACAATGGTAAGGTATTTATATCTTGAGCAGGTAGATATGATTTTTACATACCGCCACGCATATAGCATTTGTCACGAAGCTGTACAACTGAATCAGATTGCCTTTCCATATAAACTCACCAGGATATATAAACTCTACAGGACATATAAGCTCTCTATGATATATAAACTCTACAGGACATATAAGCTCTCCATGATATATAAACTCTACAGGACATATAAGCTCTCCATGATATATAAACTCTACATGACATATAATATAAACTCTACAGGACATATAAGCTCTCCATGATATATAAACTCTACATGACATATAAGATATATAAAACATATAAGCTCTCCATGATATATAAACTCTACATGACATATAAGCTCTCCATGATATATAAACTCTACAGGACATATAAGCTCTCCATGATATATAAACTCTACATGACATATAAGCTCTCCATGATATATAAACTCTACAGGACATATAAGCTCTCCATGATATATAAACTCTACATGACATATAAGCTCTCCATGATATATAAACTCTACAGGACATATAAGCTCTCCATGATATATAAACATATAAGCTCTATAAACTCTACAGACATATAAGCTCTCCATGATATATAAACTCTACATGACATATAAGCTCTCCATGATATATAAACTCTACAGGACATATAAGCTCTCCATGATATATAAACTCTACAGGACATATAAGCTCTCCATGATATATAAACTCTACAGGACATATAAGCTCTCCATGATATATAAACTCTACAGGACATATAAGCTCTCCATGATATATAAACTCTACATGTCATATAAGCTCTCCATGATATATAAACTCTACAGGACATATAAGCTCTCCATGATATATAAACTCTACAGGACATATAAGCTCTCCATGATATATAAACTCTACAGGACATATAAGCTCTCCATGATATATAAACTCTACATGTCATATAAGCTCTCCATGATATATAAACTCTACAGGACATATAAGCTCTCCATGATATATAAACTCTACAGGACATATAAGCTCTCCATGATATATAAACTCTACAGGACATATAAGCTCTCCATGATATATAAACTCTACAGGACATATAAGCTCTCCATGATATATAAACTCCCCAGGACATATAAAGCTTCCCATTATATTCTTTGTTATAAGCTGGGTTTTTCTTCATTTGTTAAGAAAATGTGTCTGTCTGTGTGTCTCTGTGTTTGTGTATGTGTGTGTATATGTTTTCGACAGAATAACCACGTTACCGTCAAAAGTAAGTGTCTTACAATACCCCACTGCTCTAATCTCGGACCGGTGTCTCTTGAGTCAACAAATGCAGTACTCAAACAATTGTTTATTATTCATAAAAGCTATCGTAGTAGGTCTATAACAATGTAGGAAGAGTGATTGATATCGGATGAGGAAAGAGTGAATGTAGATTTGAATCATATCAGACATACAATCAGCTGTGCATGACTCGATAATCGCTATAGGCATGAAATACGCAGTCAACATGCAATTTTGATTCTCTCACACACATACACACACATATTAATCACTTCACACTAATTAATACAGAAAAGCTACTAAGTCACAAGGGGTTACTGGGTGTGAAAGGATTAGAGAAAAGATTAAAAATTAAGATTAAAATATTAAGGAGCGAAAACAATAGAGAAATAATACAGAAGACAGAAGACAACGATTAATATTGCATTCAAATTTTTGAAGATCAAATTTGGCCGGAAAGCATGGAGTCGGAAGAGAGTTCCACAAGTGAGAAGTGCGAGAAAAAAACTGTTCGCATAGAACTTACGGTTGCATCTATAAACTGATGTGATTTGATGAGGCTTTGTTGCCAATCTAGTACTGCACTTAAATTCATAAAATCTAGGTACCATGGTGGTAAGTACATTAGAATAATTTTCATGAAAGCATTTATAGGCACGGCGAAAGTGACTGAGTCCGAGATGCCAGGTCAAGGACAATAAAATTGCAGATTTTTTCTGGATTTTATCAATAATCACTGAATATATAACAGTAGCACCAGACCATATGTGGCAACAATATTCCCAGCATGGCGGACTTGAAATCTTTGTACGTGTCTTCCACCAAGCAAGACTGAATAAATATGTTACCGTCAACTGGAGGACATGATCTGTAACTAGGCACGGAAAGATGGATAATATGAATCAGCTAAAACTGAAGTAAACCTGAGATTTGATGGATTTTTGAAGAATGTGGCCGTATATGCTTAAAAAAATCTGAGCGGAAATTTTCTTGATAAAGAGTTATGTGCATTGACACCAGACTGGATATCAACGTTATAGTCAGCAAGTGGAATTAATCTACCAAAAAGAATGTAGACAATCCTCCAGGAAGTAAATCGAAGAAAAGAATCAGTCAGTTATGGGCCATACGTGATACACAATCGGGCGATCATGTATTTTTCGATACATGACTGACGAGTCAGATTTTTTCCCGCAGTAGGTTGCCATTTCTTTCTGCAGTGGACCAGTTGCCACCCAAGGCTATAGAACTCAGTCTGTCCTGCTCTTTACCCATAGCTGGAGAGAGAAAAATACCTTTCCCAAGCACTTAAGTGAATGTAATGTATTCGACTGGAATTCGAACTCGGCTCTCCGATTCCTTAATCTTATTCGCTATCCATTACTCCACTATGTCTCCTATAGTCAGTTATGTGCCATGCCTGATACAGAATCAGGCGATCACGTAACTTTTGATACATGACTGACGAGTCAGATTTTTTCCTGCAGTAGGTTGCTATTTCTTTCACTAATGGCTATATCCTAATCCTCATAAACACGTTGGACACTATTGTAAGTGGGGGTAATATGCTGTCTAAGTAGTTCACCACTAGCAGTGGTTTACCTACTTAACGTCGCTGGCGAGTATTGTATTTTGTTTATTTTAGAAAGATTACCATTTCATTTCCAACCTCCTTTTTCATTATTCCTCATTCAGTAACCCTTTCTAGGTTACAACAAATCTAAAAATATTTTCTGACTTTAAATAAACTGAAAAAAGGTTGATAAGCCGTAAAATTCGAAACAGTCAATCAGTCAAATACTTATCAGCTACACAGGCATGACTTTTAGAATTATTTACATAGTCTGGAATATAAATATATAGAAACAACCTTGGCCATAAAGTGGGGGATAAATTCATATATTGATTGTAATATAGATTTGAATCCCACTTCATATACATTAATAACAAAAGAAAAAATCCATTTTTTTTCCTCAGACCATAATCCGGAGCCAATGACATTGGGCGCTTTCTCACAAAATAGGCAACTCAGACGGAACCCGAAACGAAGAAAATTTGGCAGAAATTGTAATTATTCTTTTAATTTCCTTCTTTTGGTCTGGCATTTTTTTCTTCAGGATGAATCACGTGTTTCTTTACTTTGCGTTGACATTTCTAAATATTATCATAGGATATATGTGATTGTAAAAATAGATAAATCGATATGATTAATATTAAATAATGATGGCCATTACTTAATCAGGTCTTCCCAATACAGAGTGCCCAGTAAAAAGGGCGGCAAATTTATTCTTTGAGAAAATCTCTAATTAGTCCATCCTAGATCTGAATGCTATAGGCTAATTGTATCTGGAGTCAGTCTATATTTCTGAGATGAGATATTATGTACACTATTTACATTATTCGTCGTAATAAATATGGCGACAAAGTTAAAGACAATATTCCGAATAAATCTCCAACTATTCAAATGTAATGTCAATCGACATCTCCAGTTGCTTTGATCTATCCACTATCCTTCTCCTCATCCTTTCTTCTATCACTCCTATCTGATCTTGCTCTAAATTTTCTGTAACACCTTGCGTCCTAGTGGCTTCCCGCCTTGCTTGGGGTGAAAGGCTTTAAAAAAAATGTAATTAGTGTATCTGGAGTATACTTCTAAATCAATGTCTGTGTATATTTCTCTAACTGTTTACACTAATTACATTGTTGCCCTCATCTTTGTTGCCATGTGCCTCTGCTGGATATCTGGTTGCAGTTATTTCCCTTTTGTACCTCAGCTCTTCAAGTTTCTGCACACATGGCCCAGTTGATAAGAGACTTGGTTAAAGCGATACAGTGACGTGACCCAAAGAGTTGTGAGTTCAATATCTGACTTCTTTAGTGGTGAACAAACATTTGGAGCATTGAGTTACAAAAGGAAAACAACTTTTTCTTTTACTGGACAGCTTGTAGTCGTATTACTATCTGTTCACCATCGTTTTGGAAATAGAACACAACATATTTGACCTACTAATTACTCCCACACATAATGTACATTTAAAGCATATATATATATATATATATATATATATATATATATATATATATATATATATATATATATCCTTGGAAAAAGTACTAACTGGGTACTGTAGCCTTGGATGGCAACTGGTCTAGGAGAAAGACAACTCTGAATTCAAAACCTGCGGACGGTCATTTGGGGACCTTGCGGCACGTAATGCACCAGGTCTCTGTATTCGGCCCTTCAAAAAGTGTGGATGGTCCTGCACGAGGCCTTCACCAATATAATCAAATCTCATGTGCTGGTGTCGGGCTGTCGGTTTCAAAATATCCTTTATCCATTGTCTCTTAGCCGTGGGGGTTCTGCTTATCAATCCACGCTTTGGGTCTTCGCCTCTCTTTTCCTTTCTTTCCTTTCTTTTCTTTTTCTGCCTTGGTAAATGGTGCCACAAAAATCATATATGCCAAAATTGTGGAATAATAATTATTTATCTTAAAAATACGTACGAAAACAAACTGTTTTTCATTGCTTTTGCTTTTTTTTCCCTAAGAGACTTTCTAAAAAAAAGGACAAACGGATATATACATTTTTAATTAAATAACAAATATCTACGTAAATAAATAGAATTGTATATCAGTTTATTTTTCATTTAAGATATTTAATTATTATCACCTTAATGTTTGCACATTTACTATAAAAAAAAAAAAAATTCGCTCATTTTTTTACAAAAAGCTTTGATTTTTTTTTTTTTTTGGTTTTTAATTCAGAAAATATTAGAAAAGTATGCAGATATGAATTACGTCGGCACAGTTACAAATTTGGCATTTCTAACTAACAGTTACATCCAATAACTCTGTAAAAAACCCAATGATTATACTGTATCGATATTATGAACATGATCCCATTTGTAAAATAGTAAAAAAAAATATATATTTAATTCCTAACAAATACCTCGCCTTGAGGTATTACGAAAGCTAATCTGCAAATAAGTATTCCTCGAAAATAATAATTTTTGAATTTTTTTTTATTTTTTTTTTTACGTGGGAACCAGTATACTTAAGTAGTACCCGCATTTGAAAATGATGTAATATCAAAGAAATTCTTCAAAGATATACGACATTGTTACTTATCTTACTTCAGTGAAAAATCGCCGTAAGAATAAAAAGCATGCGCTGAGAAATAGAAGACTGAAACCAGGAAAACACGGTTGGTTCAATTTTAAATATTTATAATATCTGAATAAAAAAGGACAAAGCTTTTAAAATACACGGTATACATTTCAAGGGAGACAACTTTTTAAATATATTGAGTTTTTTAGGCAATGTTTAGCTTTGTGCCTGCAAAAAAGACAATTATTCCGCGTTATTAATGTTTTTTTTTTTGGTTTTTTTCATGTTTTTCTTTTCTTTTTTTACAATGATATTCAGACTTTACAAGGTCGACTTATATACTGAGTATAAAAAATAAACAAGATTCGATGATACTTTAACTTTCTCCTTAATTACTTGGCGGCTGTAGAATGTAAAAACGGCCTGGACGTTGTGATGAAAGGCGTTTATCTTTCATCTTATTTGATGAAAAGCGTTTATCTTTCATCTTATTAGATGAAAAATAAACGCTTCAGAACGGTAAAAGGCCGATTTATACTCTGAGTATAAATAAACAAACTTCGATGATAATTTAACTTGAATTCCACATCATTACTTACTCGACGGCCGTAGAATGTAAAAACTAGGCTATGCGCGGCTTTCATGTCCTGTCAGTGGCAAAATTTTCAAGCCTTCTTTTCCTAAGGGTCCCAGAATTTTCAACAGTTTCTTTACGATTCGATCCTCTTTATTTCCATTTTCCTTCAGACTTCCTCGTCTTTTATATGCACTGACCATTCTCAGCATCTTTCGACAGAACCCCATTACAAGTTATATTTGATTTCATTGAAAGTATGACGCGCGTGATTATTAATTTTGCCTTGTTTATTTCACATCTTATTAATGGTCCCTCTTTTTAATCTCAACAACTAAATTATTTTTATATTCTACGAGTATAAAAAATCGATGATAATTTAACTTGAATTCCATATCCTTACTGACAGCTGTAGAATGTAAAAATGACCTGCATGTTGAGATGAAAAGCATTATTAATAAGATGAAAGATAAATGCTTCAAAATGAAATCCTTAAAATTCTTAATAGAATAAATTCAGGAAAGAAAATGCTCATTACTTTTTAAAACTCTGTAGCTAATTTATCATAGCGTATATCTAAACTAGTTACAGTAAGACGAAAAATCGAACTTGCTACTATAGTATAATATGTACCATCCATTTTCTATATTTGCAAGCTGTTGGAAGTATGAAATATGAAGGGGTTAGGGGTTAGAGGTTAGAGTCAGGGTTAAATGTTAAAGGTTAGGGTTAAGGTTACAGGAAGTTAACAGTGAACTATTTATGTATTAAAAATCATTTACAATTATTTATACAAAAAAATAAAAAATCATCCAATAGTGATTTTAATGTATGTAAACTGATTTGATGTCATTTAAAGAAAACAATAAACAGATCATCGTTTTTTTCTGAGTATATTTCAGCAATAATGAGTGTATCATCATTTACAGTAGGCTGCAAATGCCTCGGTAGATATCATGTTATTGTAACCCCAAATTTAAACACGCCTTTTTTTGTTTCTTGTTTAAAAAATGTTTTTTACCCTGTACAATATGCAGGAGTCATACGAGGTTAGCGGCTAAAGATTAAAAGGTACACTTTATGGGGATTTGTATAATATGATAACGGTTTACCTTACACTTGAAAAAATTAAGAATGTCGTGATCAGGAAAATATCCTCTTCGAAGCCGATCCCACAAAGCATATATGTTATATGGATACAGTGTCAATTCGATCTCTAACTTTTGACTGAGGTGTGTAGACATAATTAATTTTTGTAGGAAAAGAGACTTTCATTCTTTTTCTCTTTTTTTCTTTTTTTTTCATATACACTTTTAATTAAAGAATAAAAATATACGTTGAATTTCAGTGTAAAAAAAAAAAACGTCCGTGGGAAAGTGGCTGTAGTATGGAAAATATTTCGTCACTCATAAGAACGCAGAGACGTTTTAAAATTCTGTCTCGACTGGAAAGTTTAGAGTGGGCAACACCTGTCCATATACGACAGTAATACTCTATTTCGCCTCTTGTAAAAGTAGACGATACCAGCAAGCGTTATATAAAGTATATTTCACAATGTCGAAACAAAATAATCGGACACAAATCAAGGACCACAAATGATAGAGTAATGGAAATTACATTTATTAAAAAGTAAAAGGATAACATTTTAGGATCTGCAACCATTTAGTTTCAGAAAAGGATGCAGATATCAATTATGTCGGCACAGTTATAAATTTAGCATTTGTAATTAACAGTTACATCCAATAACTCTGTAAAAAAATCAATAATCTATTTTATACTGTATTGCTAATACGAACATGATCCCATTTGTAAAATAGTAAAAAAATATATATTTTTTAAATTTCTAACAAATGCCTCGCCTTGAGGTATTACGAAAGCTAATCTGCAAATAAGTATTCCACGAAAATAATAATTCTTGAATTTTTCTTCTTTTTTTTTACGTGGGAACCAGTATACTTAAGTAGTACCCGCATTTGAAAATGATGTAATATCAAAGAAATTCTTCAAAGATATACGACATTGTTACTTATCTTACTTCAGTGAAAAATCGCCGTAAGAATAAAAAGCATGCGCTGAGAAATAGAAGACTGAAACCAGGAAAACACGGTTGGTTCAATTTTAAATATTTATAATATCTGAATAAAATAGGACAAAGCTTTAAAAATATACGGTATACATTTCAAGGAAGACAACTTTTTAAATATATTAAGTTTTTTTAGGCAATGTTTAGCCTTTGTGCCTGCAAAAATAGACAATTATTCAGCGTTATTAATATTTGTTTAGTTTTTTTTGTTTGTTTGTTTGTCTGTTTTCATGTTTTTCTTTGCTTTTTTACAGTGATATTCAGACTGTACAAGGTCGACTTATATACTGAGTATCAAAAATAAACAAGATTCGATGATACTTTAAGTTTATCCTTAATTACTTGGCGGCTGTAGAATGTAAAAACGGCCTGGACGTTGCGATGAAAAGCAACATTAATAAGATGAAAGATAAACGCTTCAGAACGAAATCCTTAAAATTCAGAAAACACAGGATTATTATCTTTTTTTTAAAAATCTGTAGCGAATTTATCATAGCATGTATCTAAACTAGTTGCAGTGCACAAAAAAATTTAAACGTGCTTTCATTTTCTTGTATTTTTTTTTTTTTACAATGCTATCCACTCTGTAAAAGGCCGATTTATATTCTGAGTATTAAAAGTAAATGAACTTCTATGATAATTTAACTTGAATTCCACATCATTTCTTACTCGACGGCCGTAGAATGTAAAAACTAGGCTATGCGCGGCTTTCATGTCCTGTCAGTAGCAAAATTTTCAAGCCTTCTTTTCCTAAGGGTCCCAGAATTTTCAACAGTTTCTTTACGATTCGATCCTCTTTATTTCCATTTTCCTTCAGACTTCCTCGTCTTTTATATGCACTGACCATTCTCAGCATCTTTCGACAGAACCCCATTACGTTATATTTGATTTCATTGAAAATATGACGCGCGTGACTATTAAATTTTGCCTTGTTTATTTCACATCTTATTAATGGTCCCTCTTTTTAATCTCAACAACTAAATTATTTTTATATTCTACGAGTATAAAAAATCGATGATAATTTAACTTGAATTCCATATCCTTACTGACAGCTGTAGAATGTAAAAATGACCTGCATGTTGAGATGAAAAGCATTATTAATAAGATGAAAGATAAACGCTTCAAAATGAAATCCTTAAAATTCTTAATAGAATAAATTCAGGAAAGAAAATGCTCATTACCTTTTAAAACTCTGTAGCTAATTTATCATAGCGTATATCTAAACTAGTTACAGTGGGAGAAAAATCGAACTTGCTACTATAGTATAATATGTACCATCCATTTTCTATATTTGCCAGCTGTTGGAAGTATGAAATATGTTAGGGTTAGGGGTTAGAGGTTAGAGTCAGGGTTAAATGTTAAATGTTAGGGTTAAGGAAGTTAACAGTGAACTATTTATGTATTAAAAATCATTTACAATTATTTATACAAAAAAATAAAAAATCATCCAATAATAATTTTAATTTTTGTAAACTGATTTGATGTCATTTAAAGAAAACTGTAAACAGATCATCGTTTTTTTTCTGAGTATATTCCAGCAATAATGAGTGTATCATCATTTACAGTAGGCTGCAAATGCCTCGGTAGATATCATGTTATTGTAACCCCAAATTTAAACACGCCTTTTTTTTTGTTTCTTGTTTAAAAAATGTTTTTTACCCTGTACAATATGCAGGAGTCATACGAGGTTAGCGGCTAAAGATTAAAAGGTACACTTTATGGGGATTTGTATAATAAGATAACGGTTTACCTTAAACTTGAAAAAATTAAGAATGTCGTGATCAGGAAAGTGTCCTCTTCGAAGCCGATCCCACAAAGCATGTATGTTATATGGATACTGTGTCAATTCGATCTCTAACTTTTGACTGAGGTGTGTAGACATAATTAATTTTTGTAGGAAAAAAGACTTTTATTTTTTATTATATACACTTTTAATTAAAGAAGAAAAAATATACGGCGAATACCAGTGTACAAATAAAAAAAGAAAAAAAAACATCCGTGGTAAAGTGGCTGTAGGATGGAAACAAATTCATCACTCATAAGGACGCGGAGATGTTTTAAAATTCTATCTCGACTGAAAAGTTTAGAGTGGGAAACACCTGTCCATATACGACAGTAGTACTTCATTTTCGGCCTGATCTGACTCTTGTAAAATTAGACGATACCAGCAACCGTTATATAAAGTATGTTTCACAAATTTGAAACAAAATGATCGAACACAAATCAAGGACCACAAAAGTTATAGCAATAGAAATTACATTTATTAAAAGGTAAAAGGATAAGATTTTAGGATCTGCAACCATTTAGTCTCAAACATGAAACAAATATATTATGGGGAGCCCTAGACTATATGCTGCAGGTGTAACCGTTCAGATGAAGGCACTGTTGAATGCAATGTTGATAACGTATGCACATTCCTCATGGGTGATCGCTTGATTCTTTTCAGAGATGTCTGCCTTCAATGCAGCAATGGTGCGAGTTATGCCCTTGTAAATTATTATTATTAAAAAGCCTCTATGGCTGATGGAATAGAGTGCAGACAGGTCAAATTGAGGAACCACAGACGAAGAAATTTGTATGATGGTTCAGGTTCAATGAGACATAATTTTAATGAAAACGTGTATATATATATATATATATATATATATATATATATATATATATATATATATATATATATATAAAGAAAAGTCTTGTACCCACAGAAAGAGAAAAATAGATTTAAATAAAATGGACGTCATTGTTTTTATCTTTAGGGCCCATTAGGCCAACGGTTTTCAAAAGGTGATCGTTGGTGATACAAAAACAATCCAAGACACAAAAATAAATAACGAATGAAGAGGGAAAATTGGAACACGCTTAATATATATATATATATATATATATATATATATATATATATATATATATGCACATTTCATTGAATACGACAGACAAGTTTTATTTAGTTTTGAAAAGTGAAAACATTTTATAAAACATACATACGACTAAATATTTCTTATTTAACAGTTAAAATATTTAATCCATGAAAATGGCTAAATGTATATCCGAAAGCGCTCGGAGAAAAAGAACATTCGGACAGTTTTTATATAATTTATCATCCGAAAAGATAAAAATTATTAGATCGCATGTGAAATTGTTAAAAAAAAAAACTAAATAAAAAGCACCTTGTCTGTCGTATTCAATGAAATGTGCACGAAAGAAGTATTGCTGCCTAAATATGCATATATATATATATATATATATATATATATATATATATATATATATATATATATTTGTTGTGTGTGTGCACGCGCGTGTGGAAGATTTCTTAAAATGAATACAAAAGTGGCCCAACAAAATTCTTAAAAATATTGAAAAAAAGAAAAGTAAAAATATTGACCACGGAATTCCTGTTGGGTTTTAATA
Source organism: Acanthosepion pharaonis (assembly GCA_903632075.3). Lineage (NCBI taxonomy): Eukaryota > Metazoa > Mollusca > Cephalopoda > Sepiida > Sepiidae > Acanthosepion > Acanthosepion pharaonis. The sequence continues at coordinate 560,036 of CAHIKZ030004704.1, read as the reverse complement.
AAGTTGTGCATAAATAGACAAACTTACGTTAGCCAATCCATTTCGTCCTCTTATTGATTTACGCTGGCAAATTTAAGGAATTCATTTTGTAGCTAGTATATATACGCGTAATTGTCTATCTATCTATTTACATATCTATCTATGTATTGATACTTTTTAAAACGTTATTTTTAGTGTATGCCTGTATTTGAAAAAAATGCTTCGTTTTTATTTGTTTTATTTTTTAAGCAGTGTGTATTACGTCAGACCTAATGGAAAATGCACTTTTCGGCAGTTTACGAACGTCCATCTGTCATTGTAAGAGAAATCACCATTTTCTTGCAAAGCGGGTGGGGACGCAGTTTCGAACCTCGTCGGAGAACACATGTTTTTTTCTTTATTAAGATGAGAAGATTGCGCAGGCTGGTAGACACATTGTTTACATTTTTTTTTTTTTTTTAATGATTAAAAAAAAAATGTATGGTCTCTTTCAAACACGAGTAAAATAACATTTGAAATAACAAAAATCCCGGAACCAAAAACAATTCCATTAATTCATATTCTTTATCATGTTCTTACATTACTTTTTAGTTTTTTGTCGGTTAATGAGAAACATTCTTTGAAAATCTTGATTGATTTTGGTTTTTTAATTCCGCTTTTAGTTAAGATGCCTCCTCTACATTGGCGCAGAAATAAGTCGTTCAGGTTTCAAAACAAACGTACGTACTCACCTTTTTGTCCTCTCTTATTTTCATTTGTTTTTATTGGGGAACAATAGAGATGTTTTATGTACCTTCCTACCTTATCATGAAAATATTTGACCTGTCTGCACTCTATTTCATCAGCCATAGAGGCATTTTAATAATAATAATAATAATAATAATAATAATAATAATAATAATATTGTCAAAAACCAGAAAGAAAAAACTTGCCTACTAATTGATATGGCTTGTCCAGCGGATTGTAACATAGCAACCAAGGAATTTGAAAAACTATCAAAATACAAAGACCTGGAAATTGAAATAGAAAAAATGTGGAAATTGAAAACAAGAATAATACCAGTGGTAATAGGTGCACTTGGAATTATAAAAAATGGAACAAAACAACACATTGAAAGAATCCCTGGAAACCCCAGCTTAAGAGACATACAGAAAATTGTCTTATTAAGTACAGCACACACACTAAGGAGAACTTTGTCTATGTAACGCTAGCAACTTCACCGAAATGCGGCCATAACAACACACCACGACCTGCCTTAGGTCTTTCCGCAGACTTGGTAGGTAGTGTGTCCATAGCAGAAATCGAATGATGATGATGATAATAATAATAATAATAATAATAATAATAATTGACATAGCAGTGCCATCTGAGAGAAATACCTCTATGAAAATTATCGAGAAATTGTCCAAGTACAAGAACCTGGAGACCGAGATTAACCGAGACTGTACCAATAGTAATCGGAGCTCTGGGCAGCGGGAGAAAAGGAATGGACAATTTTATTGAGAGTGTCGCAGGTAACGCCAACATACAAGTTGCCCAGAAGATCGCCCTACTAGGAACATACTAAAAAGTGCTTTCAATTAAATGACAATTCTCGTATAAGTCCCTAAGGACCGTAGTTTGGACCCGGCTCTATAGGATATAAAACAGGAAACATAACATACACAAATAATAATAATAATAATAATAATAATAACAATAACACTAATAATAATACATCAATGCATTCGAGTTTATAATCATTGTTTTTTTTTTGGGGGGGGGGTAATCGTTTTGCCCCAAGCAAGGTGATAATGCCACTAAGACGCAAGGGGACTACAAGGAGTGAAATATGATAAGACTTTAGTGGGGAAGAATGGGGAAAGGACAATAAAGGAACATGATTTTAAAATACAGAAGATGGTGATTGGTTTTGTATCTAAATGGTTGAACATTTTAGTTATCAGGCAAGCAATAAATCGAAAGGGAATTCCACAGATGAGAAGTGTGAGAAAAGAAATTGTTACAGTAGAAATTGCAATTGCATTTACTTATTTCAACAGTAAAACGGTGAGACCTAGTTGCCAATCTAGTAGTACGCTTATATTCATATAGTCGGAGCACCAAGTGAAAAAGCTCTTCCGAATATTTGTCATGAAAAAACAGAGGGAAGGTACGTCAAGTCGGTGAGAAAGCGACTGGAGTCGAGATGTCAGATCAGGATATTTAAAATTGGCATGTGATTATAATGTAATTCTTTCCTTAGGTGCCATGCGTGTTATACTCTTGGGTGATCATAGAGGAAATTGTTAGCATATAACTTACGGTTAGATCTAGACATTGCAACTGTAAGATGATAAAAACTTGGGGTTAGTACTGCACTTATATTCATAAAGTTTAGATAGCATAGAGGTAATTTCATCAGAACAATTACTATGTGAATATCTATAGAAAAAAAGCATAGGGAAGCTACACTACAGTAATTGTTAGAAGTGCTGTCCCACTTGTTTACAACTAGGTGGTAAATGTCTGACTTATACATCCGCTATATAAGTCGACCCCTAGTTTGAAATATTGTTTTAAACTTGAAAACTCCACTTGTACGCTACAATTTACCATACCAAATTTTTTAAAGGGCATTTAAAAAATAACTCGTAGTTCCTGTGAAAATTTCATGGATTTCTGTTTGAATTATCTAAAGAAACATAATTTTTCAGTTCAATCAACTCACAGTGTTCAACAACTATAAAATAACAGTGTAAATTCCCTTAATGCATTATTAAATATTTAAACTTAACAACTTTAAGAAAATATTAGAATGCCAATCACAAATATGAATGTAGCTTATTTTATAAAGAAATAAGAGAGTACAAATAAAAAATATTTTACTTATCTGCACTCAATTCCATCAGCCATAGAGGCATTTTAATAATAATACTAAAGCTTAATTAAAATTGGCAAGTAATTATAATGTAATTCCTTCCTTAGGTGCCATGCGTGATGCAGACTTGTATGATCATCATAGAGGAAATTGTTAGCATAGAAATTACGGTTACAGATAGACATTTCAACTGTAAATGATAAAACCTTGGGGCTAGTACTGCACTTATATTAATAAATTTTAGATAGCATAGAGATAATTTCATTAGAAAAATTACCATGTTAATATCTATAGAAAAAGCATAGTACTACACTACAGTAATTGTTAGAAGTGCTATCCCACTTGTTTACAACATGGTGGTAAATGTCTGACTTTTACACCCGCCATATAAGTCGAAATTTTGGAAATATTGTTTTAGGCTTAAAAGCTCGGCATATACGCTGCAATTTACGATACCAATTTTTTTTTCTGTGAAAATTTTATGGATTTTCGTTTGAATTTTATGAAGAATCATATGTCTTCAGTTAACGATTGAATCAGCTCCTTGTGTGTTCCACAGCTAGAAAATAACAGTGTAAATTCCTTTATTTCATTGTTAAATAATTATACTTTAACAAAATATTATAATGCCAATCATTAATATTAATGCAGCTTATTTTATACAAATAAAATATTTACCTGTCTGCACTCAATTCCATCAGCCATATAGGCATTTTAATAATAATAAAGCTTAATTAAAAGTTGCAAGTAATTATAATGTAATTCCTTCATTATTTTGCCATGCGTGATGCATCTTGGGTGATCATCATTGAGGAAATTGTTAGCATATAACTTACGGTTACATCTAGACACTTCACCTTGCAGCTAGTCCTGCGCTTATATTCATAAAGTTTAAATAGCATAGAGGAAAGTCCTCCACAGCAATTACCATGTGAATATGTATAGAAAAGGCATAGGGAAGCTACACTACAGTAATATCTGCAACATAAGTCGACCCCTACTTTCTGAAACCTTTTTTTAGGTTTGAAAACTCGACTTGTACGCCGCAATTGGCGGTAAATAAACTATTTTGTATAAAAAACCCAGACATATTAAGACTATTCTTTTAAAAATAAGATGATATTTTAAAAGATTACTGCACCTATTACTGGGGTGGGCGGTATTCTGTCGCCGTTCCATGGATATTGTAAAGAATTTTCCTAATTTCCTTTATATTCCATCGATGAGACACAAGTTCCATTCGAAAAAGCTTCTTCCAACAAACCGCTTCCTTGAGGAACGGACTCCCAGGAGGCTTCTTCACCGATCACTGCAATCTAAACCTGTTAATGTTTAGGGTTAACCGTTATTTTCCCCACATATCCCCATTAACTGTGCCTTTTACCTTGTAACCCTGTACCTCAAGATGCTCTTGGGCCTCGTTCAGGGTGAACAATTTTGTTAAAAAATAATTCAGTGGACTGCAACTATTTTATATACATGCAATGATAAATTTGCTACAGAGTTTTAAAAGTTAATAGGCTTCAGTTTACTGAATTTCTTCTCTGAAGGATTTTAATGGTTTTAATGATTTTAATGATTTAATGATTTTTAATGATTTTAATGATTTAATGATTTTAATGATTTTAACGATTTCGTTCTGAACCGTTTATCTTTCATGTTATTAATGTTGCTTTTTATCGCAACGTTCAGGTGGTTTTTACATTCTATGGCCGTCAATAACTAAGGATATTAAATTATCATCTAAGGTTGTTTATTTTTTATAATTATAGAATATAAAAAAAATTGCTTATTGTGATTAAAAAAAAAAGGGTACCATTAATAAGAGATGAGATAACCAAAGCAAACATTAATAGTCACATATATCCTATTTTCAATGAAATTGAATATAACGTGTAAGATGGTTCTGTCGAAAGATGCTGAGAATACTATGGTCGGTGCATATAAAAAACGTGTAAGTTTTAAAGGAAAATGGAAACAAAATGGACACTTAGACTCAGAAATAAACAGTTGAAAATTCTGGAACTCATAGGGAAAGAAGGCTTGAAAAATATGACACTCTCAGGATATATTGAAGGGACAGAGGAAAGGAAGGCATAATGTAGTTAAGCTTGCGTAAATGTTGGGATAACAGGAATTAAAAGAGACAGGAAAAAAAGACAAACCTTGCCATGAGCTATACAGGTCAGGTAGTTGTGGAGAGCCATGACAACTCATGTTCTGAATGCTCACGTCACATTGAGTAAGTATCACTTTTTGTGGCGTTCTTCAACTGGGTTGGTCAATTTAGTATTGATACTCGGGTCTTTGGACGTCAACGAACATTCACACTCGATACATTACTAAGCAAGAACACCGTCCTGGGGATGATGAATAACGACATCCGACAGCAAAGCCTCTGATCAAGATGTTTTGAGGTGCGTCGAACCACTTCTTAATTTCTGGTGTTCCCAGGTCCACCCTGACCCGGGGTGGTAGCACCTGCTAGGGTTCCAGCTATAGACATAGTTAACCCCCAAACTGTTATCGAAACACTATGAAAGTGTAAAAATAGGTATTAATACCAGCGATACATTTTTGTGAAAAATTATTACCCCAATAAGTTTTTCAACAAAATATTTTTACCAGCAATATATTTTTCAAAAAACATTACAATAAGAATATTTTGAAAATAAAAATATTACCAGCAATAAAAAATCTTGTCGGTATTAAATAGCCCATTGAGGTGTTGATATGCCATAAACCAAATCAGACCAAACCAAACCATAAGCAAGAACATTCATGGCTTTTGTAGAAGTGTCTTAATCCCCTTGAAGACTTCATTATTTGTCGTACTTTGTCAATGGCGCAATGTCAGAACTGCAGGAAGAATTCAAAGCGATGTAGTTGATATCGATATATACAAGAGTTAATTGTTAAGTAAGGTCCTCGACCATGATGCGTCGTTAATAGTGGAAACTGAATCTTGTTTAACATGTGTTTCTTGGAACAGAGGCAAACACATATTAATCTAAGCAGTTAATGTAAATAGACAGCAAAACAGAAAGTGGGTGGCATAGTAAAAAACAAATATTACTGAGATATCCAAAGGATAGAAAGTTGTGGAGAGCCATGATCGTCCACGTTCTGAAGGGATACGCTACATGATGTCAGAAAGAAGGTTAATTCTGGATCAGGGAGAAACTTTCACATTTCTTTTCTTTTCTTTATTTACCGTATATTTCCACATATAAGGCGACCTTTAGATAAGAGGAGACCCAAAATCTAGGTTGGTTTTATTGGTTTTATCTGATATATGTAGCATAAGACGACCAAAAACATAGGTTCGCCTACGTCACCAGTAGCAGTTAAACCTATCATAATAATTCGTACGAGTATAAAATAAAGGTGTTATTACAAATGTTCTTTTGCATATTTTTATCTTCAGCTAAACAAAAGGTATAACATAATATAAAGTATTAACATGAATCTTTATGAAAATAAAAACGATTTCAATCTTAAGATTCGTTCGAATGAAAACAAAAGTTGCCTATTCTGTAATAGGAAATAAAGAATTCATGGCATCTTAAATGTTATGGCGTCCTGGGTAAGACTACGTCCAGCAGCAAGGCCTCTAATCAAGAGGTTTTGACGAACATGGAACCACCTCTTAATTACTGGTGTTCCCAGATCCACCCTGACCCGCGGTGGTAGCACCTGTTAGGGTCCCAGCTATGGACAAATAGTTAACCCCTAAACTACGGTCAAAACGCTATGAAAGTTTAAAAATAGCTTTTAATACCAGAAATACTTTGTAAAAAATCATTACCAGCAATGAATTTTTCAAGAAAAAAATTATTACCAGCAATGAATTTTTCAAGAAAAAAATTATTACCAGCAATACATTGTTGTCAGCAGTAAATTTTTGAAAAAATATTACCAACAATATATTTTTGGAAAAAAAAAACATTATCAGCAATAAAAATCTTGTCGGCATTAAATAACCCATTGAGGTGTTGATATTTCGAAAACCAAACCAAAACAAACTTAAATGTTTTGTTGATTAACACCGAAAAAATACCGTATAACATATGCTATTGAAAAATAAAATTTGCATATTATATTAAATGTTATTGCTATCTAACACCACAATGCTAATGAATTTTAATTAGAAATATAGATTGTATGTTATGCTAAATGTTGTTATTTTATACTAATATGAGAAATAATGATTGGTGTGAACGCAGACATAGCTCTACAAGTCAATTTAGTTTCTTGTAAATAGCTTTAGCACATATTGTAAATACACATTGAGGTTTATATTTTAAAATTTTTGTTTTATTCTCCTTCCTCCAAGGACCAAAACTGTACATATGGGGACTAGTTAGGACTTCATAGAGATATTATGGTGGATGTCGTACGTAATACGCAGTAATAATGTATTATTTTATGAAAGGAATATTGTAATATGATTGGGTCAGTGATAGTGGCTAGCTAAGTTTCATTTTAAAACAGTAGAGTCTTCTTTCCCCCATCCCGCTTTTGGCCTTGTGCCAATTTTTTGTATATTTACAAAATGAATTTCCCTCTATAGAGCGATATTTATTTTGTAATCTAAAACAAAAGATGTTTACGTTACTTGTGGCTGTTGCTCAGCGGAACTTTTGCAAATTGTTGTGTAATCGACTATTGAATATTGCATTTTAATGTGAAATCAAGAAGTAAAAATAGTTTTATTATCAGGTCATCCCATAAGTTCTGTCCGAATTTTGAATAAAGGACCAAATAAGTGACCAAATGTTACATTTAATTACAGATTCAATCAACAATGTATTTTCCCTGATTATCTATGACTTCCTTCCATCTATTAACAAGCTTACTAATTCCATTACTGTAAAATTATTTTGGCTTTGATTCGAAGAACTCACAAATGTAAGTTTTAACCTCTTACTGTGTTACAAAAGCTGTTTCTTCCAAATGATTCTGTAAGCTACGAAACAAATGGTAGTCTGAAGGAGCAAGATCGGGAGAATAATGTGGATGAGGAATTTTCTCCCAACCAAGTTCTTCGATCTTTTGTGATGTGATTCTTCCTGTGTGGGGTCTGGCATTGTCCTGATGAAACATCACCTCTTTTCGATTCACTAGAGCAGGTCTTTTTTTCCTCAAATCTTGGTTCAAACGCTCTAATTGCTGACAGTATATTTGAGCATTTAATTGTTGCATTAGGTGATAAGAATTCAAAGTGGATTATTCCTTGGCGATTCCACCAGATTGAAAGAAGAACCTTTTGCCCATGAATTTCTCTTCTCGGCTGTGGCTGGGGTCCTTCCCCTTTACCAAGCCACTGTCTACGACGCTTAACATTTCGATAAAAGATCCATTTTTCGTCGCTAGTCACAAGTCTATCCAAAAAAGGTGAAACAAGTTGGCGGGAATGGAGAGAAGAGCAGATGTCAACTCGGGATTTGAGGTTGTTTTCAGACAATTCATGAGGCATCCATTTTCCAAGTTTAGGAACTTTTCCAACTTGTTGAAGATGACGATGAACAGTTGTATGGTTTGAAGTGAGAACCACTGCCAATTCCTCAACTGATAAAGCAGGATTTTCTTCAAGGGCTGCTTCAAGAAACTGTTCATCAAACTCAACTGGAATCCCGTTCGGTCTTCATCTTCAAGTGTGAAATCTCCACCTCTGAATTTTGCAAACCCTCTTTTGCAAGTTATTTTATTCACATATTCCTCTCCATAAACTGAGTGAATGTTTCTAGCCGCTTCGGCTGCTGAGTTTCCTTTCTTGAACTCATAAAGCATTATGTGCCTCAAATGATTCTTGGATACTTCCATGTTAACAGGGTTTTAATCAAACAAAATTTAATTTTATTGTTCTCTGAAATAAACATAAAAATAATGTTCAGCTCCATTAGACATTATAAAATACTCTTTAAATTTCGTTCATTTTAAAAAAAGGTAAAATTCGGACAGAACTTATAGGATGACCTGATACATCTATAACTGTAGTACACTAATATAATGTGAATTGTTTCAACTAGAAATCTTTACCTCGACAGTGACCATACCAAGGCAGTTGTTAGTCTACTGCGATTCATGGCACTAAGATACTAGCCTACTTACAAGTGCCGATACACCATAGGATTTATGGTTAGCTTTTTGTAACTGTTGTATTAAACGACCCCCTGTTTTGTGAGGTCATTTTTAAGATTTAAACGTCGCCTTATACGCGGAAATATACGGTAGTTGTTTTTAATTTTGATTTTTAAAAATTGTACTGAAATTAATTCACTGTATTCCGAATTTCTTGTTGAAAAGAACATTCATTTCTTTTGTCTTATTTTGGTTTGTTTAGATAAGAAAAATCGAAGACCGAAGGTGAAGAATTCACATTATTACTGAATAAGAACAACGGTATAATAATTGGATAATGCTTTCTTTGGAATTGCTTACTATCGCTATTTCTTTGATATGTTTCATAAAATTGTATAAGTTTCTAAATTCAGTTTTTCTAATATTCTTACAATTTCTCTTTTATGAGGACAAAATGTTTCGAATATCTCAATATTGATTTTTTTCACCAAGCGCTTCCGGTCAAATCATTTGCCATTTTCAAAGGGTTTATCATTACTATATTTTATGTGTTTATATTCTAAGCTGTGTTATATAGTAGTATTAGTAATTCTAATCTGAATGTTTATAGGAATAGTATGGATGTTAGCAAAAGGGGCAGGCTAACATGTAAATTACAAATTGGAGATAACAAAATCAAACACGTAAACAATTTAAATATCCGGGAAGTGTTTTAACAGAGGACAAAAATATGAGGCTGGAATTGCGATATCGAATGATGCTAAGCAGAGTATTAAGAAACGGGAAAATTTCGTTAGAAATAAAGAAACGAGTACTGTTATATGGCAGTGAATGCTGAACAATTGCCTCACAGAGGAAGAAAAGACATGAAGCAACAGACACATGGTTCTATAAAAGGATACTGAGAGTACCAGTGACTGAACATGTGAGCAACAGCGAAGTGTTAGAGAAAATGGTAACAAAAGCGGCACTTATACTTAACATCAAAAAGAGTCGAAATTTTTAGCACACATGATGAGAAAAGAAGGCTTGGAAAAAATAATACTCATAGGACAGAGGCAAGAGGGACAGAGGAAAACCTATAACCAACCCAGTGAACTTGAGTAAATGGATGGCGGAACAGGGTTTAGTAGAGATTAAAAAAAAAGTTTAAGAACTACAAATGACAGGAAATTGTAGAGAGCCATGGTCCCGGACGTGCTGAAGGGACACAGCACATAGAAGAAGTAATTCTATGTATGGTTGCCTGAAATCTTGTAATAATCAAAAACATATATCATATATTGGTGACATGACATCTTCATTAATAGAAGAATGACAACCCACTTGAGTTATCTGAGTTCGCTGATAAAGAATACTCATCCACAACTCTCTGGTGCCATAAGAAAAAAATGTTGATAACAACGTCATGCTAAAAACATCTAATATTAGAAGACGTTTAAAAATAATTGATACAATTTTTATTAAGCGTTTTAAGAAAACTCTCAATATTATTTATTCTTGTGATTACTTACAAACTAACACCAGAAAAAAGAACACGTGATATCTACCCGACCAATAAAAATATAGTTTTTTTGTTTTTTTTTTTAAATACGAAACATCACGAGGCTGCTCAATTCTAGAAAAAATTCTGATGCAGTCAAATAAATAATGAAATATATCAAATTTATAAAAGCCTTCCTACTCGTGTCTTATTTAATCATTCTATCGGATTTAATCCATGTTTTCACTTCATAATGCCCGCGTTTTCTGAACACACAGGTTTGAAAGCGCGGCTAGCCAATCTCTGTCGCGGATAGCGGCTAAGGTACATGTTTGTCTGGCTCAGCATCGACATGGCTCACCTGTGGTTTATACTGCAATTATGCTGAGTGAAACTTAGATGCACTTTCTGGGAGACAGCGCTTAATTTGTTATGATCAGCAGTGTGGAGAATGTTAGTACGCTCAAACCAGTTAATATATAACTTGTAACTTCATGCTAACACAATCATTGACGCCGTTCAAACTGTTTCAACTACCCAATTTCATACACAGGGTTTGATTCAACCAGTGCTATGGTTTTCAAGCAATTACTATATGTGTTGCATAATGAGATGCCCTCCTTGGACAAATAACATCAAGAAAGCACAAAGCTAACAAATCGACTATGGCTAGAAAATGAGCTTGAACAGATGCCGACATTTTCAATTCATACACTGCCGTGTGAACGTTTTGAGCAAGCTACATAAAATGATTATACTCTTTAATTTCATTATGAACTTTAGATTGTTTAGCTGCAGTGTCTGTGGAGTATAAGGATTTAATTGGAAATCAACCATTGTGGTTGGAATCGAAGATAAAAGTGCTCCAATGAAAACCAAACAAGCGCTGTGGAATTGATGGCAAAAAAAGGGAAATAGTTCCAAGTAAGAAAATCTGAAACATGTTCTGTTCAATGCCACATTGACTTGAGGCACTTTATTTGAGGCAAACACAGCAATACTAATCCCTATGTCCATATTTCGACGTATTCTGTTTAGCTAAAAAAGGGAATCCTTTTTAATTAAAAAAAATGTGTAGGGTGATATTTTCACTGGTGCCCCAATATTATTGTATGGGGTTTAGCATCACAATATTTAATATGCTCTGTCTTCCAGCCTACACCATTAACAAAAATGCCGTAACTGGTTTTCTGGCTCTCAAAGTCCATAAAATGTATTGAGAAAGGGAGAAAAGCAGACTAATAATCATAAGCTCCCTTACATTGTGGACGCTTGTTTACAAAAAAAAAAAAAACTACAACAGATAAATTTTAAATTTTAAAATAATTATAACAGAGTGTGTTCAGCGTGTTTACAAGAATTACCATAACGATCAGAGTTACAGATTTTAAACTCAACACCAAGAAAGTAATTAGAGAAATTTTCCAAATCACACATTCAATGATTAAACAGTGATTTGTATTTACTTAGAGAAAATATTGTTTCCAACAGGAAACCTTTTAATTAAGAACATGAACATTCCTTAGAAGAGTCCTATTTCTTTGTTTATTCCTTGTCTCGTTGAAAAAGGACACAGGCGTGTCCGAAAATTCCGACTTTAAAAATTTTTACTTTAGGTTTCAATTTAGTAAAAAGGCTAATGCATAATAAATATCATCAATTGTATCGCCAATATTGTTATTTTTCATTTCTCAATTTTCATTAACGGGACTATAATATATATATATATATATATATATATATATATATATATATATATATATATATATATATATATATATATAAATATTTTCGCGTTGATTTGACGTTTTTTAACTTGTGTAAAAAATTTTAAACAAATAATTATTCTCTTGTTTTTTCTTGTTTTTTTGTTACAGCCGTATAAGTAGCGAATGGAAATGCAACGGGACGACAAGTGAAAATTGAAGTCATTTACTGATACATTCCTTGGTTATCTAAAATTTTCTGGTCATTTATTTATAAGAAGAAGCCCATGTTCCGACAATTACATACTCGACGTGATTGCCTCTCGGAAGATTTTTCTGATCAATTGTAAAATTCCATTGATATCGTAACTGAAAAATATGAATTTGAAATAAAGAATTTTGAAACTTATGAACTAATATTTTATAATTTTTTTTTTTCGCATGTTTTTTTAAAATAAGTATTTTTCTCGGTCTAGGCAATCTAGGCTTCTAGCATTTAACTTTACTGGGGAGTTGATTTTTTTTTCTCTTTCTTTTTTTCTGTTTTATCGTTTTTATTCAAGGCTTTATCTAGATAAGCATTTTCGGATTTGGCAATTTATCCGTTGTCTCAACCGACGGTTTTTTTTTGTGTTTTTTTTAATCTTATATCTCTCTATCTATCTATCTATCTATCTATCTATCTATCTATCTATCTATCTATATATATATATATATATATATATATATATATATATATATATATTATGAAATGGACTAAGTTAGATAATTATTTTAATACATTTTTTTTTATAGGTTATTTTATAGATATCATTATTTAAATAAATGCTCTGTCTATAATAAACAGTAATAGTTATATTTACCGTCCTGAATGTCCAAGCAATTCGTAGAAAATATGTGTCCTCCGACAGGAATCGAATTTGTATTCTACACGGAATCGTCATTTGACCTGACGCGCTATACCATTCTGGTACAGAGGAAGCGTCTGTTTAGAAAAATCCACATTACTGTTTTTCAACAAAGAATTTCCCGCGATCTTTCTCAAAAAATCATATCTGCTCGAAGTGCATCTTAACGTAAACAAATGACATTAATATATGTGTGTGTGTGTGTGTAAATTATTTTCAGAGATTGAGTGTATCTGTAAAAGAACCAAATGAATAAAAAGACAAAGGGAAAAACTATTCTTACCCTACTCATTTCATCCTCCGATGGCCTTTATTAAGGCAAATGTAGAATTTATTTTGTTGCACGCGTTTATATAGAAAAAGCAATTATCTCATTGGTTTATCAAGGCTTTTACATTTGATAAAGTTCATGGATATTGATAAGATGGTTGAAATGTAAGTCAGTATATATATATATATATATATATATATATATATATATATATATATATATATATATATATATATACACTAACAAGCTAGCTACTCGGAGGGTCTTGGTTGGGCCTTTGGCTTATTCAGGAGTTGGCCTATTTTAAGCAAAATAGAATTTTTTTGTACTGAAAAAGGTGATATGATGGGGGCAAAAATGGGCTTGATTTTCAGATTCAACGTGAAAAAAAATAGGCCCAAAATACATATGCCCATTGCCCAACAAGATTTGGGTAAAAAATGTCAATTCTAATATATATATATATATATATATATATATATATATATATATATATATATTTTGGTTGGATTGATGTGAGTTTGTCTACATCAGCTTGTGTCTTGTCATTTTTTCTGTATTTAGTATGTTACATTAGTTTTTCCTTTCTTTTTTAAGTTCTTTATCGCTGCAGTAGTTGTTTTATTGTTTATTTGCACTTCACCCACTTGAATAATAAAAATTATTATTATTATGATTATTATTCATTTTATTGCATTTTACTGTTGTTTATTGAAACACGATTGTTAGCAATAAAATAATAATAAGTAAATTAATAAATTATATAACAAAAAATGCATGTTTCATATTGCGATTAATATAAGTGAAATAAGATCCATATTCTTGTCTAAAGGAAATAACCGTTATTAAAAGTTTTAAAGTTGTCTCCCTTGGAAAGTACATTATTTTGATATAATGTATATGTGGTTTGAAGTCTTGTTGCTCCTAAATTTTCGCTGATTCAACTGGAAAGCATGGAGCCAGAAAAGAGTTCCATAAGCGAGAATATAGAAAAAAGAAACTATTAGCTTATAATTTACAGTTACACCTCACCAGCTCAACAGTAAATTGACATCAGTGCTAAAATTCAAAGAGTTTATGTACCATAGAGAATTGCACATCTGAACAATTACCATGAAAGTATTTATTGAAAAGACACAGAGAATCAATGTTGCGTCTCTGGGATTTAGGCCAAAATTAACAGACGTCCAGAATCTGGTTAGGATGTAATCGCTGCTGGGTTACGTGGGAGAAGATAGTTTTCCTGGTTCCAATGACACCAGTAATAAATATTATTGTTGAAGTTTCACGGCTTACCTCATGGGTGTTAAGACATGTGTAAGTCAATGACACGAGCAAAAAATCTAGTTTGAGCAAACTATATCCCTTCCATGCTTTCTTTCTGATTCAAACATCTTCTGTTGATAACAATTTTTTATGTATTCATCTTCAATCATTTTTTCTAAACAAAAGGAAGAAAATAATCACCCTCACACAGTCACCCATTGCTAATAATGATGACAAGTATGTTTCTGTAAACTCACAACGCAACCTTCGCTCCAACTTTCTACTGACCGGTCAATGACGCCTTCCAATTCTCGATGTCGTCGGTGTTGACTTAAAACTGGGAAAGGGTATGATGCATGCTCACAAGTTAATATGATGAAAGAAACACCAGAAGAAATTTAGTACGCGAACACTTTTTATCCGTATTATATGTAGGTGTTTTAAATAGGTTAAATAACTCCTCGCCCATCTACTGATACCGACGTGGTGGATGCGAGTACGAAACTGATTATTGGGAACCGCACAGCGAGTACGTCTGTCTCCATCCAAGAGCGAACCAGAACTCAGCCCGATTCCAACAATTACTGTTATTTAAAACCAGACACGGATAGAATCTATTTCCGGTTTTATTGCCACTTGATCTCTGAAAATCCCTTCAGTTCCCATTCCTCATCTGTTAAAGCGGTGCATTTTAGAAGACGAATGATCCGCTGGTCTATCAAACAGAAACATTTGAGAGCGAGATGAAATCACCTTTGCCCCTTCTATGTGGGTGTCTGTAGTCTCATTTTTTTACGAATAAATTTAACGTTTGTCACATTTGAAAAGTTTTGGGCTTTCGAGAAAAATATAGAAATGTTCTTTCCTCAAAAAAGGTAAAATGTTCTTTCCTCAAAAAAGGTAAATTTTGATGGGCTGTCTGTTCTCTGAGGGTGAGGGACCTAAGGCACGCCCGATCAAAAGGTGCTCCAACAAAGGGAAGATTAGAGATTAGGCTCCTACTCTTCCGGAAAGCATAATTTCTTTATTGAATTTTCTCAAGTGCGCAGGTTGATAGCAGTAATGCAACATGTAATAAAGACGCGTCATCTATTGCAAAAAACGGAATCCACTAAAAATAAATTTTGGGCTAATATTATATATATATATATATATATATATATATATATATATATATAATGCATGTTTCATTAAATAATATAGACAAGTTTTGTTTATTTGTTTTAAGTAAGTTCCTTTCATATTGTCTGATAAGCTTAATCACATTATCGTTGTATTGCATTAATGAAAAATTGCTGCCTAAATATACACAATATATATATATATATATATATATATATATATATATATTTAAAAAATCAGGAGGTCAGTTGAATCTGCTACCTTGGTTTCAACAGTACGGTATGCTTTAGTAAATGACCTCTTGACGCTTTATTGTAAAAAAAAAAACAACAAAAAAAAACAGCTAATGAATGCTATATTATTATTTTCAGAAATAAATAAGCTAACTCAAATTGCCCCAATGCTCTTTAGAAAGATAGGCAGACATCTTTTTTACTCCTAGAAGCAACCCCGAGTGAAAAAAACATGATAGACTAGGCCCTCTCACCCATTCAAGAAACGGATAATACTGAATTTCAAACTGTGGTTAAGCAAACAGAATAAAACAGTCACAGCAATTTAAAGTTTACAGATATTATGAAAGGGAGTTAGAGAAGGCGATGATTGCCTACGTATAAAACGAACGAATGAACGTGACACTGAAGAAAGTGATAAATATACATAGTGGCCCGAAAGTCTTGTCACCTCCGACCAATGAGAACAGTAGAAGGACAATTAATACAGTAATGCATATCAGAGGTAGTGGATTCTGTTTATTCATTTACGCTATCACACGTCGAGAAAGTCTGTATGGACACTATCATTTTCGTGGCACAAAATGATGCAGCGCCATGTCCTGTGTGATATTTTACGAAGCTGTGCTTTGTTGATTGTTGCAAAGGCTCTCCGAATGACGTCCTTCAAATGATGGGTATTCTGGTATCGTTCACCTGTAACTCTCTCTTTGGTGAAAATACGCCACAGAGAGCCGAAATAGAAAATTATATTATTTAGGAGGTGACAAGACTTTCGGACCACCCAGTACATTAGAAAATGTCTATTGAATCCTCAAATTTATATGCCTACAGCTTCCCACTTAACGTCATTTTCGTTCGGAAAGGAAACAAGACGTTAAGCCAGAAGCAGCTGCAATCGATAATCTAAACTCAACGAAGTTTATTTCTTCAACTTAGCATATATTGCCAAACACACAAAAAATCTACGAACGAACGTAACACTGAAGACCTTGAAAAAAATATAGAGGGTGGTCCGAATGTCTTGTCACCGCATACCAAAAAAAAAATGGATTTTTAGACAAAGCAAATGTACTAGATTCAGTTTATTCACTTTCATTGACGCTGTCACACGTCGAGATGGTCTGTATGAACACCATCATTTTCGTGGTAAAAAAATAAGAAGGCACCATGTCCTGTGTGATATTTTACGAAGCTGTGCTTTATTGATTGTTTCAAGGTCTCTCCGAACGGCGTCCTTCAACTGATGGGTATTCTGGTATCGTTCATGTGAAACTCTCTCCTTGATAATAATACCCAACAGGGCGTTGAAAATGAGAATTATATTATGTAGGGGCAACAAGACTTCAGACCACATATATACATTATATCAAAATATTGTACTTGCCAAGGGAGACAACTTTTAATTTTTTAATAACGGTTATTTCCCTTAGACAAGACTACGGCGGTTAGATTAATCGCAATTAATCATATGAAGCTAAAATATACACATTTTTTGTAATGTTATTTACCAGTTTACCTATTATTATTTTATTACTAACAATCGTGTTTCAATAAACAACAGTAAAATGCAATAAATGGAATAATAATCATCATAATAATAATAATTTTTATTATCCAAGGGTGTGAAGTGCAAATAAACCATAATACAACTAGTGCAGCTATAAAGAACTTAAAAAAGAAAGGAAAAACTAATGTAACATACTAAATGCAGAAAGAGTGACAAGACACAAGCTGATGTAGACAAACACATCTGTGGTTACGTAGTGCAGAGTTAAAAGCTGAAGGTTTTCTTCTTACTGCACAGAATCAAAGCTTGCTAACTAGGAATTAACAAGCACAGACTGAAAAATTGTTTTTAACCCGAAATGCAGATTCTGTGATAAATATGCAGAAACAACTGACCATCTTGTGGCACCCTGCATTATTAGAAAAACTAAAAAGAAATATTCCTAGAAATATGATTTAATTTTTATTCGGTTTATTAACCAGTTGTTAGTTATTTAGACGAAGAGTAATTAAGTTTTGAGAATATTTCTCTAATTGTATTTAGGCGATCCTAAGGGAAGAAGAAGAAAAGAAAAGGAGAGGAGGAGAAATAGATAGCCGGTCATAAGCGAAAACAGGTGTCAAGAGATATCTAGGCCAACGCGCCTGACCGAATTTCAAGAACAATGGAAATTGTTATTTGAAGGAATAAGTTTAGAGATAATGAACGGACATGGTAAAAGTGGATGAACATACGTACGATTGATAAAAATATCGGTCAAAACATCTGGCCTACTTTTGTGTCCACGGAATGTAGAAGCTCATTATCAATTTGGAGAAATGGGATTTTTAGAACAATGGAAAACGAAACATTAACCCCCACGATGATGAAGTGAGGATATTTTCAATTCAGATAATTAAGATTTTAACTGTCAGGCCGAAAATAACGAAAATAAAGGAATGAAAACAATTGTTTTGGCTCACAGAAAGCGCCAGCGAGACGAGAAAAATTCTTCCTGAAGTCACATCTAATTAGCGGCGGGCTGTTTTGACAAAAACCAAAAGGTGAGAAAGGCCGAGATTGTCATTTTCGTGCGTGCGAAAAAGGCCAAATTGGATTTTGTTTTTTTTAGCAAGGTGTTTTCTTTCCCAGAACAAAGCCGGGATAGACCACGCCCGATTGGAGACGTCACGAAGGACGGAGACGCCCAACCAGGATCTCATTAGCCGAAAGCGGTCACGTGATATGCGAGAAAGAGGAGAAAGGACGCTCGACCAGGACCCATTGGTCGAAAAACGGTCACCTGACATACGAGAGACCGGGAGAGATGGGTATGCGCCTCCCCCCAGAGGCACTGTGAGGAAGTAGGGGTGAAAATAAGAGCGATAATGGGAAATCAGAACTAATGCGACTTTTGAATTATCAAGAAACCCCTGACGCCGACAGACCCACCCCAGTTTGTTGCGGCGTCAATAAAAGCAGGACCCAAATCGACAGAAATCAGAGAGTTGCGGGGTAGACGGCCAGAGCAGTTGGAGAGCGGACGGCGGGCCCTGCTCATTCGCCCCCAGCGGGCAAGAAGGGCCGGTCCGTTTGGCCCGGACAGGCAGAGAAGTTGCAGCCAAGTCGAAGAGAAGAAAATTGCTCGAAAGCCGCAGAGAAGTTGGAGCAGAATTGCAGGCCAGACAAGCCGAAGAATTGCAGGCCAGATAGGCAGAAGAGCTGCAGGCCAGACAAGCAGAAGAGCTGTAGGCCAGATAGGCAGAAGAGCTGCAGGCCAGACAAGCAGAAGAATTGCAGGCCAGACAGGCAGTAAAGTTGCAGGCCAAACAAGCAGAACAGTTCAGCCCCGGAAGGCAGAGAGAAGAGATCACCTCAGACGGCAGAGAGAAGAGTTCGGACCTTGGCGAGAAGAGTTGCAGGACGGAAGAAGAAGAAGTTACTTGCAATTGCGTCTAGAAGAAGTTGAAACCAGGCCAAGCCTGAGGGTGGAAATTCGTCCAACCCAAATCGAAGTGAAGAAATACGTCCAACTCAAGCCGAAGCGAATAAGCTCGTCCAACTCAAGCCGAAGAGAAGAATCAGCCGTGAACGACTGGTAGAGATTAGCGCCCAGTGTCGAAACCAAACCACACTCCGACATACAAAATTCTAGAGAGTAGGCAACTCGAAGTCTTTAAATTGTATGATAGAAGCTTGGTGCCACAGTCCACAAAACGGGTCGGGAAGTAAGAATAATTTTTATGTAACGAACATTAGATATAAAAGGTAGTTACCCTTTCTTATCAGTAATTTTTTGCCTCGTGAGTTTTTTTTTTTTTTTTTTGCTTGTGTGTTGCCACCCCCGTTGAACCCAGCTGACATACGGCCCCGACTCCTGTTTAATCCCGTCTGTCTAAGATCTAATTACAACGTGGGTAGGCAGACCGGAGATCAGTACAGTTACCCTAGTAACCAGGTATTGGAAGCGAGTTGGGAACGGCGAGGTTGGTAATCATCTAACCAGAGGTTGGAACGTCACACTTGGAGCAGCGAGGAGCGAACAACTGACGCCGCGGCAAAAACGTCACAACTGGTGCTGTCCGTGACAAGGATCGACCCTTGGGCGGCCACATCACGTCACGTCACAGTTGGAGCCGCGAACGAGATCGAACGACAGAGTCGACGCTGCGACCAAGGAGGGGCGACGTCACAATCTTGTATCAGGTTGCACGGTGTTAACACCCACTGGGCTAATATAGGCACTGGAAAATATACAACATTTACGGGAAAGAAACTGCAAGAAATTGGTGTGAACCTCACCAAGAATTGGTTACAAAGATAGCACCTGTAAAAATTTTATGGGACTTTACAATACACACAAACAGAACAATCAAAGCTAATTGGCCAGACATCGTGATTAGAGACCAAAAAACAGAATGTGCTTTCTTACTGACATGGCAGCTCCTGCAGACTGTAATGTTTAAGTTATTCAATAAACTATTAAAGTTCAAGGATCTTGAAATAGAAATCTCAAAAATGTGGTTCCTGAAGGCACCAGCAATTTCAACAACGTACCTGATATTTCTTTTTCGTCTTTCCGTGCGATCTAAACGGAATTATCCCTTAACGGTAAGCAGTAACATATGTGCTAACTAAGCAACTGAATCGAATAAGGAATTAAGTAAATATCAGAATTATAATATAACAAATTGTTGCTTATAGATTCAGTTTTATTAACTGAGCTCTATTTGAAATAAATGACATGAACTCCAGGTTTATGAAAATTTCTGTCTTCATATAAGATGAACAATCTTTATTACTTTATATTACCAGCAGTAATCATGATAAAATCTTAAAAAAAAACACTTTTATTATCCGTTTGTTTTAAAATATCTGGCTGGATGCTGCAATATCTTAACAAAAAGTTGTTTTTTTTTTTGTTTTTTTTTAATTAATACTGGGTTTTCTTTTTTTTACTTTTCTCAAAATTAAAAAAAAAGAAAATACCTTCAACAAATACAAATAAAATCATAAAAATGAAGAATAAAACTGTTTATATTTCTGAGTTGAAGTATTATGTACATTATTTACATTATTCGGACTATTGTTCTCATCTTTGTCGCCATATTTATTACAACGTTTCGGCCGTTGTACGCTCCGGCCTTCTTCAGGTGGTTGGAATGTCGAACTGAACCCTTTATTTCGCTCACTAGGGTAGACTGTTCTAGTTCCACGTGCCATCTTTAATGGATGTCAGTTATCAGTTATCCTGTTAATTTCCCTCTGAAAGTTCTCCACTGCCTAAACCGGGTATTGAACTCACACTCTTTGGGCCCTGTCACTAGATCTAACTAACGCCTTTATCTACTGTGCCATGTGTCCTTAAGGTTCAGCGTACATAATTAGGTTACAATAAAATGTGTATTTTTTATGAATACGACCTCATGAAAAATTAAGATGATGTAGAGTTCGTGGTCCCGTATCATAGATTCGAGATGGCGGCACAAGACGCTTACACCTGCCCTGTCACTGGCTACCTGTAAGGCGACAGGAGTGCTCCAGGATGCACCGGTTGATAAATTTGTTTAGACACTTGTCATAATCGAAAGATATTGATTATTGTTTGTTATCCTTTTAAATGGGGTCTTGTTCATTATATGGATACAGTGACAGAATTTTACAGAGTTAATTGAGTACGGAAAATAAACTTTTGTTTTTAATATAAAAAGATTTAAATATAAACTAAACACATGCAAACATTTTCAATTAAATATAAAAAAAAACGATTATATAAATTAATAATAGTATATGCTCGTATTTTCTTCATTTAAGATAAATATGTATTATAACACAAGGTTTCCGAAAAAACTCCTTCACTAAAAAGGATTTTTATAAATATTTAAAGAGTTCAGAATTGTATTTTTTTTTCATTACAAAACAAATATATGCACATATCAATGATGTGAGTACAATTTAAGATTTGACATTTGTGAAATAAGTTCGATAACTCTTTAAAACGGAAGCGATCTGCTTTACACTGTATCGATATTATAAAATAGAGCCTCACATCTAAATTGATAAAAATCAATATTTCTCTATTCTAGCAAATGTTTGGGTGAGAAAGGTCCGAAAAAAGATAATCTATAAAAATTATTGCCAGAAAATAATGTCCGCCATTGCTCATATTTCGTAGCGACATGTCGGACTGCAATAGACGTCTCTTTGCCTTCGCCCGTATCGAGTGTAAGCGTGTCCTCAACGAAGCTAAGTCAATATTTGCTGCTCGGATGAAGGGGCGTATTACATCTCGCAAATTTGGCTCCAAAGATTATTGGCGGCTCTGCAAGAGCGTCCTGAACAATAGAAAACCCTCCATACCCCCTTTGTTCAACCATTTCGAGGTGTTAACCTCCTCTACCGACAAGGCTGAATGCTTTGCTCGGAAATTCTCATTTAATTCAACGCTCGACTCCTTCGGTGTACCCATAGCAGACTTTCCTCTAAGAACTGAGGCACTATTGAGCGGGTTACACATAACCCCGTCATTGGTATTGGGCATTATCTCCAATTTAGACCACCACAAGGCTAGTAGTGGAGATGGCATACCAGCCATTGTCTTGAAGAAATGCGCGCCTGAGCTAGCGCCCGCCCTCTCTAAACTATATAACTACTGCCTCAATGAATCCTGTTTTCCTGACTGCTGGAAGTCCTCATCCATTGTTCCTGTATTTAAGAACTCTGGAGACCCCTCTGACCCCACTAATTACCTTCCTATTAGTCTCCTACCCCTCTTCGGCAAAGTCTTCGAAGCCCTAATCAACGCCGAAGTGGTTAACCACCTTACCTCACACGACCTGCTCTCAAACAAGCAATATGGTTTCCGCTACGCCAGATCTACAGCTGATGTGCTTACGGCCATCACTGAAACCGTCTACCAAGCCTTTCAAAACAAGTGAGGCTCGTGCCGTGGCCCTAGACATCTCCAAAGCTTTTGTTAGGGTTTGGCATGCCGGCCTTCTTCGCAAGCTCCAGGGTTATTGTATTACAGGTCGATTGCTTGACCTAATACAATAATTCCTGCCAAACTGTGTATTGAAGGTCGTTCTCAACGGATTCTCCTCCATTTCCTATCTCACGAACGCAGGTTTTCCCCAAGGCTCCATCCTTGGCCCCACTCTATTCCTTATTTTCATTAACGACCTTCCTGACGCCATAGATTCCCAAGTTGGCATCTACGCGGACGACACTACAATTTACTCCTGCCTCAAAAACAAATCTAGTGTCGCTGACAAAACTAACCTGGCCGCTCGTCTTGAAATGGACCTCCAATCGGTTGTTAATTGGGGCAAGAATTGGCTGGTCAACTTTAACGCCTCAAAAACTAAACTACTCTCTATTAATCACCATAGAGATCCTTCCCTGCCCCCCATTAGAATGTCTGATAGTCAACTTCTTGAGAGCAACTCTCTGCGTCTGCTCGGTCTCACGTTGACTGCTAACCTGAGATGGAACAAATACATTGAGTCAATTGCTTCTTCCACCGCGAGGAAAGTTGGCTCCCTGTGCCGCGCCAGGAAATTTTTCTCCTCAGAATCGATATTTCAAATATACAAATCAACCATTCGCCCTTGCATGGAGTATTGCTGCCATATATGGTCTGCTGCGCCTTCTGTTTACCTCGGAGTTCTTGACAAGATCCAGAGGCGGATATGTAATATAATTGGCCCTGATCTGGCATCTCATCTGCAGTTGCTCTCTCACAGACGCGCCGTCGCCTCTCTCTGTCTTTTTTACAAATACTTTCATCGTAATTGCTCCGATGAGCTGCATTCGCTGGTTCCTAGACTTCGCGAATTCAAGCGCCCTAGGAGGCTGTAATCCCGCTCTCACCCTTTCACTGTAGAAACTTTTAAATGTAGCCGTCTCTTCTACTCCAATAGCTTCATACCTCGCACCTCTCGCCTGTGGAACACCCTCCCCAATTACTGTTTCCGAGAGAGAGCTATAATCTCCAATTATTCAAATGTAATGTCAATCGACATCTCCAGTTACCCTGATCTACCCACTATCCCTCTCCTCATCATTTCCTCTATCACTCCTATCTGCTCTCGCTCCAAATCTTCTGTAAACCCCTGCATCCTAGTGGCTTCACGCCTTGCTCGGGGCGTAATGCTTAAATATATATATATATATATATATATATATATATATACTCAGGGTGTCCATAAAGTTCGTGTGCACATTAAAAAATTTATAACTTTATTTGTATTTGCGATAGAAATAATTTGTAAAAAGAATTAGAAAGAAGTAAATCTATATTTTTTAAGTTTCCACATGTCCTCCATCATTAGCAGTACAAAGGGTAATACGATTTTGTAGTTCACGGAAAATATTTGCCAACTGATTTACAGTAATGCCTGAAATCACATAAGTTATTTTAGCTATATTTTAGGTACATTAAACTTTATAGCATTTTTGGCAGATTATTTGTATCGCAAATACAAATAAAGTTATATTTTTTAAAGTTCACACGAACTTTATGGACACACTGTATTTATTTTTAGAACAGGATCATTATATTTATCTAGTGCAAAGATATTTTTTTTTTTTTTTTTATTTGTTCAGTTAACATTGTCCAGCGTTAAAATCCCAAACAACAATAAGCATTGATTTATTACTGCTGAAGAAACTTCAACATATATACGACTAAATAAGTCATTGATTAATTTTTAATGCGCCATTTTATTACTCCCAAACTTATTTTTCGTGGACAGCAGTATTTGAAATACGCACCTCGTTATCATTTTTAAAAATTTTAAGTAGTGCGTACTTCGATTGTCGGCCTGCGTACGCGAAAAAACTTAATAAACACATTGGCTTCATTGCCTATATTTTTATACACACACACACACACACACATACACGCACACACACATACACACACACACACACACACATATATATATATATATATATAATATACTTAAATCACTTATACATACATACATACATACATATATATAATACATACATACATATATATATATATATTACATATATATATATATTTATATTAACTCTTTCTATATATATATATATATATATATTTATATATATATATATATTTGCATGTATGTATATATGCATAAGTCCTTTATACATATATATATATATATATATATATATATATATATATAAATAAATATAATATATGCACATTATATATATATATATATATTATACATATAATCCTTTATAGATATATATATTAAATCTTTATACATGCACACACATACACACACATATATGTATGTATATTAATCATAAATTCGCCTGCATAAAGTCTATCAGAGTACGAAATGTGTCAGCTAACATAAGATTTTCTTTTGTCTTTATACACATACCCACACACACACACACACACACACACACACACACACACATATATATATATATATATATATATATATATATATATATATATATGAGAATTAATGAATTTTACTTTTATGTATGCATATGAATCCTAAATTTTCCTACATAAAGCCCATGAGAGGACGAAATATGTCGGCTAACATAAGTTTTTCTTTTATTTTATTTTTGTATGTATGTAAATATATACACACAACAGACATGCACACACACACATATATACATATATACATCCATATATATATGTGACTTTACATACATACACACACACAACATATATATACACACACACGCACACACGCATGTACATACATATATATATATGTCTTTACATACATACACTCACGCAACAGACATGCACACACACACACACACATATAGATATATATGAGAATTAATGGATTTACTTTTAATGCGATGTTTTATTTCTTGAAACGTTACTTTTAGAGGGTACCCTTATGTATGCGAAATAAGCATATCGACTAAAAATAACGTTTGAAACAAATGCCCTACAAAGTTTTGTTTTCATTTGTCTCGCATTTGACTAATAATTCTCGAGATGCGTTTATATTGTTTTTTTTTCTTTCATTATAACGTTTCTTTTCATATTCATGACGATGATGATTATTGTAATCGTCGTTAGCCTTGGTGTTGTTGTTGTTGTTGTCATGATTCATGAATTTCATGAAATTTTTCTGATGATAATTGCACAAGTGAAAAAATATACGCTTTGTATCCTGTACGTTGTTGGCTAACAAGCATATTTCAAACATGGAATTTTAAAGGTCCGTTTAGATGAGTGATTTTGATGATTTCTATTGTGATGTATTTGTGCTTCATTTCCATTTCAAAATTGTTTTGAATTCTGAAAAATGAAACAAATATTGATGATTAATAAAATATAGATGTTTACCATAACAATAAATAAAAGAATTTCAGTGATTTTTAAAACAGGAATACACATAGACAGAGAAATATATATGAACAGTGATAGATAGATAGATAGATAGATAGATAGATAGATAGATAGATAGATAGATAGATAGATATAGCAACACTCTAGGAAAAAGTACGTTGATGTGCAGAAAATGTGATATCTATGAACAGACAGTGATATGAACATAGATAGATAGATAGATAGATAGATAGATAGATAGATAGATAGATAGCAACACTCTAGGAAAAAGAAAGGTGATGTGTAGAAAAATGTGATATCTATGAACAGACAGTGATATGAACATAGATAGATAGATAGATAGATAGATAGATAGATAGATAGATAGATAGATAGCAACACTCTAGGAAAAAGTAAGCTGATGGGCAGAAAAATGTGATATCTATGAACAGACAGTGATATGAACATAGATAGATAGATAGATAGATAGATAGATAGATAGATAGATAGATAGATAGAAAAACACTCTAGGAAAAAATAAACCTGACAAGAATCGGAAGGTCTTAAAAATATCAACGGCCAGCATACTAGAAGTGGTGTCTTAATCAAGTTACCGTGGAGGATGTCACCTGGAATAATACCACTATTCTTACCAGTAACAATCATGACTTATAAAAAAACGATTATTACAGAAAGCGATGTGAAGGTGATCATCCGACAATCTCTCAACAACGATAAAACCATAGACTGGACATAGAATGTAAGGACATTTTATCAATGTGTAAGATGAAAAATATCAAGCTAAAAATTAAAAAAAAAAACTCGACATGAAAATTATGTGTGTATAAGAAATTACATGAATAAATAATGATAGACTTCATAAATGAAGGACTCAGGAATGTAGGCGAGGAGGAAAAAACGAAAGAGGAGTAGGACTAATACTAGATCAATGAATGATGAAATGTTATCTGGGATACTGGTAAAGGTTTAAAGAAACGATCCAGCTTTGTAATTATAATAGTATACTTGCCAAAGTTATAATTCTGAATAAGATATAGGTAAGTCTCATAGTACATTAGTTAACACGAAGGACCAATAAAAACAAAAAGAAATTGTCATAATCGTGGGGGTCTGAAATACGAAAGGAACGAAGGTACAATGCAGTCGTTAAGTAAGGATTTGAATCATACAACAAACATCCAGGAAAAATGGGTCCATGTTGCACAGCAGACAACAAAATAAAAACTAACCCCTGGGCTAAAGAACAACCAAGACGCTTTTGGAGATGGAGAAGGCCAAGAACTGACATAAAGAACCGGGCAGAATACATCACAACTAATAAAAGATTTCAGGTATGTATTTCCACGCGTTAACATTTATCCAAGCGCTGAGTGTGCGAGCGATCAACTGCCTGTCATTTGCAAACTCAGATTAAAATCACGTATTTCAATTTGAAGGTCATGTGATTGCGGAACAGCGAGGACGAATCCTTCCCTCCCCACGAATGATACCAGATAACGGAACAGCCACAGTGACTCCTTCCTTGCGAATGACTTCAGATATCAGTACACGTGCATCGTTTCTCTACTTTCGCAACATCTCTGATAACGCAAAGCCAATATGACTCCCTCCTTCTGAATGTTTTCAGATAACCAAACAGACGTGCTAACTGACCCGATCTGAATTATTTCAGATCATAGGACCGACACAGTGAATCGCTTACTCTAATTTATAACAGATAACGAAACATCCGTAACGATCCATTCCCTCTGAATGATTTCAAATACGGAACATCCATACAGATTTCCTGGCTCTGAATGATTTCAGATAACGGAACAGCCACAGTGACTTCCTCACTCCAAATGATTTTTGACAACGGAACAGCAACTGTGATACCCCCTCCAAATACTTTCAAATAATAGGAAAAAATTATTTTTATTGCAATGTTTAAATTAATATAGGTACCTCCAAAGAAAAGCGATACCTAAGGTTTAAAATTAATTTTAAAAAAACAAACGAAAAACCTTTTATGACGACTTTAACTTAATTTCAAGCTAATAGACAAAATTTAATATTTATAAAAAAGCAAAATACTTTGCTGCATTTCAAAACTAATTATATTGATTGGAAGTAGTTTTCATTTTGAAATTGTTAAAATCGCTGATTATTTTAATCGTTCAAAATAAAATATATTTTTTCTGAGAATTTATTTGTGGAATATTAGCTGGTACTTTATGTTCATATATATATATATATATATATATATATATATATATATATATATAATTATTATTTATAAAAAAATTACAACATAAGTATATTGTAAAATCACTACAAAAATAGCCATTTTGTTTCAACACCATTGTTGAAACAAAATGGCTATTTTTAGTGATTTTACAACATACTTATGTTGTAATTTTTTATATAACGAATGGAACACGATTAAAATAGATTTAAACTGTAAATAAATTAACGACTAAAAACAATATAAAACTTTATGAAAAGAGTATAAAATGGAAAGACATGTTCCTCAATGAAACGTAAGGAACGAATGAAGTGTTCCTTTTGCTTACACAGTATTGTCGGATGAAACTTAACATACACAGCCTCAAGAACTCGAAGATGGTGGACCGAGCGAGCTCTATGTAAGATTGAAAATAAGTCTATTTTCTTCTTCTGTGAGTATAGAAGACACAATGGGTTATGTGTGTGAAAAAATTATAATATAGAAACATTATTAAAGAGCGAGAACAATAGAAGAGTAATTTATTTACATTTTTGAAGATCAAAGTTGGCTGGAAAGCATAGAGCCGGAAGAGATTTCCACAATCGAGAAGGGCGTGAAAAGAAATTACGGCTGCATTTAGCCAGTTCAAATGTAAATTGATGTGATCTCGACGCCAGTTTAGTTCTACGCTTAAATTCAAAGAGCAAATTAAACTTGAAAGTATTTATGGAAAAGACACAGAAAGCAACCATACGATTTTAGGAAAGTGACTGAAGCCGAGCCGCCAAATCAGAATTAGTAATATTGCTGATACTTCTTTGGATCTAATCAAAGAGCTCAAGGTAAATAGCAGGGTCACGGAATATGTGGCAGCAATACTCTAAGCATGGACGAACGGTAGACTTACAGATATATAAGATAGATCCTGGAGAGAAAAATTGTTTCGCACGATACAGTGAACTGATTTCTTAGCAACTGACTTAACTTTTTTTCCATCGCTTCAAAACGCTGCTTTTTGAGTATAAGTTTCTCTCGTGATAATAAATTCAAGCGTTAGTTGGAAACTTTTTTCCCATCAAAAACTATCGAATTTTACTCAAAAGATATGGAAGAGCTGCCTACGTAGTGGCAACATGTTATTGCAAATAATAGAGAATATATAATTGATTAAAATATAATTGTGCTTTATTATTTTGAAGAAGAAAATTGATAAACAAAAACAGAAATTATTTATGATCAAAGTTTTTCCTGTCTCGAAAAGCAGCATTTGAAACTCTGGCTTTTACCAGATCTCGAAAGATGAAGACCCTTAACAATGGTGCCCTTTGGTTGATCTATAAAGCATTGAATTTGTCTTACCGCTATAATCGACTTTGCCGTCGCCATTTAAATCGGCCTCTTTGACCATTTCTTCTGCCTCTTCCTGTTAGAGAGAAAAAGAAATAAAAGGGAAATAAAGACAATTCTGGTCGAAGTTATTTTTGATTAATGTATCTGATCAAATCACTTTGAAAGAAAAACCTTCAGTTTTGTAAGATAAGGTAAAAGGATGATTGGCATGCTAAAATCTAAGATAATGGCGGCAGGAATCTAAGGATATTTGGCTTTGTCTTGGATCAGGGATAGCAACAGATTTCACTTTATTAAGCAATGTTTACACGGTATTTAATACTAATACTACTGCTCTCTCTCTCTCTCACTCTCTCTCTCTCTCTCTCTCTTACACACACTCTCTCTCTACTATCTCTCTCACTCTCTCTCATTCTTTCACTCTCTCATTCTCTCTCTCTCTCTTTTTCTCTCTCTGGCCAGTGCATACAGACTGACAATTTCTCGAACATAAACATTGACACTTTATTCACACGCACTCACATATAGATATATGCATACATATATATGAATAATGATAGCTAGATAATGTCCTGAGATAGATAGATAGATAGATAGATAAACAATATATTGAGATATAGATATAGATACATACATAAAAACAGACTTAGATAGATAGATAGATAGATAGATAGATAGATAAAATTAATTATAATGAACGATTAGCTCGCAAGCAGCAAGAACAGATGTCAAAGAAAGTAAACAAAATTTAATAGAGATAGATTTAATGATAAACATATATCTGGCACCGAATATATATATACAGCGAGGGAAAATAAATATTTGTACATATGAAAAACGGTATTTTTATAAATGTAAAAGCCTTAACTAAAACAAATTTTGATACATTTCATGTGTAAAGTTACATTTTATTAAAAAATAGTAATAAACTCAATTAATTGTTATTCTAACAGAAATTAATGCATTTTTTTCATTTTAACTGATGAAAAAGTATTCGTACAAAACAAAAAAAGCATATTAACCTAATTTAATACTTTGTGGAATATCCTTTATTGAGTTCAACTGCTACCAGTCTGTTCCTGTACTCTCAACTAATGATTTGCACACATTGAGTGTTATTTTGTCCCATTCTTCTTGGCATATTGTCTTCAAATTCTTGATATTTGTTGGTGCTCTTTTCCAAATTTGAATTTTCAAATATCGCCATAAATTCTCGATTGGGTTCAAGTCTGGGGACTGACTTGGCCATTGCAAGACATCAATGTTACTTTCAGATAACCATTTCCTTGTAGATCTAGCAGTATGCTTAGGATCATTATCCAGTTGGAAAACCCAATCAGGAGGTAGCCGAAGTCTCTCAACAGAACGCATTAAATTTCTTGCGGGATTTTCTGGTATATTTCGGCATTCATCTTGCCATCTATTATTGATATTCTGCCAACACATTTTGCAGAAAAACAGCCCCAGATCATGTTACTGCCACCATCAAACTTTACAGTTGGCAACGTGTTCTTTGGTAAGTAGGCTTCACCGTCCTTCCTCCACACATGATTTCGATAATTATGACCAAACAACTATTTTAGTTTCATCTGTCCATAATACTTTTACCCAATTCGAATATTCTTTATCCTTATGCTCTCTAACGAATTTTAGCCTAGCATCTCTGTGTCGTTTCGAGAGAAGTGGAGTCTTCCTTGGGATGCGTGATTTCAGACTATTTTTGTGTAATTCATTACTTATTGTACGCTTGGTTACTTTAATCCCTAATGCACGCAGATGTTCCTGCAGTTCTTCTCTGGTAACCTGTGGATTTTGTTGGATCTGGCGTCCTAATATCCTTGCTGATCATAGAGAGATCTTCCTCGGAGCACCTGTTCTTCTTTGGTTTTCGACGCTGTTACGAGTTTTAAACCTTGCAATGAACGAAGCAATTGTAGTAAAAGGAATATTCAGGTTGTTAGAAATCGTTCTGTAACTGTTCCTATCTTTCCAAAGAGACAAAATGTGTTGTTTTTGTGAAATAGTCAATTCTTTACCTTTAGACATTATTAGAACCTCCTCGTAAGACTAGAAATTGCAGAATGCTCTGATAATGGCTAATAGCGTTAACTATAATTACTGATACCATTACCTGGACTTTTCTAGGATATACTTTTTCATAATTAATTGATTATTTTATTCTAATAATTGATTTGTACGAATACTTTTTTCACCAGTTAGAATTAAAAAAATGCATTAATTTCTTTTGGAATAAGAATTAAATAAGTTTATTATTATTTTTTTAATAGTATATGTCTTTATACATAAAATGTGCCGAGATTTGTTTTATTTAAGGCTTTTACATTTATGAAAATACAATTTTTCAAGTGTAAGAATATTTATTTCCCCACTATATATATATATATATATATATATATATATATAATAACAAATCCATTACTCTTTATATATATACATACATGCACACACACACACACATATATATATATATATGTATGTATGTATATATATATATATATATATATATATATATATATAATGCCAATATATATATATATATATATATATATATATATATAGGTGGTCACGCTCGAAACCGAGAGGACAGCCATATATATATATATATATATATATATATATATATATATATATATATATATATATATATATATATATATATATAAATGAGTAATGGATTTGGTAGTTATTAATCCGCTTATTTATTAAATAGTGTACTTATCTATTTTCGTCTTTTAAAAGAAAAACCTGCTGTCTACATTGGAGGAGAAACGTTTGTTAGGTCTGAGCTGCTTTAGGCCAATGCGGACCTGAAGGGTCGAGCCTACCGAGCAAAGCCGAATAGTGTCATATACGCGGAAATTCTTCTGGCAAAGTTAGTCTAAAGCACCTCAGATCTAACGACGGTTTCTCCTTCTAAGCGTGATGCAGGTTCGAATCTTGCTAGATGGCGAATTTTTTTTTCTTTTATTAGATTTATGGGAACAAATCAGGTAGAAAGGGCTAAAGAGATGTAATATCCAAAATTTTGGACATCCCTTGATCTTGAGTCACTGGAGTACTCTTAACGCCTTGATCCACTGTGGACAGAGCGGTGATCGTGATCAGATCGGTTGTTTGGCATTGTCTTTGGTAATAGATGAAAGATACTGGTTCAAATCATATCTAGATTCAATGCAGGAAGTACGAGGCTTATATCAAACGGACTTTTTCAACGTTTTTTTAATTGAATATAGGAACATTGTTTCACTGTTAACGTCACAGCACCTGAGCCCGTGACGTCAGTAATTGAAACCTGCAGAACTGACAATATATGGCTTGGCTTCATGGAATTATTCATATGAGACCATGGATTCTAGTTGTCAAAACACCGTGAAGACTGGTAGTGGTCCTACAATAGTAGTGATATGTCCACCATATATATGCTTGTTCTAAACATGTCATTGATCGGGGACCAATAAGCTATACGGCTTTATCGCCAATCAAACCAATTCAGGGAATCCATTCATTCCAACAACGATGGATCATACCGGCTGGATAATTTAGTCTGTTAATGGAACCAAATTTCTCAAATTTGATTTGATAGAGCATTCTGAATATTATATGGCCGTAATCTTCGCCGGAACTGAACTCAACTCAGCGTTTATGGGACGTAAAGGAAAGGTCTAGTCATAACCAACATAATGCGCCTACATATATAAGGGGAGTACGGACATCTATCGAGACGGCATAGTTCAATAAGTCTAGTCAAAATTGCTCAAAGACTTGTGGAATTGATGTCACATCGATGTGACTATACTTTGCTGTCTACAGTGTGTCCTATAAAGCCTATAAAATCGTGAAATGAAAGTAATCCTGAACGGCCACGATCACGGATCTTTTAGTAATAAACAGGTGTCCCCAGGTTTCCATCCTTCGTTCTATTTTGTTTTTAACTTTTATTAATGACCTTCCGTATGGTATCAGCTCTCACCTTGGTAAGCAGATTGATAACACAACCATTTACACCTGTCTCGATAGTATGATCTGTTTGATATGATCTAAATGTCAGCTGTGTTACAGTTTTTTGTGTATATATAACTAGTGAGTTAGTCAAAATGACTTAATTCCCTTTATAGTCTACCAGGTTGACCAATCAGAAGCCGCAGAACACTATATCCGTCGTGTATAAAGGCGGCCATTTTTGTTTACCCTACCGGAATGACCAGTGCCAACTTAGGAGACGAAGATGACAGACGGAAGAACTACGCTCTGCTACCTTGCTGCGATATCCACTGCGAACCTGCACTACGCTTTCCTACTGTCTCAGAAATATTCACTGGCGACCTCTGGATTCTATACTCGAAGACGACCGTCAGTTTGTTGTTAACTGGGGCAAAGGATGGATTGTTCATTTTAACGCCTCCAAAACTAAATGATTTTCTGTTAATTAACTGAGAGACCTCCTTTCTAGCATTTACCATCATGCCTGATGCTGACCTCCAAGAGAATGGCTTGTTGCGTCTTCTCGGGCTAACGTCTTCGATTGACAGGAAGTGGAAACATTATATGGAATCCATTGCTTGGTCAGCTGCTAAGAAAGTTGGTTCACCGTGTCGTGCTACACATTCTTTCTCTCCAGAATCTATCTTACATATCTATATAAGTCTACCATACGACCATACTTAGAATATTACTATCACATATGGTCCACTGATCTTGTTATTTATCTAGAGCTACTTGATAAAAATCCAAAGAATCAGCAATATTATTGGCCGTGATCTGGTGCCTCGGCTTCCGTTAATTTTCCCCACTGTAAAGTTGCCTCCCTGTGCTGTTTCTATAAATACTTTCATGGTAATTGTCCGGGTGATGTTTGGAGTTTTTTGTATTTAAGCCCAGTACTAGATTGACGACGAAGTCTCATCAATTTACGATTGAGTTGATGTAGATGTAACCGTAAATTCTATGCTAACAGTTTCTTATCCCATCCTTCTTGATTCTGGAACTCACTTCCCGACTCCATGTTTTCCAGCTAACTTTAATCTTTTGTTGTTATTTTGACTTGCATATCTCAAAGCTTTATTTTATTTTTGCCCCGTTCTTTTCTTTTCTTCCTCTTGCTATTTGTTGCGAACTTTGTCAATTCTGTTCGTTGGACATTTCTGCCAATTACGTTTATTTAATTATGGCTGATGCTATCCTCCAGGAAAGTGAATTGTTGCGCCTCCTCAGGCTAACGTTCTCGACTGACATGAAGTGGAAAGATTATATTGAATCCATTGTCAGGTTAGTTGCTAAGAAAGGTGGTTCTCTCCCTAATCTATCTTACATATCTATAATTCTACCAAAATCCATAGAAGAATCAGCAATATTATTGATCTTGTTCTTGTTCTCTTTCTAACCACCGTAGGGTTGCTTCCCTCTGCCTTTTCTATAAACACTTTCATGGTAATTGTTCGGATGAGCTCTTCGCTATGGTGCCTAAACTTTTCAAATTCAACCCTAGTATTAGACTGTCGACGAAGTCTCATCAATTTACAATTGAGTTGGCTAGATGTAACCGTAAGTTCTATGCTAACAGTTTCTTTTCTAGCACTTCTCATTTGCGGAACTCCCTTTTGGCACCACACTTCGCAGCCAAATTTAATCTTTGAAAATTCAAATTGAATGTCGATTTTTATCTACTGTCCTCCTGATTACTCCCCTATTGTTCTCCCTCCTCAGCATTGTGTTCTGTTTCTAATTTTTCAACACCCTGTAATGGTAAAAAATTTGTTCAGACTGGTAAGTCGATCCAAAAATCGGGTTATTTCTATATTCAGATCTTCTCGCCAGAACTTATCTAGCAATTTTGAGTTTACCATTCGTCCATGCAATCTATGCTTCGAATATTGCTGCCACATATGACCCGATGCAGCCGCTGTATATTTAGAGATTCTTGATAAAATTCGAAAAAGAATCAGCAATATTATTGGTCTTGTCTTGGCATCTTGGCTTCAAACACTTTCCCACTGCCGTAATGTAGCTTCCCTGTGCCTTTTCTATAAATACGTTCGTGGTAATTGTTCGGATGAACTCTTCGTTATGTTTCCTTGAATTTTATGAATTTAATCGCAGTACTAGATTGACGACAAAGTATGATCAACTCATAGTTTAATAGGCTAAAAGTAACCGTAAGTTCTATGCTATTAGTTTCTTCTATTGCACATCCCGGTTGTGGAATTCTTTTCTTGCTTCATGCTTTCCAGCCAATTTTAATCTGCAAAAATTTATATGCAATGCCAGTCGATATCTACTGTCCTTCTGATTACTCTTTTCTCTTTCCACTCATTGTTAATATTTCTGTTCCTAATTCTTCCAAACTCAGTAACCCCTTGTGTCTTAGTGGCTTTACTGCCTTCCTTGTGGAACTACCCTCCGCATCCATGCTTTCCAGCCATCTTTAATCTTCAAAAATTTAATGGAGATTGTTTTCTACTGTCCTTCTGATTACTCCTCTTTTGTTCCCGCTTATTAGTATTGTTTACTGTTTCTAATTCTTACACATTCTGTAACCGGTAAAAACTGGTTCAGACAGGTAAATTAATCCAAAAATCGGGTTATTGATAAGTTGTATCATTTATTTGTATAAACGTTTGAAACTATCGGCCAGATAAATTTACGCGATACTTTTAATTGATAAAATCATTTTGCCAAAAATTGGTTCACATAGGTAAGTTGATCCGAAGATCAAGTTACTTGATGCCGACTTTTTAAAATCCTTTTATACTTATCCGGGATAGAATTCCAAGCATCAAATATCGTTCTGTCTGACTTTAGAATCGTCTAAAATTCGGTCCTCCCTGCAAATGTTCTTGTGTTCCTGCTGTATATTTAGAGATTCTCCAAAGAAGAATCAGCAATACTACTGATCCTGACCTGGCGTCTCGACTTCAGACACTTTCCCTCCTTCGTAATGTACCTTCCTTGTACCTTTACTATAAAGACTTTCATGCTAACTGTTCAGAGGAACGCTTCGCTACTGTACATATACTTTATAAATTTAAGCTCAGTACTAGATTGGCGATTAGGTCTAATCAATTCACAGTTGAATTGGTTAGAGGTAGCCGCAAGTTCTATGCTATCAGTTCCTTCTCTTGCACTTCTCGTTTGTGGAACACATTTCCGGCTCCGTGCTTTCCAGCCAACTTTGATCTTCAAAAATTTAAATGGAATATCAATCGTTATCAACTGTCTTCCCGATTATACTTCCATTTTTCTCGCTCAATTTTCGCTTGTTGAATTCTCTTGCGGCTTCTTACTTTCCAGTCAACTTTGACCTTCAAAAAATTAAATGCAACGTCAATCGTTATCTACTGTCTTCTTGATTACTCTTCTAGTCTTCTCGCACCTTCATAATGTCTCTCTTTTTTCTTATTCCGGCACATTCAGCAATACCCTTTGTCTTAGTGGCTTTACTGACTTGCTTGGAGGGAACTCAATTAAAAATGAAAAATTTAATTTCCAATGACTTTTGGTTCGTGAATTATTTTTTTTATTGTTCCATCTTTATGAGTGAAACATTTTTCTGCAACAACAGAATCTCCTGAATTATCTTCAAGATGTTATGCCATGGTGTCGACTTGGGTTTGAGTTCACTTCAAACCAGAATAAAATGTACTTCAATAATTTTTAGGTAGTAGAAATATTTTATAAAAGATTTGAAAACGGACTCATTAAAAAGTACATATTAATATATAATATATAGAATATATTAAAACAAGAGTCGGAAGGGCGAGGAGAAACATCTATTGTAAGATTGTAAATCGAAAATTATATATATATATATATATATATATATATATATATATATATATATATATATATATATATATATATATATATATATATATATATATATATACACACACACGCACACACAGATATATATATATATATATATATATATATATATATATATATATATATGGCAAATGGAAAACCGTGTCATTGAAACTAGATTTGATTACGTGTTTCGCCTTTCTAGGCCTCATGCGATCCCAAAAAATGAAATATGGGTGTTTATATGTGTATGATTAAATAATAGATTGTTGGTACTTTTCCAGCAAAGCTGGCGTTTCACGTGAAGAAAAGAAAGAAAATTAATGACTTTTAAAGAAGTTGTAAATATTTATTCTGAATCTTTTCCTTATAATACTTAGTTTAGATGTCGAAAGTTATATATTTTCTCCCAGCTTTTCTGAAATAAATTTAAGGTAAATCCTCATCTGAATTTCAGAATGACTGGAAAAAAAAAAGATTCATATAGCCTTTTCTAAAACGAATTTAAGGTAAATCCTTATCAATTTTTCGGAATGGGTTGAAATAAAAAAAAAACAAACAATATGAATCTCTTGCTTTAAAGTATCAGACATCCCAATTGCGTCAGTTGAAATAAATTATCAGTTTCTTGTCTGTCCCACTGTCTCTTTATCTCAATTTCTCCAGAATGTTTAAAAATAAAAAGGTTCAAAGTTATTTACTTATTGTTTACTTACCTGTGTAATAAGTTCGCCTAATTTTGTCAGCACTGTAAATAACTCGGGAGGGGAGATAAATCCATCTTTATTTTGGTCGAAGACGCTAAATACCTCGTGCAATTCTTTTTCGGGGTCAATGTTCAATTTACGGGCGAAGATCTCAAGAAATTCTTCAAATTCAATGGTACCACTATCTGAAGAAAAAAAAAACATAAATTTTAAATTCTCTACCTTCTCTCTCTCTCTCTCTCTCTCTATATATATATATATATATATATATATATATATATATATATATATATATGTCAGTATCTTTATCTATCTATATTTTTCTTTATATAATTGTCTCATACTATATTTGCATACAATACACATATATAGATATGTGTGTATTAATTTATTCTCATATGTATATATATATATATATATATATATATATATATATATATATATATATATATATATAATATGATTAATATATCTATATATTTGACACACTCATATCCTCTCTCCCACCTCACTTTCTCACTTCGTTAACTTTGCGTATACTTGATGAGGTCCGTAAAAAACGTGTGAATTTCTTTTCATTTTTCATTTCAGCTTTTGGAAGTAAAGTCTGATGATCCAGAACCCTGTTAAAGGGGTTATGGTGAAATAACTTATTACATGGAATCTTAACGTGGTCTGTCTTTTTATTCAAAATATATATATATATATATATATATATATATATATATATATATATAGATAGATAGATAGATAGATAGATAGATAGATAGATAGACAGATAGATAGATAGATAGATAATATTAGTGGTAAATATACACATACATATGCAAAATATATAAATATATATACATACATGCATACACATATATATTTTTTTGAATAAAAAAAATTTCAAGAGGATAGAATCCAGGTAGAACTCAATGTCCAGGACACAGTAAGGATATAATAAAAAGGCTTAAACACTAATATTCCATGGTCATAATTTATTCCATTAGAATCGTAAATACGATCCAATTCATCAGACCTAAAATTCAAAAAGAAAACAGAAAAAACAACTTCGGAAATAAAAAATAAAATTTAGAGAGAGTGTAAGTATGAGAGTGTGGGACGAAAGTTAGAGCTAAATACTTAGAATCTCTCTAAATTCTATTTTTTATTTCCGGAGTTGTATTTACGATTCCAATGGAATAAATTATGACCATGGAATATTAGTGTTTAAGCCTTTTTTATTATATATATATATATATATATATATATATATATATATATATATATATATATATATATTTAATTTAAAAATAAAAACAGACCACTTTAAGATTCCAGCGTTATAATTTATTTCACCAGAGATTTTATTTTTCTCTGGAGATTCAGACTTCACTTTCAATGGTGAAAAAATGTATTTAAAATTTACACTTTTGACAGGATCAGGCATTGACCAATTAACCGGTCAACTCCTTTTCTCTTTTTCCTTTTTTCCCATATCATTTCCGGTGAGTTAATTGATTAGATAGGCCAATGTCTGTTCCTTGACATTTCGCTTAAATTTTTGCAGATTAAAGTTGGCTGGAAAGTATGGAGACGGAAGAGAGTCCCGTAAGCGAGAAGTGCGAGAAAATGATATAATTTACGGTTAAATCTAGCCAACACATTTGCAAACTGATGAGATCTCGTCGCCAGTTTAGTACTGTGCTTAAAGTCAAACATACTAGGTACCATAGCGAAGAGCGGTATTTATTCTGCTATGTACAGAAATTTGACACAAGACCAAAATGGGGAATGGGGAAAAAGACAGTCTTCTTCCGTCTTAACGTTAAACTTAGCTAGCCACAAACATCGACCCAAATGTACAACAATATTCCTTACACCACAACAACGCATTCTTTCTTACCTAGTACATTCACCATAATACCTCATGTCTCTACGAAAGTCTTAATTAGTCCCCATATGTACAATTCACTGTCCGTGGGGCGGAAAGGAGAATAAAACAACAAATCCGAACAATTACGATGAAAGTATTTATAGAAAAGACACAGGGAGGCTAACTTACGGCGGCGTGAAAGTAAGTGAAGCCGCGACGCCAGAACAGGTCCAAAAATATTCCTGATTCTTCTTTAAATTTCCTCAAGGAGTTCTAGATAGACAGCTGGAGCCCAGGACCATATGCGGCAGCAATATTATAAGCGTGGACGAATGGTAAACTTATATAGATATGTAAGCTAGATTCTGGAGAAAAAAATGTCTAGCAAGACGCAGTGAACCAACTTTCAAGCAGCTGACCTAGCAATGGATTCAATATAATCTTTCCACTTCATGTCAGAAGAGAACATTAACCCGAGAAAACGTATCGAATCACTTACATGGAGGTCAGCATCAGTCATACTGATGGAAGGCAGAAAATAGTCTCTCAGACGATTAACAGAGATGATTTTAGTTTGGGAGGCGTTAAAATTAACAATTCATCCTTTGCCCCAGTTAACAACAAATTGAAGGTCGTTTTGGATATCAGCTGCCATTTTGACCTTATCAAACTGATAAAATATTTAATCAATCATTTTTTTTACTAACGTAATTTTAAATATCAATGTAATTAGTTTGTATACAAATTTGCATTCAAATATATTTACAAAAGAAATTCGTCTTGTTACTCCAGGTGTAAAGAATACTTAATTAAAAGAAAAAACTTGTAGTTCCAACGAATGATTTATTTTTATGGAAATATTTTGACTAGCATTTGCCAGTCTTGATCACTTCATAATTTGAGTAAAAACTGTAAAGAAACGAGAAACGCTTAAGAATTCAAATCAAGGAAAAGAAACCGAGAAAAAATCTCTTGGATGCCGTCTTTGCGAAATCTGTCATCAGCTCACCAACATTTGAGCACATACGGAAAATGTTTGGAATTTACTCAGAGGAAGGCTTTCCGAGGATGAAATAAAAGTAGTTGAAAATGCGTACAGGAAGTGAAAAATTGGCAGTTTTTTTTATATAAAAAACAAATCAACTACGAATATTTTCTAAATTCTTTAAAAAAGCAAAAGGCAATACAGCACTAGAAATGATGAATTACCTTTCGAACATCAAATGATTTGACACAAAAAAATTATTCTATAAATTGCCCTTTTTTTAAGGCCTCAACTTGCTACTACGTTGTAAACGTCATCAACATCATCGGCTTGTTCTCCTTGATTTGAATTTAAGCTTCTTTGCACTGTTTTTAATCAAATTAATGATTTTTTTTCTTTAATTATGCAACTACCAACGGAGACAAGCATATTGACTTTATAAAGAATACTGTTTACTTTAAGTCTAAAGGGAAGCAGTCATGCCGGCAGACATTCATACCATTCCTATACTTACGGTTTCCGTCGACTGAATGCATCAATGCCCGTAACTCGTCTCTGGTTGGTCGCTGACCTAGTGACGTCATCACTGTGCCAATTTCTTCTGTCGTAATCACACCGTCTCCGTTTTTGTCAAATACTGAAAAGCTGTCGTGAAGTTCTGGAAAGGAAACAAAATACTTGGAAGAAATGCTAAAAACATACGGGTGCACACGGTAGTGATAATACTAGCCGTTTCCTTATAAGGAAACATACGGTATTTGCTGACGGAGCAGCTAGTGTTATTTGAGTTACGCGTTATTTTACTCTACGCCCGTCAGCCCCCGATCGAAGTCTCGTATCAGTTCTCGTCATCTTTAATTGTAATATTAGTTGTTTCCTTAGAAGGAAATATTCGACTTCATTGACAGAACGAACCATTGCTAATTTCATCTCAAATTTATAAAATCTTTATAATAATATAATTTTTAAGGAAAATAACTTCCCCAAGTACACCAAGAGTTTTCTCTCTTTACAGTACTGATGGGGATTTCCTTCCTAACCTTTTGTTTGAAGTAGTGTGGAATGTCAAAATCTTGATTATCTCATTATTTTCTCTTCTCAAGCACAGTAGCTGTTATCGCTCTTTCCACTATTGATGGAGATTTCCTTCCTAACATTTGGTTTGAAGTAGTGTGGAATATCAACATCTTGATTATGTCATTATTTTCTCTTCTCAAGCCCAGTAGCTGTTATCACTCTTTCCAGTATTGATGGGAAGTTTCCTTCCTAACCTTTTGTTTGAAGTAGTGTGGAATATCAACATCTTGATCATGTCATTATTTTCTCTTCGAGTAACACGTGCTATCCATTTGAATTGCTACTGTTGCAGTAAGTCCTATGTTTTTATCAGATGTCGACCATGTTTTACTAAATTCTCGAAACGTTTGTCAGGGATGAAATATCAGGATGGGCTTTGTCCGTATAACGGAAAAATGTTGGAATGATTACAGATTTTCTTTTCATTTGAAGTCCGGAAAATCGAGGTACAGATAATCGAGAAAGTACTGTAGCACTATTTGTTACTGAAATATTTTAAATATATTCTCAAATATTAGTCAGATGTAAAAAGCGGATACAACTGATAAGTAACTGTAGGCGTCAAAACTGAAAATATACGAAAGGCACGCGACGGCGTCTACCGTCAGAAGTCAAAAAAGGATAGCATTTCAAACGATTAAAAGGCCAGGCAAACGGCCATTTTCTATCTGATCGATGCATGCGAACTTGTATTACAATAAACGCCACACCTTAAGATCTGCACATTTTAGACATTTTTTAGATATTTGATTTAGTCTTGTCATACTAAGCAAGCTATAGCACTTTGCAGAAAATATCGTCAAACGGAAAATTGACATAAACGATCTAAAATATTGTATAAAATTGTTCTTATACTATCAGAATGTGATACTATGAAACTTTCATAGTATTCTGAAAGCTTTGTTGCTTCCTGATGGAATAAAATATTTTAAAATCAATCTAAATTTTGTTGTGTTTACCATTCTGTTGCAGTTTTACAAATAAAGGCGTTTCATTTCTATCTGCAGATATTAAAAATAAATTGATGAAAAGGAAATAAAACTTTAAACTGAGTTGTCTGGTGAGTATTTTCATTTATGAATATTCACCAGTTTTTGTGGCATTGAAGCGGCTGTTTTCCAGGTAAATATTTTGGGGGTTATATTTGGGTAGAGGGAAAAATTTAAGTGAACATAATCGAATCTCTTCAAAAAAAAAAAAAAAATTAATTCATCATCATCATCATTATCGTCAACAGCAGCAGCAACAACAAGAACAACAACATGGACAATAATAATAATAATAATAATAATAATAATAATAATAATAACAACAATAATAATATTTTTTATAAATAGCAACATATTGCACATTGATGACGATCTGTTTACTCCGATATCCAGTGTAATATATATATATATATATATATATATATATATATATATATATATATATATATATATATGCTGCAACATATTATTAAGTGGACGGGTAACACTGATCTTCACCCATCCCCTAAATCTCCACACCCCAAACTCTGTAAACCGCTTCAGCAGGCGAACTAAATCATCATACTCATCATCATCATCAGCAGCAGCAGCAACAACAACAAAAACAACAACATGGACAATAATAATAATAATAATAATAATAATAATAATAATAACAACAATAATAATATTTTTTTTTATAAATAGCAACATATTGCACATTGATGACGATCTGTTTACTCCGATATCAGTGTAATAATATATATATATATATATATATATATATATATATATATATATATATATATATATATATATATATATATATATATATATGCTGCAACATATTATTAAGTGGACGGGTAACACTGATCTTCACCCATCCCCTAAATCTCCACACCCCAAACTCTGTAAACCGCTTCAGCAGGCGAACTAAATCATCATACTCATCATCATCATCATCAGCAGCAGCAGCAACAACAAAAACAACAACATGGACAATAATAATACTAATAATAAATGCTAACGTCGATCAATTCGTAAACGATCAGTGGCTAAGGAATTCAGGACTTAAGGGTGAGACTAAAGGGTTTATTCTT
Organism: Acanthosepion pharaonis; assembly: GCA_903632075.3. Taxonomy (NCBI): domain Eukaryota; kingdom Metazoa; phylum Mollusca; class Cephalopoda; order Sepiida; family Sepiidae; genus Acanthosepion; species Acanthosepion pharaonis. The sequence continues at coordinate 515,730 of CAHIKZ030004704.1, read as the reverse complement.
GGTGCACAAGACCAGAGCCTGCTTACACGCATCTACCAAGCTACTACCTTTCGTAATAGTACGGATCCACAATGTAGGTTCTGTGACCAATATATTAAAACTGTCGATCACCTTATCTCAGTATACTTAATACACGCACCCAATGAGTACAAAAAAAAAACATCAATACATGGTAGTTCAATATCAGCATTGAAAGTTATTTCACACCTATCAAGGCCGGAATGCCACTAGTACGCAGGGGTGACAGAGAGTGAAAGTGAGAGAAAAACTGTGTATGGGGAGGATTGAGGAAAGGATAAAAGATGAGCGGTATTCAAGAAGATACAAGATGGCGATTGCATTTAAATTTTAATAGCTTAAAATTCAGGCACCAGGAATAACAAAAACTCGTCAGATGAGTTGCAGGTCATTATTTAAATAAGTAAGAGGGTACAAATGAAAAGATTTAAAATTGAAAAGATTTTCTATTTCACTGAAGCAAACGTTAAATACAATGAGAGTGTTATCGCCTCCCCTATCGTCTCTTTCTTTCTTATCCTTATTAAACCCAAACAGCGTCTGTAATATGTGTTATGATTGGTATATCTCTCTGTGTAGTAGCAGTTGTAGCACAATTCTCCGCGTTATGTTTAGAAAACGGATTTGCTAAGCAATACCCTCATCTCCACCAGTTGTTCTCTATTTATACTTGTCCCTCTCATTTGCATACGATACTACATCTCCCCGAATCGGAGATGTCGTATACCCTTGTTTTTTTTTTTGTTTTACTATTCCTGATTATTCTCGTACTGTGCTGTCCATCCTCTTGTCTTTCTTGTTTTCTCTTTAATGGTGATCTCGGTCTCTCTTCATTTTCTTCATAGCTTCGCACCAAGCGGCAGCAAGAAATATATCCGTTATTTCGTACTCCCCCCACCGTCGGTCTTTGTGTCTCTTAAAACTTTTTAATCCATGTTTCTATGTGCTCTGGGTCGTCCAGCGAATTTAAGGATCCTATCGGCGACGCCATTGTTATATTTGTTATATCTCTATGTGAAGTAGTAATCGTAGCACAGTTCTCTGCATTACGTTTAGCAAGCGGGTTTGCTAAGCAATGCACTTATGTTCACCAGTTGTTCTCTATTTATACTTGTCTATCTCATTTGCATACGATAATATATTATGTTTTGCAAACATGGTTCTTCATGCCAGAAAAAAAACGGATTGTCATAAGGACGGATTTTAACTAACTTCACTCTTCGGCAATATTTATTCTTTTATAAAGCGATGAATGGAATTGTAATACAACCTAAACATATGATGAAATTGAATTTATGCATTTTTTTTTGTTCTTGAGAATATATATATATATGTGTGGGGGTGGGGGGTTAGGTAGGTAGGTAGGTATATATGACTATCCCAGCGCGTTGCTGCTTTGGAAAGTGCCTGAAAGCCATACTACGTGTTGACACAACACTTGTGAGTGGAATTGGGTAAACGGAACATATGGCACCTTCGATAGCTGTGCTAGCAAGGTCACAAGTCATCGTGACCGAGGGTTTGAGTGTGCCGGCGTTGTTCAGATTGTTGATCATTCTATATAACACGCTTCTAGAAACTGTAACTAAGGTCTGCTCAACATAGTTGCAACATAAACCACAGTTTGGCTCCGTGGGTGTTGAACAAACACAAAATGTGCCTGAGGGAAAGTCTGCAATAGGGATTGCCTAACCGCCCTAATAGACGGGTATCCTCGAATACGAGTGACTAGCTATTATTATATATATGTGATAGTTTACCTTTTCTTTCTTTCTATCAACTATCTACCAGAATTTCTTCAATATCTATCTATCTATCTATCTATCTATCTATCTATCTATCTATCTATCTATCTATCTATCTATCAAGTTATTGCAATCTTTTCCTTATCTATCTATCTATCTATCTATCTATCTATCTATCTATCTATCTATCTGGTTATTGATATCTATCTATCTATTTATCTATCTATCTATCTATATGTCTATCTATCTATTTCTATATTTTGTTAGTTTTTGCATAATAAGTGTTTTTATCAGTTTTCATTAATTATTTGTCTTCGTTAAAATATATATATGTATGTTTGTCTATTAGTCTGTTTAATGTAAAACCTTCCTGTTTTTCACAATCAATGTGTGTGTGTGTGTGTGTGTGTGTGTGTGTGTACCCTCGCGTAAATGTTGTACGAAGAATAGAAATTAACTCCCATAATTCAGTTGGTGTTCACGCTGAGAATTCGAGGTAGGATTTTACCACCGCCACTATCTTCTTTTGATTTGGTTTCATGCCGTCGAAAGCTAAACTTAGCAAATATTTATATGAAACTAAGTAATCAAGTATGCGTCAGTCCGTCTTTAGACCACTGTCTGTCTTTATTTAAATTTCTATTTGTGAACAACCCATTTTCTTTAAGGTCTTTTTGCCCCTCACTTTCTGCGTATATCTTATCGAGACTTCAGGTTTCAGGTGGTTTTTAGCAGTCGTTACTTCCACACTCTTCTCAGCTTCGAAAGTGATTTTTAAAAAAAGACGAGAAAGAAAGAAAGAAAGAAAAAAAAAGAAGAAAGAAAGAAAGCAAGCACTAACGAAAAATAAAAAGAACATCAAAATTAGGAAAATGCTAGGATCCAACACGTGACTTTAATTACTTTTCTAATCTATCGTGAGAGTTTCTGACGCAAATTTACTACAGGAATGATGAGTTTAATTTTTTTTCTTAATTTTTCATTTTAAGTTTGTTTATTCGTCTATTTATTTGTGGCGGGACGAAAATACCAAGCCCAACGAAACTTATCTAATCTATCAAATTATCTCCCTTGCTCTCTCTTTCTTATTTGCTGTCTCTTTCTCACTCTCCCTTTCTTATTTCCTGTCTCTCTCTCTCTTATTTTCTGTCTCCCTCTCACTCTCTCTCACACACACACACGCACACACTATTTTATTTTCTGTCTCTCTCTCTCTTTTCTCTCTCTCTCTTTTCTCTCTCTCTCTCTTTTCTCTCTTTCACCCCCCTCTCTCTCTCTCTCTGTTATTTCCGGTCTCGCTCTCTTCTGTCTCGCTCTTATTTACTGTTTCTCTCGATTTCCTATTTTCTGTCTCACTCTCTCTCTCTTATTCTCTGCCTTTCTGTCTGTCTATTATTTTCTGTTCCCCCCTCCCTCTCTCTCTCTCTCTCTCTCTCTTCTCTCCCCCTTCTCTCTCTGTTATTTCCGGTCTCGCTCTCTTATATTCTCTCTCTCTTTCTTATTCTCTGCCTTTCTGTCTGTCTCTTATTTGTTGTCTGTCTTTTTCACTTTCTTATTTTCTGTCTCTCTCCCTCTCTTATTTTCTGTGCCTTTCTCTTATTGTCTGTTTCTCTCTATCTCACTCTTTTACTTTCTGTCTATCTGTCACTCTCTTTTCTGTCTGTCTGTCTGTCTCTCCGATATTTCTAGTCTCGCTCTCTTATTCTCCGCCCCTTTCTCTTAATTTTTATCTCTCTCTCTCTCTCGTATTTTCTGTCTCTCTCACTATATTTTCTGTCTCTCTCTTATTCTCTTATTTTCTGTCTCTCTCACTCTCTTATTATTTTTCTGTCTTTTTGTCTCTTTCTCTCTCTCTCTCTCTCTCTCTGTTATATTCTGTCTCTCTCAGTGTCTCATTTTATGTCTGTCAGTCTCTCTCTTATTTTCTGTCTGTCTCTTATTTTTCTGTCTTTTTGTCTCTTTCTCTCTCTCTCTCTCTCTCTCTCTCTCTCTCTCTCTGTTATATTCTGTCTCTCTCTCAGTGTCTCATTTTATGTCTGTCAGTCTCTCTCTTATTTTCTGTCTGTCTCTTATTTTTCTGTCTTTTTGTCTCTTTCTCTCTCTCTCTCTCTCTCTGTTATATTCTGTCTCTCTCAGTGTCTCATTTTATGTCTGTCAGTCTCTCTCTTATTTTTTCTGTCTGTCTCTTATTTTCTGTCTTTTTGTCTCTTTCTCTCTCTCTCTCTCTCTCTCTCTCTCTCTCTCTCTCTCTCTCTGTTATATTCTGTCTCTCTCAGTGTCTCATTTTATGTCTGTCAGTCTCTCTCTTATTTTCTGTCTGTCTCTTATTTTTCTGTCTTTTTGTCTCTTTCTCTCTCTCTCTCTCTCTCTCTCTCTCTCTCTCTCTGTTATATTCTGTCTCTCTCAGTGTCTCATTTTATGTCTGTCAGTCTCTCTCTTATTTTCTGTCTGTCTCTTATTTTTCTGTCTTTTTGTCTCTTTCTCTCTCTCTCTCTCTCTCTCTCTCTCTCTCTGTTATATTCTGTCTCTCTCAGTGTCTCATTTTATGTCTGTCAGTCTCTCTCTTAATTTCTGTCTGGTTGTGTCTCACTCTTATTTTCTTTCTGTCTTTCCGTCTTATTTTCTCTCTCCCTCTCTTATTTTCTGTCTCTCTCGCTCTCTTATTTTCTGTTTCTCTCTCTAATTTTTTGTTTCTCTCTATCTTCATTTCCTATTTTTGTCTCTCTCTCTCTCTCTTAATTACTGTCTCTCCCTCCTTAACCCCCCTCTCTCTCTCTATTTATACAAACATTTTTTTTAGATTTGATAACTATTATGTAGACGCCTCCACGTAGATGATTTTCTGGTTGTACTATGATAAGATAATGAACAAACAGGAAACATTTTTCAATCTAACACGTTTCACTTTTCATTAAAGCTTCGTCAGAGATTGATAGTAGTGTTATATATACATAGTGCGCAATGATTAATGATTAACATTCCGGTATTTTCTGTTGCACTCATACCGATACCACTGAAAGAGGCATAAATACATTTCTTCTCCCTCCAGCTACGGGTTAAATAACAAGATGGCATCAAAAGGCAAAGACAGGAAAAATAATTAGAAACAAAGAAAAAAGAGTTTAGGATTGGGTTTTGGGTTCCTTTTAATGCATTTTCATTCACTTTCACGCTCAGTATTGTGTCTTAGTGGCATTATCGCCGTGCTTGGAATGAATTGATTTTAAAAAAAAAGAAAAGATTGCTGAAATGTTATGCAATATAAAAAAGCTATACAATCGCGTCAGAGATGAAGAGAAGACTTTAGGCAACATAGATGTGGTTCTACAGAAGGATGCTGAAAATACCGTGTGTTATATAGGAATAAAATATCGTTGCCGACACTGGAGTTTGAACACAGATCACCAGAGAGCAAACACAGGCGATCCCATTTTGAATATGTAGATCACGTGATGTTAAAGGAAACGAATATATGGGAATTAGCGTGGCGTATAAGTGATCACTCACCGGAGCCATGCTTGTCGAACTCTCTGCCTCCGGACAGAGAGGAACCCAAACGAGGCTTTGCCGAAGGGCAGAATTTCGTCTGGGGTGGTAGACCGTTTTTACGGGGTCTACTGTGAAATTTGCCCGAGCCTACGGGCTTGGATGCCCCTCAATAAACTTGTGCTTGTGCCGCATCCGACCGCGTGAGGGCGGTAGGTGAATATCTCACTATACGGATTATTATTCGGATCACTATTCGATGGTCACTTTTCGAGTGAGTATTATCGAGCAACTACTATTAGTGCGAATGATATTCGAAGGCGTATGACACCAGTAATGTTCAACGGCGTTACTATAGTTGTATCTGCGATTACAAAGTCTCTACTACAACGAGCATTACGAAAGTGACAACGAGTATTTGTTGACATTACAAAAGTGGCAACGAGTGTTCGTTGACATCATAAAACCGTGGATTAAACATGTGAGCAAGACAGACGTTTTAGAGAAAATGGAAAGAAAAAAGACACCACGTGAGAAAGTTGAAATTTATAGGACATATAACGAGGAAAGTGGGCTTGGAGAATTTAGCACTCGCAGGGCATACTGAAGTTAATAGATGCAGAAGGAAACAGCGAGTAACCTACCTAAAGAGCTTGTGTAAATGGATAGCAGAACAAGAAATGGACGTGTTGGGGAAAGGAGAAAAATTACAAAAGACTACAAAGGATAGGAGTTTGTGGCGAACCACGATCTCCCAATTGCTGAAGGGTTACGGCAGAGCTATTTTCTCAAATATTTTTAAATATCATAAAGTGAAAACTGTGTAATTGCATCCACTCGAAAACAAATATTTAAAAGAAAAAAAACTAAAAAAATAATCCCAGTAACTTCAGAGAAACAACGTTGTCAGGATCATAGTCATTATAAACTCCACGATTTTTTCATTAATTAAATATGATTCACCAGAGCTAAATACGTTTTTTGAATTTAGGGTTGTCCTTCACCTGGAGTGGTTGCCAGCCAAAGTAGTAAAGCCACTAAGGCACAAGGAGTTACTGAATAGGAAAGAATAAGAAAAAAAAGAAAAGAAAAGAAACATTATTAAGGAGCGCGAACAATAGAAGAGTAATCAAGAATACAGTAGATCACGATTGATATTGCATTTAAATTTCTGAAGATCAAAGTTGGCTGGAAAGTCTGGAGGCAGAAGATTGTTCCATAAGGGAAAAGTGCAAGAGAATAAACTGATAGCATAAGACTTTCGGTTACATCTAGCCAATTTAATTGTGAATTGATAAGACCTTGTCTACAATCTAGTACTACGCTTAAATTTATAATACCCGTTTCTGTTCACTGTTCCGTTAATGACCATCGACAAACATCCCAGTCTCCGACAGGATTTTATGCTTTTAAGCTTACTAAAGTTTTGTATATACATCTTTGTCGACGCATCTTCAAGTACAGAGAGACGCAATGTTATCATTCATATAAATATTTAGAGTTTATTATTATTGTAAATAGTATGTTTTATACGTGCGCGTGTTTATACTAAATGTTTTACAGTTATGGCTGGAGACTGTATGGCATTGTCTCTTCAAATTCCCAGCACCTTCCTCAGTATCCTCGGAGATCCTAATAATATTGAAATTCTTTTTTATTCCACTCTGCATTAAACTGGTATGAACCTCACCCAGACCCGCTTACAGACACCGCACAGACCCTGTAACAGTTTTATGGAACTTTACAATACATACAGAAAATGCATAGCTAATTACCCAGACTTTGTGATTAAAGACCACAAAAACAGAATGTGCTTTCTTATTGACATGGCAATTCCTTCAGATTGTAATTTATCTTTGAAACTATCAAAATACAAGGATCTTGAAGTGGAAATCTCAAAAAATGTGGCACGTGCAGACATCAATAATTCCAGTTGTAGTTGGAGCACTCGGATTGATGTGTACAATAGCAAAGCGTTCATCTCAACAATTAATATGAAAGTATTTATAGTAAAAGCACAAGAAAGCTACATTACGACGGAAAGAAAGTAACTGAAGCCGAGATGCCAGTGACGACAAATAATATTGCTGATTCTTCTTTGGAGAATCTCTAAATATACTCCAAGAATATTTGTAGGGAGGACCGAATTTTAGACGATTCTAAAGTCAGACGGACTGATATATGATGCTTGGATTCAATCCTGGATAAGTATAAAATAAAAAAAAATTCAAAATTCTTCTTCCAGTAACTCGATTTTCGGATCAACTTACCTATGTGAACCAATTTTTGGCAAATGGATTTTATCATTTAAAAGTATTACGTACATTTATCTGGCCGATGCTTGCAATCGTTGATACAAATAAATGATACAACTTATGACCCGGATATTGAAATAATTTCAGATAAGATACAAGACCAAAATAGCATTGACAAAAATGTACTTGTTCCTTGTAATATCAATTTCGTTGGAAAATTATTTTGATTGAAAATGAAATTACCTTAATTGAAATTACTTCTTAGTACATTTTCATTCTGAATTCGCATTATGACTGAAAAGCTACCGGACAGGGATTCTAAAACTTCGAATTCATAATTATTCATTCATTTTTCAATTTTTTCTATTCGTTTCACACGCATCAAAGAAAATTGTAACGATAAAAAAAAATGCACACTACCACGCATTTAAGTATTAAAAAATATTATTATTATTAAACAAAATGATTGACGTAACTCCTCAACTATTTTCAACACTTAAATATTATTATTATTGTTATTATTTTTATTTTTATTTCCTTTGATTTCTGGCGTTTACACATTTCTTTTCGGGTCCCGCCCAGGGACCTAAGGTTAGAATTGGCATCATGACAATTTTCACTGAAGAAAAAAAAATGCATAGATAAAGCCCTTCGTAAAGTGTAGGCTGTACTTGTCAGAACAATTTTTTGTATCTTTTTGAGGCATGGAGTTCCAGGAATCCCTTCAACTAGTCTACTGGAAGCTTTTCCAACCATTCCTAAGGCTCCAACTACAACAGGGATTATTGATGTTCCCATATGCCACATTTTCGAGATTTCTATTTCAAGGTCCTTGTATTTTCACAGCTTTTTGAATATCTTCAAAGATACATTGCAGTCTGCAGGCACTGCCATATCAATAAGGAGGCACTGTTTTTGTTTGTGGTCTTTATTATTATTATTATTATTATTATTATTATTATTATTATTATTATTATTATTATTATTTCCTTTGATTTCTGTTGTATACACATTTTCTCCTGGGTTCCAACCAGCGAACTAAGGTCGGAAATGGCTTCACAACATATTCCACAGATTATTTTCGTAAAACAAAAAAAAATAATAATAATCATACATATTTTACATAGATAAATCTTTTCTTAATGTGTGAGTTGTACATGTGAGTACAATTTTTGTATTTCTTTAAGGCATGGGCTACCAGAAATCCCTTCAATGAATCTATCAGGCTCCAACTAAAACCAGAGTGGTTGATGTACTCAAGTACCATAATTTTAGATTTTCACTTCAAGATCCTTGTATTTTAATAGTTTTTGAAGATCTTCAAAGATACATTACAATCTGCAGTGATTACCATGACAATTATTATTATTATTATTATTATTATTATTATTATTATTATTATTTCCTTGGATTTCTGTTGTATACATATTTCCTTCCGGGTCCAAATCAAAGACCTAAGTTGAGAAATAGCTTCACGTCATATTCCACTAATATTTTATATAAAAAACAAAACAAAGCAAAAACAAACTAAAGATTACACACATTTTGCATAGATAAAGCCCTTCTTATAGTGTGGGCTGTATTTGTCAGAACAATCTTTTTTTTATTTCTTGACTACCAAGAATCCTTTCAATGACTCTACCGGAACCTTTTTCCAATCAATCCGAGGGCTCCAACTACAACTGAAATTATTGATGTGCCACTTTTTTTTAGATTTCCACTTCAAGATTCTCGTATTTTGATAGTTTTTTTAAAATTTTCAAAGATAAATTACAATCTGAAGGAATTGCCATGTCACTAAGAAAGCACATTTTGTTTTTGAGGTCTTTGATCACGAAGTCTGGGTAATTAGCTATGAATTTTCTGTATGTATTGTAAAGTTCCATAAAACTGTTACAGGGTCTGCGTGGTGTCTGTAAGCGAGTCTGGGTGAGGTTCATACCAGTTTATTGCAGAGTGGAATAAAAAAGAATTTTGACATTAATTGGATCTCCGAGGATACTGAGGAAGGTGCTGGGAATTTGAAGAGACAATACCATACAGTCTCCAACCATAACTGTAAAACATTTAATATAAACATGCGCACGTATGAAACATACTATTTACAATAATAATAAACTCTAAATATTTATATGAATGATAACATTGCGTCTCTCTGTACTTGAAGATGCGTCGACAAAGATGTATATACAAAACTTTAGTAAGCTTAAAAGCATAAAATCCTGTCGGAGACTGGGATGTTTGTCGATGGTCATTAACGGAACAGTGAACAGAAACGGGTATTAATATCTCTGTTTGTTTAGAGGGATTTATCTTAACACAGACTGATTCTGACCCTATTCAACTCTCGCAGAAGTAGATAAATATGTCTGCTGAACAAAGCCACCTTTGGTACAAGGCCATATACACTGAGTATCCGAAAAAGAAAAAAAAACAGACCCGCAATATCATACCAATATATCCGGCTAACTGCCGCTTCGCGCCAGGAGATCTAAAAATATATTAAAACATCTGTTCACGATATTTTCTATACTAGAAATACTTTACTTGTTTACCCGCTTCTTTTTCATCTGCTATGTGCCATGTCGTTTTGGAACATTGGCGTTCATGGCTCCCCACAATTTCCTCTCCTTTTAATAAATTTCGTTTTCTTGTTACCTCTCTGTTGTAACCTAGGGAAGGTTACTGAATATAATAATCACACGAAGGTTGGTAATGAACGATAATACTTAGGACACGAACAACATGTATAAGATTCGCCAACGGTGTGAAGAAGTAGTAGTCAACTGCTAGAAGTGAGTCAAGTGAATTCTACAATGAATCTCCATCTGTGGGATAACTACCAACCGCCCCACGTGGTCAGATGTGGCACGAGGCCGAATTTAATGTGGGGTATTAGAACCCGTATGATCGGCCAAAAATTCCCCGTAGACCCTGTATAAAACGGAGTCGGGTAGCTGTTTCCCGAGACGAGACACTGCTCTTCGACATAGCCTCATCTGGGGATCCTCTCTGCCCTGAGGCAGAGAGTTTGACCAGCACAGCTGGAGACGAATGTCCAACTGCAGCATATCTAGCAACCGCCCCACGCGGTCAGATGTGGCACAAGGCCAAATTTAATGTGGGGTATCCGAGCCCGTAGTCCCGGCCAAAAATTCCTCGTATAAAACTAGGTAGTTTATACTTTGCTTTCCTCTGTTCTTCAAGCTTTCAATCTGTCCTGTGAGTATTAAATTTTCTAAGCCTTCTTTCTTCAGTATGTGGTCATGCAATTCCAACTGTCTCTTTCTGGCGTTAAGTATAAGTCTTTTTGTTTCCTTTTTCTCGAAAACTTCATCGTTGCTCACATGTTTAGTCCATGTTATCCTCAGCATCCTTCTGTAGAACCACATTTCTGTTGCATCAAGTCTCTTCTTCATCTGTGTGTAGATTGTCCAGCATTCACTGCCATATAGGAAGACCAAAATTACATAACATTTCAGTGTCCTTTTCTTTGTTTCTAACGAAATTTTTCTGTTTCTTAATACTTTGCTTAGCTTTTGAAAGGCAACTTTCTCTATCTCAGTTGTTTATAGACCAATAACTAACAAACTTGTCTAGGTAACTTTTAGCTTATATACGCATTTTGATCATTATGAGACTAGCTCAAGAGATTGTCCTTATGTCAAACTGATATAAACATAGTATATATATCATTGCGAGGGAATGGCTTGTAACATTGAATACTTCTAAAATCAAGCTAGTAACGTTTCATTCCCATCGATAAGACCATGACTTTTCTCCAAGTATAAGGAACGATGGTACACTCAATGTGTCTCCTTGGCTGGAATGTCTATTGGTGTCTTGTTGACGCCAAACAGGAAGTGGAACATATGCACGAAACATCGCTAAGGATGCTGGGAAAATGATCGGGGCACTTGTATTACTACTGAAAACACGCAATCTTTGAGGTGATGAATTATTTTCCACCCTACAACACATTTTTCCACAGACGAAACATTGCTAACATCTCGCTACTCTATCGCTATTATGATGACAGATATATAGTCGAACTACATTCTTTAGTTTTACTAGTTCAGGTAGGAGCTCCATGCCACATGTAGAGGGCCTACACCTCTTCTCTCTGTATTCCATTAGTAAGGAGGAAAGTCATCTCAGACAGATTCTTTCCAAGAACTGCTACTTTATGAAACAAACTCCCATGAAGATGCTTCCTCGATCACTACGATCTTAATCTCATCAAGTCTAAGATCAGTAGTAATAATGCACTTCTTACTTCCTACCTTAAAGCAACCTTATTCAATAAACCTCTACATTGATTGATACTAGGGCCTTGTATTTAGGGCTCTAACAAAATATTCCTCTCCCTTAATACTGTTTTTTTTTTCAATATATGCCTGTCTACCCAATAGAATGAGAGTTGCTAATGGCTAGCTACTTTTTCTTTTGTGGGGAAAAAGTTTGTAGGGGTGAAAATAATTTATCGCCCACAAAGCATCATTTGCTATTCTGTGCAACATTATGATGACACCACAGATGGAAGCATTTTATACGAGATTCCCTCCGAATAGGGGTCACTTCGGCATGTTTTAATGGCTATCAGGCTTATCACACTAGAACAATTACGACTTAGTGAGTTCAATCCTCATTGGCTGCTCCATATTTCCAGCCTTGAGCCAAAACTAAGATACACTTAGTAAATCATTATTGTTCCTCGTAATTTTTGGCAGGGAACGTTACTCACCCGAGGCAGTACCTGTTCTTCAGGAGGGTGCTGGGTTCATTGTCCGGTGCCTGAAGCGTACCCCAAAGCGGAAGTGCCAAGGGGAATTACGCAATTTTTTCAGGGGATTGCTGTCAAACTCCATTTAAACCTACACCTTGTGTCACACATGGCAGCGACGTGGGTGCTCTGGCAAATACATCCCTCTAATAGGGATGAAGTTGGAGACTGACACTGTATAATAATAAAACGTTAAAAATGAAAACAAATTGATCAAAATAACAACAAACCCTGTGTTCGTTCCATTGAAAATCCATGTTTCATCCCCAGGGTGTATATGTCGTCCTCTGGATTCGACTTTTGCCTTTCCTAAAAATAAAAGTAAGATAACAAAGCTAAATGAATTAACTATCTCGAAACCTGTAATTAAAACAAAAGCAGTAGCAACATTCGAACATCGTAACAAATTCATATCATAAAACTAATACTTCACGCTCGTTTCGAATTCTGAGGTAAGTCATGTCTTTCGTCACATTTACATTCTGTCTTCAAAGATTCATAACAATTCTTATTTACTTTTTTAGTTTATATTTTAAACATTCAAATTCAACATGGATTCAATATTCCATTTGGTGTTTCTGTTTATCAGAGAGAAAAAAACATTTGTCTTTTTTTTTCCTTCCCTTCATAATTCAATTCTTGTTTTCACCTTAATGTTTCTTTAACATTTTTTGTTTAATCAATTCATCCTAATCAAAGCGATAATGACTTCAGTCGCTCCCAGAAGTGAAAGGCGATGAAAGCACTTTAGAAGGAACCGGAAACACAATCCCAAACAGGAAACAAGGGATACTCCTCTGCTCCTATTCAAAACATCGTGAAAGAGTGTGAACTAAACAATAGGCGAATCTATCTACTCATATTGAAGGGAAAAAATAGTATATCAAATTTCAGATTTCAAGCTGAAATATTAAAAGCATAGAGTTGCAGTAGACGTTAGATATTTTTTAAGCGTTTCACACCAATCAGTGCGGGAAGCCATTAGTACGCAAGGGGTTACAGAGAGTTGGAGCGAGAGAAAATAGGAGTGATAAAGGAAAGGATGAGGAGAAGAATAGCGGATAGATCAAGCATCTGGAGACGTCGATTGACATTACATTTGAATAGTTAGAGATTATAGCTATCGGGGAAACAGGAAAAGAGGTAGGGGTTCCACAGGCGAGAAGTGCGAGACATGAAGCGATTAGAGTAGAAGAGACGGATACATTTAACAGTTTCGACAGTGAAAGGGTGAGAGCGAGATGCCAGCCTCGTAGGACGCTTAAATTCATGAAGCAGTTACCGTGAGAGTATTTGTAAAAAAAGACAGAGGGAGGCGACGGCACGTCTCTGAGAGAGCAACTGCAGACGAGATGCCAGATCAGGGCCAGTTACATTGCATGTCCGTCTCTGGATTTTATCAAGGACTTTGAGACAAACAAAAGGTGCTCCAGACCAAATATGGCAGCAATACTCCATGCAAAGGCGAATGGTTGATTTGTAGATTTGAAGGATCGACTCCTGGCGCGGCACAGGGTGTCCAGGAACAAGAAACAGAGTCCAAAACAGGAAACAAGAAATAAAATTCTACACCTTTTCAAAAGACCGGGGAAGAAAGTGTCCTTGACGAGAGGCGAACCTATCTAAACCATTTGTGGAAATCTCTCTCTATATATAAAACAGATGATGTCTGTCTGTTTGTCTGATATGTTTTCACTTGAGATCCATCCAACCGATTTTGACTATACTTGGAAAATACATTGTACAATGTAAGAGGTAGGTTCTTAGCGTAAAAAATCGATAAATTAAAAAAATCAATAATCGATAAAGCCGATGAAAAATCGATAAATTCAACTTTTTCCCCGATTTCGTTCGAACTCGGTATGTAGGTTACTTACATCATGATGAGCTCAATGATACCTCATTTTTATTTCTACGCCACTGCGTTTAGCGAAAAATCAAAAATCGATTTCAACACAAATAGATTTCAACATAAATTTTAAACTAAAAACTCCCTCAATTTTCAAGAAAACTAATACAATCTTCATTCGAGTGTAGTCAACAATAAGTTGATTGTTTAACAGTCATTTAACCTGATAATTATGTCCACCCATATCGTGAAAACCCGCGTAAATAGCGAAAAATGGCGGCTTTTACTGGTTTCTTTCTTATTTTTCGTTGATCTTTCAACCAATGTTCGTCAAATTTAACAATTGCTTTATAAATGTGTTCTCATTTACATCCCCGGTAGCACACTGACAAATTTAATTTCAAAAACTCCAAAATAATTGTGGTCAAATGTGGGTCTTCACGTTCCCTGTTTTACCCCTTCATATCCTCGGCTAACTTCAATTGAATAAATACAGACTACTTCCGTTATACCAACAGCTGCATTAATTCAATTTTTTTTTAAATGTAAAGTAATTGAAGAAGATAGACTCTGTTAGATCTAAACTTGATGCTGTTTTTGCTTCATTCTAATTGAACTCTTTTTCTGATCGACTAGCTGGGTGTGGCTGCCAGTAATAAATAAATAGCAAATAAAATTTCAGATTTCAGACGGAGCAGGGAGTGCAGGCGGAACAGGCGGAGACGTTAGATGTATACATTTGAAGTAGGCTTTAGATAAAACAGGAAACCCAATCCTAAACATGAAACAAGGCACAAAGCTCTACTGCTGTGCAAAAGACGGAAGAGGATGTGAATTGGGCGATAGGCAAACCTATTTACACCTTTTAAGAAAAAAAAAATAGTAAATAAATTTTCCGATTTCGGACAGAGACGTGAGAAATATAGAGTTGAAGTAGATTTCAGATGTAACCGAAAACCCAATCATAAAAAGGAAACAAAGGATAAACATCTATATTGAAATGATATTGACAATAATTTTACAGAAATATTTTCAAAGAGATGTTTGAATTATTGAACAAATTTTATGTGCTACTAGCAGCATGGCCCGGCGTTGCCCGTGCATGATTCAAAAATCGTACGACTCATACAGCAATCGCTATCACTTGACTTAAAATATTTTTGCCCTTCCTTGCCGTACTGATGTTGCTACATGCCTTACTTCTTGCCTATCTCACACTGCGATTTTTTCTAAGCTCTATACTAAACATTAAATCTGTTACGAAAAAAGAACTAAACAAAATGAACACAAAAAGATCAGCTTTAAAAAAGGACTCGTAGCTGGAAAAACCGAATGAAAAAAGAATGTTAACAACAAATACTTTTTCATACCCAACCCAGTTCTGCGGAATAAGAATCAACGTTGAGTTTA
The DNA here is from genome assembly GCA_903632075.3 of Acanthosepion pharaonis. Lineage (NCBI taxonomy): Eukaryota > Metazoa > Mollusca > Cephalopoda > Sepiida > Sepiidae > Acanthosepion > Acanthosepion pharaonis. The sequence continues at coordinate 500,184 of CAHIKZ030004704.1, read as the reverse complement.
AGCAAGCGAATGAGCCAATTGGATTAAAGTGCCATGCAGATTTAATTTTTTCCCACTTGTGACGAATGCAGCTATCGATTTTTTTTTTTGCATGCTAGCATGCTAGTCAACATTCGTGTCAGTCAGCTGATGCCTCTCACGCTGGCCAATAGAATCTTCCTGCCTATTCGTGGCAGCCAGCTATAGGCTCTCACTCTGGCCAGTAGAAAATGGCCGCAAACTACATGAAAGTGCCGTAGAAGCATGAAAAATTGATGGGAGTTGGGAAATGCAAAGTCGGTCTTGGCCTTCCCGCTAACTTAGAGTATGTGGATGTAAATTTTGGTGAAAATCCGTGGAAAATTGTGGCCGTGCATTCGTTACACACACACACATCCTGCCTTTTATAGATAGAGATATCCCTTCTGGGCGCATGCAGTCAGAGCGCTCCACAACTTCCTTCCCTTTGCTTGACTCTTTACCATACCTCATTGTTCAAAAATTACCATTCAAACGGGTAGCTTACTGAATGTTTCTATTTGACCCTTCTTTATTTAATAGTTCATGTGAGTGTTCAAATTTCCAAGCTCTCTTTCCTCATAATGTGTGCCTGAAATTAAAAAGATATGTTTCTAAGAATAAGTGTCCATCTCGTTACAATTTTCTTTCTAACTTTCTCATTGCTAACATGTTCAATCCATGGCATTCTCAGCATTCTTCTGTAGACCTAGTCTTTTCTTCATCTGTAGGGACATTTTCCAGCATTAACTGCCATATAGGAGGAGTGACATTATATGACATTTATTTTTTAATTTCTGAAAGACTCTTTCAATATTCCTATTAACCATCGGATTCCTGAGCTATATCTCCGTGGTCTGTTAGCAAACTACCAAGATAGTTAAATGTCTCTACTTGCTTGATTCTATCATCTTACAGCTATTACACCATTGTGCAAATTAATTGAGAAAATCTCTTTAGTTTCCTTTCTTTTAACATACGGTTAGTTTTAGACCCGCTGGAGTTACAGGTTGTAATCGATTTCTATCTTTTCCTCAGAATGGGTCATTTGCAGTGGTGTGCAGTAATATGAATCTATTTTCGGAATGTATGATGAAATTTGTTTGCCTTTGAAAAATATTACGTCATCCGTGATTGCATCAGATTTTTATGACGCCCAAACACTGGTGTCTCGACTGTCGATTAGTTGTCCTACGGCCATTGTCTGCGATGGATGTTACTCCAAGGAAGCGTACGAAAATTGTAACGCTGCACGAACACACAGACAAGCCTTACCAGTGAGTAAATCGAAGTAATATAAATTAGCACGGAAACTCTCCTGATTTAAATCCAATCGAGAATCCGTGGTCAATCTGCAAGGAACGACTTCATGGAATGGACATACAAAGTACTAACATGTACTCTGGGTCATGTTTCATTGAAAAAATACGAAAAAAATGTAAATAACGGAATTATTCGTTTTATATCAATTAATTTAAACAAGAGTGTAGTTAGTCCTTCTTGTTTTTCTTCTCTACACTGTCTAGTTATCACAATATTTCAGAGCGATGCATTTTACGACCTTCTCTACTTTTGCTATCCGGAACATAAACAACACATGAAACCACTAGTCCGAAAAAACTCTTGGAATATTACGAATGAGTTCGACAGTCAAAAAATTCACTGCCCATATCCTTTTGTCAGTCTAGGCTATACGTAATAAATATCTATATACGGAATAGCTACATAGTCTTTTGTTAAATGCGAAATTCGTTGCCAGTGTTTTAGTTTAACTATCTGTGACACAAAGGTCGAAAGGCGCAAAGTAATAGCAGAAGATGTCTTTCAGAAGCCTAAACAACCCAGCGTTTCTCAACTACTGCGCCCGGGCGTAGTAATAGACCCTGAAAGGTAGCAAGCTGCACCCCATATTAAGAGAAGAGTAATTTATGAATTAGTTTCCTATTTTTTCAATTTTCATTTTTGAAAGAGTAGAGACACTGGGCACATGTTTTCCATGTCTAAGTCAAGTCTTTGTCATTTGATATCTTAATCTAGATGTTAAATTAATCATTAAGAAGGGTTAGATAAGCCTTTCCAAGTCAGTAATGATCAATATCTCTCCCTAAAAAAAAAAAAAAAAAAAAAAAAAATCGCAGGTCCTTCATAAATCCCTTTAAATGAAAACTGTATCGCTAACCATCATTGAGAATGCTAAACCAAAATTTCCTATTTTACATTTCATGACTAATTTTGCCTTAGAATAATTTAAAGGGTGCCCCAGAGTTTTAGTTATTCTACAAGTGAGACCTAAAATAAAGGGATGAGAAACACTGTATTAACACAATAATAATCACTGGAAAGTTTGGTATTAATTATAAAAATAATGTGGAAAAATAAGTGATTTAATCATAGATTTATAATCTGTATTCATTATAAGATATATAATTTGCAATTTATAATTTGTATTCATTATAGGTTTTTGCCTATAACCATGAATTTTCACCATTTCATTTTTTGGACTGTAGGCATTACTGCCCAGAATTCACTGGCATATAGGAGGAATGATATTATATGACATTTATTTTTTTATTTTCTGAAAGACTCTTTCAGTATTCCTATTAACCGTCGGATTTATGAGCCATATCTCCGTAGTCTGTTATTAAACTACCAAAAACAGAAATAATTCATTGAAAACAAAGGAAAGAATTCTGAATGACTATTTTATCTATATAATGAAGGACAATCTCTACACAGATGAAGAGGGCATTTGAACCACGAGAAATGTACTTCTACAAAAGGATGTTGAGAACAAGTGGGCAATGAGGAAATTTTAAGAAAAATGGGATCTAAAAGACATTTACTCTGAATCAGCAAGAAGAAATTTGATCACGAACCTTTAATTTCACAACTATTGCCTTGTTCCGGACAAAGCAAAGCCGGATATGTGCCTATAACCCAGGCTGTTGTCAGGCAAAAAGCCTTTAAGTCAGAAACGTTGTGGCTGTTAGTTCTGTATCAAATTTCTTTTAATGCACTAAAAGTACGTCTCGTGTTTAAAGACGAAAAAAAAAAAACAAAAAAAAAACAAGAATCTATATATAAATCTTTCTTTCTTTTATTTCATTTTAAAGGCCTTTTCCTCTTTTTCCTGTTTCCTCTTTCTGTCTTTGCTTTCGTATGTTCCCGGCAGTTTTCTTTCTTTTTTATCTTCTTTTTGTTCTTTTTTTTTCATTCAGAATTTCTTTCTTTTTACTCGTCAAAGACCTTTCTCTCTGTTGCCTTTTACTGTAATCTTAATTTCTTTCTCTCTTTCAACCTATTTCATTGCCTTTTCTTTCTCTTTCGTTTCTTAATATTCGACATTTCTTCTTCGGTTTCCATTACTTCTTTCCTTCCTTCTCCTTCACGATCTTATTAATTTTAACTTCTTCTTCTTCTCGACACTTTTCTTCTTCATCCTTTTACTTTTTTCATTGTGTGATTTTCTCATTCTTTCTCTCTTCTCTCCACTCACTCTCTCGCCTTTCTGTTTTCTTAATTTTTTCTTACCTTTCTCTTATCTCTTTTTTCTTTCACAATCATGTTTTATCTATCTATCTATCTATCTATCTATCTATCTATCTCTGTTCGTATCTATCTATCTACCTATCTATGTATCTATCTATCTATCTATCTATCTATCTATTTATCTATCTATCTATCTATCTATCTATCTATCTATCTATCTATCTATCTCTGTTGTATCTATCTATCTATTCTAATTCCCCCACCCTTTTCTTGAAATCTTTCATCAAGTTTTCTCTTCTTCTCGAGAAATTTATGAATCCACCACTCAGCTCCACAGCTATGGATTAATTAGTAAAACTTGTAAGACTAAGACATTATTGCCTAAAAAATAAAACTTACACTTTAAAAATATTTTTTGGCTTTAAATAACCTGCAAAAGGTTGATAAGACATAAAAAATGAATCAATTAATCTTCTTCCACATCTTCTCCTTCTTGGTCTTCTTTCTTTTTTTTGTTTCTTTTTCTGATTTTCTCTCACTTTTCTTTTCTTTTCTTTTTTTTTTCTAGTTTTTCTTTCTTTTTTTCCTTTTTATTATTCGATTTCGCCTCACACTTCTTTTTTTCTTTCTTTCATTGTTTGTTTCTTTCTTTATTATTCTGATTTCCCTTCAATCTTATTTTCGTCTTTTTTCTTTCTTTCCTCTAGTTTTTTCTTTCTTTCTTTCATCTAGTTTTTCTTTCTTTCTTTCTTTCTTTCCTCAAGTCTTTCTTTCTTTCATCTAGTTTTTTTCTTTCTTTCTTTCTTCTAGTTTTCTTTCTTTTTTCTTTTATCAAGTTTTGCTTTCTTTCTTTCCTCAAGATTTTCTTTCTTTGCTTTAGTTTTTCTTTCTTTCTTCTAGTATTCTTTCTTTCTTTCTTTCTTTCTTTCTTTCTTTCTTTCTTTCTTCCTTTCTTTCATCTAGTTTTGCTTTCTTTCATTCTTTCTTTCCTAAAGTTTTTCTTTCTTTCCTCTAGTTTTCTTTCTTTCTTAAATTTTTTCTTCTAGTTTTTCTTTCTTTCTTTCTTTCATCTAATTTTTCTTTCTTTCTTTCTTTCTTTCTTTCTTTCTTTCTTTCTTTCTTTCTTTCTTTCTTTCTTTCCTCAAGTTTTTCTTTCTTTCCTCTAGTTTTATTTATTTATTTCCTCTAGTTTTCTTTCTTTCTTTCATCTGTTTCTCGTCGTTTTTTTCACTTTCATTTTAATTGTTCTCTAATTCATTGTTTACTGTTCGCCTTTCTTAGCTTTCATTCTCTTTTTACTCCTTTTTCTTCATGCCTTGCCCCCCCCCCAAGCTCTGACTACAGCTCGGCAGACTCTACGTACATCATTAACAAATACGAGCCATATCCTGCCATGGCTCGATTCCTGTGCTCGTCAAAAGGCCGGATAGCAACAAGCAAATTAGATCTAAACTGTAATAACTTGCCCTAATTGGAACACTTCAAACTTGACTTTTTCGACTGTTTCTCTGATGGACGATAAATAACATAAAATGCAAAACAACATGGCCTTCATACCAGACAACAATTTGCCCTATTTATGACGTTCTGCTTTGATACGGTCGTTTGAAACTTAACAATTGAGATATTTGTCCTAACGAGTAACACTGAGTTCACGAATGCACTAAACGATGGAGAAAATGTATTCATGTAAAATGTCCAGCTTAATATAAGAATGAAAGGAAAAAAAAATCTTGCTGTGTGTGAGCGGGAGTGCAATGAAGTATATAAACTCCTTAATCTTTGAATTGGTCAGTGAGAGAATCTTTATTTATTCCGTCGAAGAATACAAGTGACCGTCTGAGACGAATGAGGACTTTTGTGTAATGATTTCACCCCAAGAAAGGGGAGAAAGCCACTAAGACACAAGGTGTTACTAAGAGTGAAAAAAAAACTTTTATTGAAGAGAAAGGACAATAAAAGAACGTAATTTTTTAGGAAGACAGACGATGACGATAGACACTGCATTAACTTTTTTGGAGGTCATAGTTGATAGGGAAGCAAGAAGCCGGAAGAGAGTTTCATAATCGAGAAGAAACTAAGGGTTACAAGTAGTAAAAGTGAAACCATTAGACGTAGGTACCAATCTAGTACTGAGCGTAAATTTGTGAAGTCGAGGAAATCTGATCCGAACAATTACCATGAACATATTTATAGGGTGGCACGGTGGAGTAATTGAGAGCGTTTCGGATTGAGGAATCGGAGAGCCGAGTTCGAATTCCAGTCGGATCCATTACATTCACTTACGTGCAAGGTAAGAAAGGTGAGAATGGTATGAATCCTCATCTTCTTCCCCAGGTATTGGTAAATAGCAGGACAGACTGCGTTACATAGCCTTGCGTGGGAACCGTTCTAGGAGAAGGTAACTCTGAATTCAAAACTGGCCTGGAGAGTCTTGGGCTATAGCAAGAAACAGCGGTTGCAGTACATATGGTGCCATTACGACCCTGATGTGTCACGGAATTCACGATCACGATCACGCGACTGATTTATAGAAAATGCACAGAGAAGTTACTTTATGGCGGTTGTCATGTGACTGAAGACCAGGGCCGATAATATTGTATATTCTTTAGATTTTGTCAAGAATTTGTAGATATATACAAGACAAGACATGGTAACACTGACGAATGGTAGACTTATAAATGTGCAATGTTGATTCTAGCGAGAATAACTGACTAGAACGACACGGTAAATCAAATTCATTAGCAGCATACTTATCATGTAATTCGATATAATCGCTTCACTTCATGTCGGTGGAAAATTTTAGAGCGATAAGGTACTCTGCTGGAGTTTAGCATCAGTGATGATAATGGAAAGCAAAAAAGGTCCTGTTATAAGATTAAAATAAAATCTTTTTGAAGGCGTTGAAAATAACAAGTTATTTCTTGCTCCAGTTAACAACAGATTGAATGTTAATTTTAAGATCAACTGTAAATATAACTTTATCGAACCTATCAGATTTATCCTTAAGAGAAATATAAATCGTTTTGTCATCAACATAGATTCCGAGTTGATGCCTGTTGACATGGGGAGGTCGTCGATGGAAATTAGGAAAGAAGTAGACGCGAGGAGAGAGCTCATAGAAAAAGGTATTTTTATTCAACAAGAAGCGAAATTTCATCGACAGAATGAATAAATCTCAAAATATAACAAAGAATCTGAATTTAAGTGTCTGCGTATATTTGGGATTGTCTACCAGGGGACTTCTAACGCCCACTAGATGGCTTTTTATGGCATCCTTCGGTCTCCAGAGACCATGGATCTACATTGGACAGGGTTTTTTTTATGAGAGATCAACAGTTGTCCATGCAGCACGTTTGTCCTCTCCACACCACCGATGTTGTACAGGGGAAAGACTGAGTAACATACAGCTTGGTACCAGCGTTGTCATAGGAGTAGCCTGAACGAAATTGAATATGAAATCGGACAGTCTTAGGGTCGCCGTCTCCGGATTTGGATTTAAAATTTTCTTCCTTCTGGTCTGCTTGCCAACCAAGGCTACAGAGCCCAGAGAGTCATACTATTTACCCATGGTTGGAGGTTTTGAATTCAAAGGGTTTTTTGTACTTCTCCTAGATAGGTTGCAACCCAAGAGTACAGAACACAGTATGTCCTGTTATTTATACATAACTGATGGTGGGAGGAAGAGATGTGTCCATAACTATCCCAAGTGTATTAGCACATGAGTAAATGTAAGGAACTCGACTCGAATTCGAACTCTGCTCTCCGATCTTCAATGTATTACTCTACGGTGCCTCCACGTTGGCGCTGTGGAAAAGATTATAAAAGAATGAGTACTCTCACTCACACACACTCTCTCTCTCTCTCTCTCTCTCTATATATATATATATATATATATATATATATATATATATGTATGTTATGGGACCTTACCCATAATAACATAATGGACTATTCCATACGTAATAAATACTGCCACTCAAGAGGAAGCAGGGAGTTCAGCCCGAAGTCGGGCGACCGGCTGACCGGCTGATCGGTTGAACTCTCTGCCTTCGGGCGGGGAGGAACCCGAACGAGGCTACGCCGAAGAGCGGTGTCTCTTTCGGGGAGGTAAACCGACCCTGAATCCGTTTATACGGGTCCAAAGAGCATATTTTGGGGCTCGGAGATCCCACGTTAAACCGGCCTTGTGCCACATGATGCCCTCGTGGAGGGTGTGACTAAATACCGTTCAGTCTGACGTCTGGAGTGAAGTCCGTCAGAAGTTTGTCAGTCAGTCAGAGCGAGCGAGTCAGTCAGTCGAGTCAGAGGCAGTCCGAAACAGAGTCGCGTTCAGACAATTACTACTAAACCTGATTGTTCGAACTAACACTTTCTACTTCTCTGTATATATTCCTGTTTGTAATATATCTGTGTTATTCCATATCCGTGTTCGAGTTCTTTATTGGTTCTGCCTTGGACCATAACCGTGGTACAAGGACCTTGGACCATAACACTATCTTTCCACCCACAGGTTGCATTTGGGACAAGACGTTTTTCTTTCCTCTCTACGGAACTTAGCCGATAACAGGCCACTGTTTCATACAACACAATATTATCTCATCGAAAATAAATTACAACAATGTCTACTGACACTACAAGCTCTCCCATAAATATAGATCTACCTAACACAAACCGATGAACGATGTAACAAACTGGTAACCTCATCCCATCACAACTATTTAATGAAAGAGCTCAAAGTTTTAAGAGAAAATTAAACGGGTTATTAAGTTTGCTTTCGAGATACATTTGTTCATAGTGGTAGTGTTAGGGGAGAACTGTCCTGGTTTAGTGGAGGTGTCGGATTCCACGTCAAGACAGCTGGTGTCGAAAGAGGGCCAACTAACCGTTTTACTAGATGTATTAGGTGTAAACTGGTTAATTTTTTTTCCCATATTATTCTTTATATATTTATTATTCACGATGGGATTGCTTTTTAATTAGTGCTAACAACCACAACACATCCAGGCCCAGAAGTGTACCTTACAAATACCTTATTTTTCTGAAACAACAGTTTTTTTTTTAAATACCACACATCATACTGAGCGTCTAGAATTAATATTTGTTTTTGATTTATGATGACACCATTTAATAACAAGATTTAATTTAGCATGATAATAAATACGGTAAGAGAAAAAATGAAATGCACTATATATATAATTGATTGGGATTTTAACTAATATATTGTCAGACATATTTTAGTTGAGAGATACATCGTAATCTGTCCAATGAAATATATAGTGAGTATATCCGATGAAATACAGCGTATGTCCAATGAAATATATAGTCAGTATATCCGATGAAATACAGCGTATGTTCAATGAAATATATAGTGAGTATATCCGATGAAATACATCGTATGTTCAATGAAATATATAGTGAATATATCCGATGAAATACAGCGTATGTTCAATGAAATATATGGTCAGTATGTACGATGAAGTACATCGTAAGTCTGTTCAATGAAGAACAAAAAAGAAACCTAAAATATACAAAATAAAAGGACAATAAAAGGCCATGTTTTCGTGCCACTGACATCAAATATTTCAAAGTATGTAAAGTGCCTGTGATAAACATAGGTAGAAAGCAACTCGTAAATGTAGATGTCTGAGAGTATGTATATTTACTCGGCCTCCTCACCGAGGATGGATGCGACACAAGGACGTTTTTACGTTGGGAGCGTTATGCACATACTATATGCATATGTGACAAGGACCATACCGTATTACACCGATCCCACACCTTTAGGGTGATGAGGAAGGTGCTGCCGCAGGATTGAAATCCCCAGGTGATGAGCAACTTCTCCCATCTAAAATGAGGAGAGTCATAGATTCACTTACAACACAGAGTCAATCGCGCCTTGGTAATCAGCTATTAGATATGGCAGTTTCTAATACAAGATATTTTTTAATCAGTTTCTGATATAAGAGTTATTAGTGTTTGTATTGTTATTTAAAGGAGGGGTCTTTATGAAGTCTGAAGGATTAGTTTCCTTTTTTTTATTTTTCAAAATATATTCAAGGTTTTATATAATTTTGTTAGGAGATTTTATAGTTTTATATTTTGGTATAAAGTTTGCTATCCTTTAAGGATATTAATTGGTTTTGTGTTTTGAAAGAGTTTTTTGTATTTTGTATTTTGCTTTGTTCGGGTTTGACTGAGAGGATGGCAACTTAGGAATATATATTCGACTATGAGTGGTACTTAACATATGTTGCATAATGGAAGAGGTCCATTTTTTTTTTTTTTTAGTTGATATGAGTTTCACATTAGTAGCCCTATTAGGTGTCTGACTAAAACTATTCGCCCCCCCCATCTAAATTTCTCTGAAACTTGAGAGCCACTCTTCTCTAGTTAGTTGAATATCGTATAGTTTTTAGGTTTTGAGTCCCATATTGCTTACCATTTTCTTTTGATATGTTCTTTTAATTCTGAAGATTATATAGCCTATATGTTTGTTGTTTATTGTCATATCGTGGATATCTTTAGATAGTTTGTTTGCTATTTCATTGCCCTGTAGGCCAACATGCCTTAGAATCCAGGCTAAGATGACTAATTTTTATGATTTAAATATTTCAGCAGAGATTTCTAGTATGTCTAAGTTCACTATTTACATTGCTCGGACTAACATCCTCATCTTCGTTGCTATATTTATCACAGCATTTAGGTGGTTGGAATGTCGAACTGAACCCTTTATTTCGCTCTCTGGGGTAGACCATTCTAGTTCCACGTGACATGTCTAATGGATGACAGTTATCTCCTGTTAATTTCCTTAATATCCACTCGTAGGTAAGCAATAATAATATAGGAAATTTTACTCGTCAAAATTATTATTTTCTTTTATTAAAACATATTGGATAATTATCAAAATTAAACAAGATTTAGTTATATTATTTACATTATTCGGACTATTGTCCTCATCTTTGTCGCTATATTCATTACAACGTTACGGCCTTTCAATATCTGTCTATATTTCTGAGATGACGCATTATGTACACTATTTACATTATTCGGACTATTGTCCTCATCTTTGTCGCCATATTTATCACAACGTTTCGGCCGTTGTTCGCTCCGGACTTCTTCAGTGGGTTGGAATGTCGAACTGAACCCTTTATTTCGCTCCCTGGGGCAAAATGTTCTAGTTCCACATGCCATGTTTAATGGATGTCATTTATCAGTTATCTCCTGTTAATTCCCCTCTCCAAGTTCTCCATCCGCTTAACCTCTTTGGGCCCTGTCACTGGATCTGACTAGCGTCTTTATCCACTGTGACATGTGTCCTGGTATCAATAAATTTTATATTTTTATGTAAATTGTTGATTTAATACGTACAAAACAAGATTAATATTAATTTATTTAATGAAACATTTTAATGAACACATATGAGCAAAGGTGTTTTAAGAAAAACAGGAACTACAAGAAAATGGATACTTACAATCAGAACGAGACAATTGTAATTTCTAGTAAACACAATCAATAATTCAACATTTACGTCATTATTTAAAAAGCTGCTGGTAAAATTAAACTGACTGTGTATACGAAGTCTGTCTGAAAAGTAAAGGGACTGGGTGTCCTGGGGTAGCTCTGGGTGAAAGAGGGAGAAGCGGATTGTGCTATCATCTGACATGATATTTTGGGAGTACAGTGTAACCCGGATATAAGAGAAACCCGGATATAAGAGAGATTTTCTCTGGTCCCAAATTAGAGCTTGTGTTAATGTATATAAAATAGACCAAACCCGGATATAAGAGAAACCCGGATATAAGAGACTTATTCTCCGGTCCCGACAACTCTCTTATATCCGGGTTACACTGCATATAACTGCAATCTTAGCTTTTTGCAACTATTGCATTGTTTTTCACATGCGAGATATGTCGCAGGGCAAGTCGTTGCTGCTTCACCACGACAACGCACCTGCTGACAATGCATGCAGGATATTTATTTTCATAATTAATATAACATTTTTTATATAATTAATACATTATTTTTTTTTTATAATTAATGCCAAATTTTTATTTTATACAGTGTAACCCGGATATAAGAGACCCGGATATAAGAGACTTCTTCTCCGGTCCTGACAACTCTTTTATATCCGGGTTATACTGCACTTAATTCAGGATTTCTCTGTAAATTTATTTTTTTAATTAATGCCGGACTTTTATATTAATATTTATAGTTAATAGAGAAATTATATATATATTTGTATCTGTTTATATTTCTGAGATGAGGTATTATGTACACAATTTACATTATTCGGACTAATTCCTAAATTTTGTCGCCATATTTATTACAACGGTTCGGCCCTTCAGTATCTGTCTATATTTCTGAGATGAGGTATTATGTACACTATTTACATTATTCGGACTACTGTCCTCATCTTCCTCATCATCGCCATAGTTATTACAACGTTTCGGCCGTTGTACGCTCCGGCCTTCTTCAGGTGGTTGGGATGTCAAACTGAACCATTTTATTTCGCTCACTGGGGTAGACTGTTCTAGTTCCACGTGCCAGGTCTAATGGATATCAGTTATCAGTTATCTCTTGTTAATTCCCCTCTCCAACTTCTCCAATGCCTTAACCGGGTATTGAACTGACACTCTTTGGATCCTGTCACTGGATCTAACCAATGCCTTTATCCACTGTGCCTTGTGTCCTTGAGGACATCTGTGTATAAATTTCTGGGTATTATAAACCTAATGTCTTCAGCAACTATTTTCTACCAGAGCTCATATTGCAATTTTTGTTGTTACTATCGCTTTTTCTCTGGCACTCCTTATTACTGGTTCCCATATTGTATTCATTTATATGCTTGGTCGGGTCAGGAGATTTTTGTGGTCTAGCATATGTGCTGATTCTTACACATACACACACACACACACACATATATATATATATATATATATATATATATATATATATATATATATATATTAAAAAAAGTTAATAGCGCTGACAGGAACACTACCGCGGTTTTGACCGCCAAGGTCTCGTCATATAGTCTGTTCAGCAAATCAATCAGAAGCAACGCAAGAACTTAAGTTTATCATTCAACACCGGAAGAAATGGGGAGTTGTAGGGGGAAAATAAAATAAAATTAAGTTAAAGTGAAAGGGAGGAAGAAAATATTTTCTCAACTTTATCCAGGCTCGTATAGCCCCAAAATTAACTTCCTGGCGTGTCTTCATTTGCCAAACTTGTATGTTGCAATACCTAGCTTCTCGTCCTGACACAGTATACACGTGTTGCCATTCACTTTGCTAGTCTTTACATTCCGTAAAATAATCCAATTAATGTCCGGGCTTCTGTTATTTTTTCCCGGAAGCTCCAATAGTGGTTTGCCAGCTTCGTATGGAACTTATGTTCTGGTATTCTAAATAACGAGGTATGGTTATACCACCTCTTTTTCAATTGGCCCTCAGTGAAACTAATATATTTTTGCCCCGACATTGTCACTTCCTACCTTGGCACAATACACGACCTGTTCAGTACAACATGCCCCATTTAATGGACAATTATTTTTTATCCTACGATTACAATGAAACTTGTTTTCACCTCTGACGTCCTCTTCAACTTTTAACGTGTACGTTTTAACAAATATTTCAGTGTTTGTTTATTTCGGCATACATATACACACACACACACACACACACACACACACACATATATATATATATATATATATATATATATATATATATATATTTTTGTGATTAATAACGGGTTTTTATTTTGATAATTAGTACACGGTTTTACGATGGATATTAATGCTCTATCTTTCGATTTAACTCATTTTATATCACTTTTTATTTATTACTCAATAATATCAACTATGAACAAAGCCGCAATCTGCTGACCGTATTTAAAAAAAAAACCTATAACTCTAGATATATACATAAAACAATCTGTACATTCAGTTAAAAGTAAAAAATAAAATCATCATCCTTCATAATGGCTAGATGTGTAGCCGAAAGCTCTCAGACATAAAGAACATTCAGACATAATTTCTGCATAATTTATGCCCAGAAAAGAAAATTATAAGAACACAACAAAGATGAGATATAAAACTTAACCGCATTACCTTTTCATTTTTAATATATATATATATGTGTGTGTGTGTGTGTGTGTGTGTGTGTGTGTGTGTGTGTGTGTATTTATGCATGTGTGTGTGTTTATACATGTATATGTATGTACGTATGTTTGTGCGTGTGTATATATATGTGTGTGTGCGTGTGTGTGTGTATATATATATATATATATATATATATATATATATATATATATGTGTGTGTGCCTATATATAAATATATGTGTGTGTGTGTGAGTGTGTGTGTGTGTGTGCCTATATATATGTATGTGTGTGTTTATACATGTATATGTATGTACGTACGTTTGTGCGTGTGTATATATGTGTGTGTGTGTGCATATATATATATATATATATATATATATATATATATATATGTGTGTGTGTGTGTGTGCGTGTGCGTGCCTATATATAAATATATGTGTGTGTGAGTGTGCGTGTGCCTATATATATGTATGTGTGTGTTTATACATGTATATGTATGTACGTATGTTTGTGCGTGTGTATATATGTGTGTGTGTGTGCCTATATATATATATATATATATATGTATATAAATAAAAAGAAAGAACAGTAAGATATAAAATCCGGTGTTCTTATAGATATTTTATTTTTACAAAATAGTGCTCAATGTAAATTTACAGAGCATTAATATTATGTTCAATTTGAGTAGAATATTCTGTAACCATGGAAACGTGATTTTAGCTGTGTATTTAAAACCCGGTAAATTTTAAAAGTTACTCCAAAATTCGCTTGAAGATGAAATAGAACTAATGCTTTTAATTTATTTGCAAAAATAAAATTAGGGGTTTTTAGCTTCTATTTTTGAAACATGGTTGGAACTGTGTAGCGAAAATAACCATATTTTAAATCAATTAATTTATAATATATATATATATATATATATATATATATATATATATATATATATATATGTGTGTGTGTGTGTGTGTGTGTGCGCGCGCGTGTGAGTGCGTATGTATATATGTGTGTGTGTGTGCGTATGTGTGTGTATGTGTGCGTATGTGTTGTGAGCGCGTGTGTTTGTATATATATATATATATATATATATATATATATATATATATATATATGTATGTATGTATGTATGTATGTATTGGGTTTTATTTCGGCAGTAACTATTCATTTGTACAAATCTGGTTAAAAACCAACGTAATTTCTGTATTATTTATTTTTTTAATTTACTTTTAAAAACATTTGTTTCTCAGGTCATCATTTCATTCTTTGTTTTTTTTTTTCATAATCACGTACTGGGTGTTGCCTTTTATCGCAGTTCCCGTTTACACGCCGTAGTTCGTACCTTCTCCTTCTTTTCATGAATTTTTGTCGGGACCGAGGCTTGATGAAATTTTGTGTATTTTTGCTTGCTTGCTTTAAAAACAAGTTCTGCGTTGATTAATTTTTTGTTTACTTTTCTCCATATTTCTCTTTGTCATTTCCGGTTTGTACTAGTAAATAGAACTTACCAGATTTGAGTACTTTCGGCAAATACCGTTAGCCATTTTCAAAGACATTTGTTGTTGGTTTGGTTAGTCAGTTTATTTTATTTTTTTTAAATATTGGATTTCGCATGTTGGCTTTTATCGCGTCTCGCATATTCTCGTGGGAGTTCATGTCTTCTACTTTTCTTTATGAAATATATTTTGTATACTGGGTTTGATGGAATTTTGTTGATGGTTGCTCCGAATGTTCTGCATGTCCGTACCTTCGTCTATACTTTTAGCCTTTATCAAGGCTGATTCTATTTGTACTTTTAACTGAATGCATGAATTTTTATGCATCTAGAGTTATAGGAATGTTTCATTATCCAAAAACAGTCAGCACATTCTGCCCATGTTCATAATTGATGTTACTGCTGACCGTGTTTGGAAAATAAATATATGAATTATAAGAACACAAAATATTAAATAAAATATTTAACCACACTACCTTATCTGTTCTTTTAAATGAAACTTGTATACATGAGGGATTTGCCTACATACACTATATATATATATATATATATATATATATATATATATATATATATATATATATATATATATATATATGTATATGCATATATATATATATAGAGAGAGAGAGAGACAGTTTGTAGTAATTATATATGTATAGAAATATATATATATATATATATATATATATATATATATATACACACACACACACATCTGCATATAATAATACGCGTAAAATTATGCAATGCCAGATGAGATGAATTCTTTCATTATGTTTCGAAATTTATCTAAAGCAATAATTATTACCAATAAATAAAATGTAATGGATGGTCGGTGAAAATTTCTTATCAATACCACAGGAGAGTTAATATATAGATAGATATCCCTAAAGACCGAATTAGATAGATAGATAGATAGATAGATAGATAGATAGATAGATAGATAGATAGATAGATAGATAGGTAAATGATGGATTATCCATTAACATACACACACACACACACACACACACACACACATATATATATATATATATATATATATATATATATATATATATATATATATATATATATATATATATTGTGTATTTAGACAGCAAACTTTCATTTATATATATTTTCATTGAAGACGACAGCCAAGTTACTGCGAGTTGCCTTTTATTTAATTTTCTTGTGTTCCAACAAATGTTTTACCGTTTCTACACACTCTGTTTCCACAAAAGAAAACACTTGTTCGAACACAAGAAAAATTAAAAGGCTTAATCACAGTTCCTTGTCTGTCATCTTTAATGAAATGTATCTATCTATCTATCTATCTATCTATCTATCTATCTATCTCTCTCTCTCTCTCTCTCTCTATATATATATATATATATATATATATATATATATATATATATATATATATCATGATATTTGATTAGAAAAAATTTACATTGCGACACGGAAATTTCTGTGTTTGGAGACTTGAAGTTTTTATCTCGTCATCAGTCGATATATATATATATATATATATATATATATATATATATATATATATATATATATTGTAAAATAAAATTTTTTGCATTTTATTGTGTACTAATTATTTGCTCTGTAATAAAAATACATTGAGCTGTTTTTGTGAATCAGTTTTAATATTTTATATTACTAGGATCCGATTAAACCAGAGCCTTATTGTGTGCGTACTCTCTACAAGATTGTATCGTGTGAGTATTGAACTCACATCAGACAAAAACCTGACAACAAATATTAAAAACTGGCTACTTTTTCTAAAACATTAATCTTGATTTTTATTAGAATCGAAGAGTATTCATATCAACAACTAATGTATGTTTTTTTTTTTTATCTTTATCGAATCTATGATTTAATCGTTGTTTCGAAAAAGAGAAATCAGATATATATTTTTAAATACGGTATTTAACTTTAGAATATTTTTTAAAATCTCAGTTGAATTCAGTGTAAATTAATGTAGAAAACTACTTACCATTGTGTTTTTGTTGGCGTAAGTTCTTCAGGAATCTTAGGTTAGAATTTAATACTTTGTGAGCGCATATGTAAAATCGCTTCCAACTTTTTAAGTGTGTCTCGTACAAGCGTCAGGCAGGATGCTTACGCCAAGAAAACTCGGTGGTGAACTAGAGAAAGATTTTGCCTCCCACTGGACAAAGTAATTGTAGTATCAGTAGTGTTAGCAGTTCTCTGGCCTGATGAGGAAATGTCTGTTAAAAGTAACAGATGACTTTTACACCAACAGCTTCTCAATTTTCTGCAACTAAAGAACGAACTTAGAAATGGTTATCTCTTTTTTCATTTCTTCTTTTTTTATTTAATTTTTACGTTTTTCTTACTTTCATTTTTTTCTTTTTTCTGTTTTTTCTTTCTTTCTTTTTTCTTTTTCTTAATTTATTTTTAATTCATTTTCTTATTTCTTTTTTCGCTTTTTTCTTTCTTTCATTTTTGTTTTTTTAATGATTCTAGTTCATTTTTAATCATTTTTTCAAGTTATTCTTTCTTTCATCCTCGTGTTATTATTTTCCTTTTCTTTCTTTTTTATATTATTTCTTTTATTTTTACTTTTTCCTTCTTTCCTTTTTACTTCTTTTTCTTTTCTTTCTTTTTTTCTAAATTTACTTTCTTTCATTCTGCTTTTTCTTTTAATATTGTTTCTTTCTTTCAGTTTATTTGTTTTTTCTTTCTTAATTTATCTGGCCTTGATTTTCTTTTTTACTACTTTTTCTTGCTTTCATTTTTTTCTATTTCATTTTTTTTAAGCATTTTTAAAATTATTATTTCTTTCATTGCGTTGGTATTATTTTTTCTTTTCTTTATTTTTTATTTTTATTTTTTTGTTCGGTCCTTGACGATAAACTACATCCGGTAGCAAGACCTCTTATCGGGAGATTGGAGGTTTTGAATAGCGTTGAACAACCTCTTAATTGCTGTTGTTCCCACGTCCACCCTGACCCCGGGTGATATCACCTGTTAGGGTCTCAGCTATGGTTAAATAGTGAACCACCAAACAAGAAAAAAAAACAAAAAACGCTAGAAATGTATAAAAACATATTTTTATAGTGAAATGACCAGCAATACATTCTTCCACACCCGTTGTGTCTTATATAAGGTGTAACCTCAATGAAAGAAAAAAAATCTACGTTTAAGATTTTACAATGTCATTAGTAAAGGTGTGTTTCTATATTTTTTCCAGATGTGTTAAATAGTAGAGTAGACTGGGTTTTCTAGCATGGATGTCAGCCAGTATAAAAATGTGTCTCTGAATTACAAGTCTTGGAGAATATAACGGGCAATGTTTTCACTATCTTTCTCATGCTTGGTAATTTCCAGATAACAAAGAAAATGAAAATGTAAAGACACATGATAGCCTACGTGTTGAATAGTTATTGTATTATCAAATTCATATCAAATTATGAAATCCGTCCTGGGTATGACGTTAAACTACATGCGCGTCCTGGGTAAGACGATAAACTACATCCACGTCCTGGGTAAGACGATAAACTACGTCCAACAGCAAAACCTCTGATCAGGTTTTGAGTAGCGTGGAAGCACTCCTTAATTGCTGGAGTTCCCAGATCCACCCTGATCGAGCGTGGTAGCACCTGTTAGGGTACAAGCTATGGGCAAATAATTGACACCCAAACTTGTGTAAAAATAGGTTTTAATACCAGAAATACTTTGTAATAAAAAAAAATATTATCAGCAATACTTTAAACAAAAATACTAGCAATACAAAGAGCTATTACATTCTTTGAAAAAAAATATGACCAGCTATAGATTTCTTCAAGGAAAAATATCCCCAGCAATAGATTTTTGAAGAAAAACATATTACCAGCAATAAAAATTTTGTCGGCATTAAATAACCCATTCAGGTAGATATGCCGTAAAACAAACCAAACCAAATTATGAAATAAAAGTTACCTTGAACACCCACATAATTTATTGCTAAAGCACGTGTCATCCTGGACTCTATCATTGGTCCAATTTCTTTTTTAATTTTCGTTAACAACCTTTCTGATGACATCAGCATTCAACTTGATATCTACGCTGATGGCACAACCATTTACTCCAGTCTCGATACCTGATCAGTTCGATAACGTCAAATTGGCGGGTGATTTCACAAACGGCCTGATTTCTGTTACATGGAGCCATCAACAGATTGTTAATTTTAACTCCCCTAAAACTAAACTGCTCTTTATCAATAATATGTAATACCCCTTTCTACCTTTCATCAGCATGGCTGGAGCTAACCTCAAAGAGAACGTCTAGTTGCGCCTTCTGTGGTTAGCATTCTCTGTTGACATTAAGTGGAAAGACTGTATTGAATCCATTGCTAGGTCAGCTACTAAGAAAGTTGGTTCATTGTGTCTTGTTAGATAATTTTCTTTCAAGAATCTGTTTTAAATATCTACGAGAATACCATTCATTCATGCTTAGAATATTGTTGGTTTGGTGTTCCTGCTATTTATTTAGAGATTCTTGATAAAATCCAAAAAAGATTCAGTAATGTTATTAGTCCTGACCTGGCGTCACGGCTTCAGTCACCTTCTCACCCACGTAAAGTTGCTTCCTTGCGCATTTTCTATGAATACATTCGTAGTACTTGCTCAGATGAGCTATCTGTTATGGTACCTAGATTTTATGAATTTAAGCGGCAAGTTCTCATCATTTGAAAGTTGAAATGGCTAAAGGCAGCCGTAAGTTCTATGGTAACAGTTTCTTCTTTCACACTTCTCGCTTGTGGGACTCCATCCCGAATCCATGCTTTCCAGCCAAATTTAATCTGCAAAAGTTTAAATGCAATGTCAAACGTTATCTACTGTCCTCCTGATTTCTCTTCCTTTTTCTTGTTTCTGATTTCTAATTTTTCCACACACAGTAACCTTTTGCGTCTTAGTGCCTTTATTTCCTTGCTCGCGGTGAGACGATTTAAAAAAAAAGAAGAAAAAGACAAAGCTTGTGTTCGGAATGAATTTTCAAATGTATATGTCTATATTTCTGAAATGAGGTATCATGTACATTATTTACATTATTCGGACTATTGTCCTCATCTTTGTCGCCGTATTTATCACAACATTTCGGCCGTTGTACGCTCCGGCTTTCTTCAGATGGTTGGAATGTCGAACTGAACCCTTTATTTCGCTCACTGGGGTACACTCTTGTGGTTCTATTTGTTCAGCCTCTAGCTTCCCTTTTGTTGATCTTGTGCCTCTTAACGTTGTCTGTGGTGACTTCGGTTGACTTAAATCATTTAATAATACTGCATGTCCTTGGCTGCGGGTAACTCGCTCCCCAGTTTTTCTCGCTGTCGGCTTCATCTTTACTTTCTGGAGCTTTTTTTTTCACGTATACCGTTGGTGTTGCCCATTCACTATACTCAACTCACACTTTCATTCTTTATCTATCTGTTCATTTGAGGCAAACGGCAAATTCCTTTTCTTTTTGAATACCGCCTGAGCATTTTCTTTTGGCTGGAATTTTGCCTCCATCTTGGTACACGTTCCCAACACTGGAGAAAAAACAGTAGGAAATGTTTCCTTAAGTTTATTTACTAATTTATGGGATTCGGTGTTTAAACTTTCTACCTTGTAACAGAAGGAATTTATCGACAGATCCCATAATTGGAATTCTGTTATCCAATTCGTACTATGTAAGTTCGTGGTATTTTCTATGACAAATAGTTTAGCTTTTCGCGTTTTTTTATTTACCGTGATGTTTGTAACAAATTCCCCAATAAATTGTATTTTTTCTCCCGTCACTAACCTCGCGATTTTCTTTGTCTTCATTAAAGTTGGTTTCCCCAACTTCTTCCACGTATGCAAATTTATGATAGATAGATCTGAGCTAGTGTCAAGTTGCATTTTTATATTTTTATTACTTATTTCAAACAAATTTTTTATTACTTTTATTTCAAACAAACGGTAACAACTTTTCTGGTTATTCCATCTTTTACTTCGTTGGACTTTAATTTTCTTATTTTATTGTCTTTATTTTTGGACCTGCAATGCATGCTTTTATGACCCACTCTTTTACAGTTGAAACATTTTTTTATTCCTAAAATCGCAATATCTGTACCAGTGTAGTTCACTGCAAGCAAAACATGGCTTCGGGATATTTTGTTTATTTTTCTCTGGTATTTCACTTTTTGCTTGATAATCCGCAATTTTAGAATTCTTTTTGGTAGACTGACTTTCTTCTTTGTAGCGTATTTTCCTTACATGCGAAACGCCAGCCTGTTCTATCTTTTTTTAATCCTTCTTTAAGCTAAAATATCTTGTGCAGTCTTCTGCCAATTTCTGTACTGTAATACTTGGATCTCTTTCCAATTTTGTCCGTACTAATTTTCTCAACTCGGCGTCTTTTTCCGATATCAGCCCCTGGACAAACACCAAGCACTTAAAATTGTCTGCGCTTAACTCTGCTAGTTTGAATTCTTCACAATGCTTATTCACATTGGCTGCGTACGTTATATAGTCTTGTTCGTCATCTTTCATCAGATTCAAACATTTCCACCTCACGTGAAACAGAGATGTCTTTTTACTAAATAATTCACTTAATATATTTACCGCCTCGGTAAATGTCAACTCGCTAGTTTTTTTCGGTAAAATGTAGTTTACCAATTTGTTATGCTCAGCAGTTCCTAACTTGCTTAAAAGAAGTCTAACCTTCTTTCCTTCAGACCACGAATGACAGTCATACAGTTATACACGTCCGTATATTTTTTATAATACTCCTCAAAAGCTATCTCTTCATCTGGACTGTACGTGAATATTTCAATTGAATTCCATATGGTATTCTCTGGGAAAGAATCATTTTTGTAGATTTTTCTCTTTCCTCTTCTCAGTTATTTCCAGAATTTTGTTTTGAAACGCCCTATGCATCTGTTCCATTTTTTGCTGGAAATACATTTGTCTATTGAAAGTTTCTTCCTGTAGCTGCATCTGGAATGATTTCTGTTGCTCTAATATTGTCATCTGCTGTTCCGACTGGAACTTAAAGAATTCCCGGAATATATTTTTGCATTCCTCCATCTTCGCAATGCCTAAATACTGTAAGGGGGGGGGGGGTCCAACGAATTTGCAATTCGTGACCTATTTGAGCAAACTGTATTATCGGTAAAAAAATTATTTTCGCAGTTGAGAATACGACAGATTTTTTCGTCACTAAGTTGACGTCTTGGCTTGCGAAAAACTTTTTTTAAGTGTGAATCCGAGACTTTTTCGCCGAATTTATTGTGGCAAGCGAATTTTTTCTTCGTCCGTATAAGTGCGAATCCTCGTCGCCAAAGTTATTGTGGCGAGCGAATTTCTTCTTCCTCCATATGAGTGCGAATTTCGCCGCCAAAGTTATTGTGGCGAGCGAATTTTTTTTCCTCCGAATGAGTGCGAATCCTCGTCGCCAAAGTTATTGTGGAGTTATTTCGCAGTGGATGCTTGTATTTGTACTAATCGGTCCTGTGAAGCTCAAAGCGGAAGGTTGTTTTTGGTGACACTACGGAGGTATATAGAAAAGCGGATCGGCAATATGGTGTACTTGGTGAAAGGGGAAAAATTCGCGTGCAGACGGCACATTAACCAGATCAGACGATGCTATCAGACGTGGTTGACACTGGTGCCGCGGAAGAAACGCCGATGGAGGTGATTTTCGATACGTTTGATCTATCAACGCCTGCAACGATTTTACCTGAGGTACGCCGATCCAGGAGAAAAAGAAAGGCAACTGATCATTTAAAAGTGGATCCAAAACGTAGGAGATACGCTACGATGTTGCTAAAAAATGAAGTTTTTTTCTTCATATTTCCTGTTAAAATAAATAAAGAAAACTGTTTTACTCCTACGGAGTAAAGTTTTAAGAGGTGGGTGTTATGGTGAAATACACCTATTCTATAGTTAATAGACTCTCCCATCTAATATAAGTAGGAGTAGTAAGAGAAACAAGGGTCAGTCGATGTCGGACGACAGTAGTCGACAGTTAGTCGAATACAAAAGTAGTCAGCGACCACAATAAGATTACTCTGCGTAATGCCTATTATATCAAGTTCCTAACGTTTTGTACGTCGAACCTATTTTAAGACCGATTTAGTACAAATACAAGCCTCCACTGCGAAATAACTCCACAGCACTCTGGCACTCCTTATTACTGGTTCCCACATGTAAGGCCTTAAGAACACCAGAAAGCTGTAACACGAGTGGAAGTGGAAAAATATGGACCACATATGGAGAGAAAAGGGAGATCACTGCCCCCTGTGGGATCAGGTTGAAATCATAAACCATTGGAAATTTTCTTAACCTTAAGGAATCAGCACATATGCTAGGCCACAAAAATATCCTGAGCCAACCAAGCATAGAAATGAATATAATATAGGACCACTTTTCATTTATTTTCGTGACATTGCAAGCTCCAAAATCTATTTTTATTTACTCTAAATTTATGTATGCTAGCTAAACGATCTAAAAACGTTAAATTTCGAGCGCCAAGATCGTAATTTAGAAGACTTTCAATTTATATATCTATTTATTATGGGCACCTTGAGGTGGTGTAATGGTTAGCAAGCTCGTCTCGCTATAACAATTACGTCTGAGTAGTTAGTTCGATTCTCACTGGGTGCCCCCTAATTTCGACCTTGTGCCACATCTAAGCTATGCTTGAAAAATCACTATATCTATTTATTTATGTTTTTTTTTTGTTGTTGCTATAAGTACCCAACGTACAGAAGATGATGAGCAAATTGTGAACCTAATTTCTCTTTTATACCGATAATCGTTTTCGACAAATGGTAGCACCTTTTGACACCCGTAGAAAGCAAATAGCTATCATATAATTTCTGATTTTGAAAGGAGAAAATACCGCAAACATCCAGAGGAGAATAACGACTTTTTAAGGAAAAGCTGCGCACGGTGTAATGTCCATTAACAAAATGGTTCAGTAGAATTAATATCAATTTTGTAGCGAAAAGAAAATCTGATTTAGTGTCAGGCTCCAAATCGGCAATTCTGCTGCAGTTGTGTGTGAGGGCAATGTCAAACAGACTAGTTTTTTCATCTCAAGTGAAGGAGGATTCACTATTGCAAAACTCTGAGAAAGACATGGTAGTACCTGCAGTTTAGTTCAGTCACTTGATTAATCAAAGATCTTTGTAAGTGGGTACCCAGTATGCTGACAGGCGCCATTAATAGGTAAAGAGCGGCTGATAACCAAATGCTACAATATTTAGCTATCCCCCCACGTGGGATTGAATGTGGCACAAGGCCGAGTTTATTGTGGGTCATCCGAGCCCGTAGGCCAGGCCAAAAATATAGCCTAGGCGGGTTCGAGAGCTGTCAACCTCCCCGAACGAAACCTTGCCCTTCGGCAAAGCTTCGTCCGGGTTCCTCCCTGCTAATGCAGAGAGTTAGACAGATGGCGCTGACTGTAACTTAATACAGCTACAAATGCTACAAGGGCTGCACAGCACAGGTAGCACTTCATTAAGCAGAATCGTCACAGAGACGATCATATCAAACATATGTTTACCCAATAATATAATCAGCATAAAAATTCGTTAAAAAAATTCAATACAACACAACTCAGATCATTTACAATATTTACTTACTTTTTATACAATTATTTTTTAATGAAAAGAAAAGGACAGAAAGCTTTTGTGATTGTTTTCAGCAAGATACGCGACATCATGCCCGAAAACGCGCACGCATTGCATGCGTATGGTGTCGCAGAGCAGTTGGAGGAAGGGAGAATTGGCGGATTGCGACTACGCATATGTAAATCTCTCCCCAATCGGCTGTTTCGTCATGGTCAATAAAATGATTGTGTCTGAAGGCTTTGGCAGTCGGGATCGAGGGAGCAGACGAGAGACGACAGCCCTGCACGAGAGACGATTGCCCTGCACAAGAGACGACTTCCCTGTTCCAGCGGGTCCTTTTTGGCGTGACGGCTACACCTTTCACATCATTGTGAGAATATCCACGTTCTGAGAAAGCTCCCAAACCAAACACCGCTAATTGTAAAATACCGGATTGTAATAAACTATAATTTTAACTGAAAGATTTAATCTCGTGTTCTTGTTCGTATGTACGAAAAAAAAAATAACATGTCGGTAATTAGGACCTCGGAATAAATATGTTTTGAACTTTATTTTAATCTTGGCTGTTAAAATAGCATCCTGGGAACATATGTCCTGATGAACTCCGCAGGCTCGAAATGTGATTTTAACATTTATATAGGTACATTCCTAGGCAGAAACTGCACCAGCTGCTGATGACATGTACTTACTTTTGAAGTATTTAATCACGTCGTGTCATTTAGTAGGAGAGACCACTACTTTGATCACGACAACCATAATGGTTTGGGGCCCAGCGGTTTTGGTGAATATAAATGAGAAAGCATAGATTATGAATTTAAAGGGAAAATATAACCTTGAAATGTGACGCACTCTCTAGCCTAATGGTAAAACACTTCGGATCAAAATCTATCTATCTATCTATCTATCTATCTATCTTAGCATCTATCATTCTTATCTATGTATCTATTTCAGTGCGATCATATCTATCTCATCCTCATCACCCCCCTCTCTCTCTCTCTCTATATATATATATATATATATATATATTATCTATGTATCTATTTCAGTGTGATTCTATCTATCTATCTATCTATCTATCTATCTATCTTAACATATATCATTCTGATCTATGTATCTATTTCAGTGCGATCATATCTATCTCATCATCATCACCTCTCTCTTTCTCTCTCTCTCTCTATATATATATATTATCTATGTATCTATTTTAGTGTGATTCTATCTTTCTATCTATCTCAGCATCTATCATTCTTATCTATCAATATCAGCCCGATCATATCTATCTATCTATCTATCTATCTATCTATCTCAGTAAAACTCAGTAAGAAATATAAAAAGATAATTCTGTTTTTAAAATGTATTTATCTTTCTGTATATATATTTTTAAATGATCTTTATATTTAACCAAATTATATTTAGGAAAGCTATCAGCACCCATAAATATATTTACCATGAGAAAGCACAGATTATGAATTAAAAAATGAAATCAGTAAACTTATTGTCTGTAATGAACTCTTTAAAAGAATAAATCAAAATCACAAGGTTTAACAACATGATATTCAGTTTTATTTTGTCTAGTATTTTTGACATAATGAAGCAGTGAAAATATAGATTTAATATCTTATTCAGTCTTTTTGTTTACTTAATAGAAAACAAGAGAATATATTTGAATGCTATATTCAATATAACTTTTTTTAAAAAGATTTCTTGTGATTTGATGATATCCAGTACCCAGTCTTCATATGTCCTTTTCTGGGTTCGTGTCTTGCAACACTGAAATAAAAAAAAGAAATCTGAATAATAATAATATTGAGATTATTTGAATAATGATTGACGTGTAACCAAGTAGTGAGCAACGATGAGGTCTTGGAAAGGATGCAAACAAGGAGGAAGCTTATACTTAACATTAAAAAGAGGCAGCTAAAATTTATGGGACGCATAATGAGAAAGAAGGGCCTGGAGAATCTGATACTCACAGGTCGAATAGAGGTTAAAAGAGACAAGGGAAAGCAAAGTATGACATACCTGGCAGGCTTACGCAAATGGATGACAGAACGTGGTCTGGCGGAGGTGGCAGAGGAAGGAAACTTATTGAGAGCCACAAGGGATAGGGGGAAGTTGAGAGCCAGTATTGCCTACGTCTTAAAGAGACATGACACTTAAAAAGAAAAATCAGCAGCCATGAATAATTCATGACTTGTCACCTCGACTTCAGTTACATTCTCACCGATGTAGCGTGGCTTCCCTCTGTCGTTTTTACAAACATTTTCATGGCTAGTGCTCTGACAAGCTTTTTCCCTGGTGCTCTGGCTACTTGAATTTAAGCGTGCTAATAGATAGGCATCTAAGTCCCACCCATTTATTGATAAAATAGTTAAATGCAACCCCACTTCTACACATAGCAACAGTTTCTTTTCTCGTACTTTGTGTTTGGGAAACTCACTTCCGTTTAACAGCTTCTCTGATAAATACAATCTTCAAAAGTTTAAATGCAACGTCAATCGCCATTTTTTTATCTTCTTGAATCCTTTCTATCCTTTGTCCTTTACTTAATCCTCCCTTTATCCTGTCTGTTCTCTCACTTTAACTCTCTGTAAATCCCCACGTACTAGTGGCGTTCCCGCCTTGCTTGGAGTGAAATAATTAAAAGCAAAACTAAAAAAATACCCTATTTTTCCGCAACATTTTTTAATAGAAAGATTTTATAAATTTTCAACTTAGAGTAGCACTGGTTTAAAGTGGAACGTCTACATCGAATCAATAGCTGCATCTACTGCAAGGAATGTTGGATCACTGTGCCGTGCCAGAAGGTTTTTCACGTCAGAATCCATCTTGAACATTTACAAATCTACCATTCGTCCGTGAGTATTCTTCGGTCTTAACGTTAAAAATAGCTAGTCACGAACACTGACCCAAACATGCAACAATATTCTTTACATCAAAACAACGCCTTCTTAGTTAGCATTTTTACTTCATCAAGCATAATGCCTCAGAAACTCCATGAAGTCCTAATTAGTCCCCATATGTAAATAATACTCTTCGCTATGCTGCCATGACTTGATTCTAACGACGAGTTTTTACCAAATTACAGTTGAGTTGGTTAGATGTAACTATACATTCTATGCTAACAGTTTCCTTCTCACACTTCCCGCTTGTGGAACACACTTCCGGCTTGCATTCTAGTCAAGATTAATCTTCAAAAATTTAAATGCAATGTTAATCGATATCTACTGTCATCCTGATTACACTTCTTTTGTTCTTCCTTCTTAGTAATGTTTCTGTTTACTAATTCTTCCACACCCAGTAACCCCTTAGCGGCTTCCCTGCTTTGCTTGGGGAGAACTCGATTAAATAAAGTGGCGATCTAAACCAAATGCTACAATCGGAGGCTAAATCAGATATAAGTGGTCAAAATCCCATGTTAAATGTGTGCAATCGTAGGTGGGGGCTAAATTAGATGTTATTGGGTTAAATGCCATGGAAAATGTGGGGAGGCCGGGTAAATCAGATATTACTGTTTAAAGATTTTTATTATATCTATCTATCTATCTATCTATCTATCTATCTATATATATATATATATATATATATATATATATATATTTATACACTAAATAATGCAGTTTAGTCAATATTGTAAAGAAGTAGTCATACAAAGAATAAATCAGTACAGTTAATGTAATTAATGGCGAAATCATTTCGCTAACAGATTAATTAAGGCATTAACTCACTAACCACTCCTTGAACCACGTGATCCTTATTTTTAAAACCTGTAGAATGGATTAGATGTTCAGTCCATATTACAAGTACTTTCGATACCACTTGTATCATCTTCAGGCATAGATGTTATTTTTCAATTTCAGGTGAAATTCCGGGACAAAAATAAATGTAAAACTGGTTGAAAGATGATTTTTAAAAAGTGTGTTACTATTAACTGTTACAAAATTTTGGAGCGTGATAAGTGATTTCGCCATGAATTACGTTAACCATTAACTTTACTGATTTATTCTTTGTATAACTTCTTCTTTACAGTATCTATCTATCTATCTACATATATATATATATATATATATATATATATATATAATTTACACTTGGCTGATTGAACTTATAGTCAGATCCTCTACTCCAGAGTTTCGTAAACGAAACTTTGTGTAATTGTGTGGTCCGCTCGTCAGGAAGTATCGGTAAAATGTCTGTTAATTTTCTCATTTTCGTTATTTGTATAAGTTAAAAAATGATTTCCGCGCTTTTTTTATTGGTGTTTGGTTGATTTTTCTTCGTTGTGTGTGCGTGTGTTTGTGTTTATAAGTGTGCGCGTGTGTATGCGTGCGTGTGTACGCGTGTACGTGTGCGTATGTGCACTAGTGTCGGCAGTCGCAGTTATTTCTTCTCTTCATAATTTGCTTGTCTCCTCCTACCCTCTCATCATTTCTTTTCTTTCGTTTCTTTATCCTTCGGCTCAGAGTGTAAAAAGATGATGTAGAAATGTAATAGGGACAATTTATGTTTAGACTAATTTTCAGGAAAGTTCTTGGTTTTTTTAAAGTTTTTGAAAACATATTTGCATTTCGTTCTTTTCTTTACTTTTTTGTTTCAGTATCTATTTTTTAAAAAATTAGTTCTTCTTTAAATAATTATTTTTTAAATAAGCTTAAAATGTTTGAATGTTAAAATGTTTAAATAACCTTGTTTGACGAGCATTGAGTTTATTCTCTTTTTGTGTCGTCTTGGCTGATTTGTCGCTTGCTATTTCAAGATTAACAGTGGCAGTTATATATATGTCCTTTGTTGCATGCTTGGTGGAAATTTGCTTCAGGATGGCCTGCCGGAATAGGTAATATTTTGGTAGGGTCTCTTGGGTGAACAAGTATGATGTTGAAAGACTCGAAACTTGTCATAACCCCAAGTTATAATCCCTAATGATCCAGAGCGTCTGTTGGAGTGTTTTCTTAAGAAATGTTTTTAATTAATGTTTAAAAGACAAAGGAAATATTTGCTTTGTATGTCTTCTTATGAAGTCAGTTTTTAACGTGGGGACCCGAGCACTTTCACTCGGGCCGCTGGTCTAATCTGGTCTTAGCTGGTCATAGCTTGTCCAAGCTAGTCAGAACTGGTCTAAGCTAGTCAAATTTGTTATAACTGGCCCAAACTGGTCAGAGCCGGTCCAAGCTAGTCGTAGTCATGATACCATCAGCACAGGGACGGAGCCCTGTGCCAGGTAAGTCTCTCCTGGTTTAAATTATCTACAAATGCAGAGTTTGCTTAAATGTTTTATCTTTATTTCAAATGGAATAGTTTAATTTTTCTACTTGCATTATTTATATTATTCGGGCTGTTATCCTCTTCTTCATTGCTTTATTCAAAACAGATATCCGTTTTACGCTCCAGCCTTCTTCAGGTGTTTGGAATTTTGAACCGAATCCTTTTATTTCGTCCTCCGGGGTAGATTGTTCTAGTTCCACATGCCATGCTTCTTCCGGATATCTCAGTTATGTCTCTTTAACTCAGCTCTCCAAGTATTTCTGGTTCACCACTGCTGTAGCCTGGTATTGAACTCACAATTCTTTGGGTTTAGTCCCAGCAGGTGAACCAAAAATACTTCGATAGTTGAGTTAAAGGGAAATAACTGAGACATCCAGAAAAGGCATAATACCTCATCTCAGAGATATAGGGTCCGAAACGTTGTGAACATGGCAGTGAAGATGAGGATAACATTCCGAATAATGTAAATAATGCAAGTAAACATAATACCTCATCTCAGTGATATAGACAGGTGTTGAACTGCAGCAGAATATATAATCATTAATATGACGATAAATGTTGGGGAGTTTAGATAAAGGGATATAACTGAGACATCCAAAAGAAGCACGGCACGGGAAACTAGAGCAATCTAACCCGGTGGACGAAATAAAAGGTTCGGTTCGGGATTCCAATCACCTGAAGAAGAACTGGAGCGTACAACGGCCGAATTGTTGGGAATATGTCAATGAAGATGACGATAACTGTCCGAATAATGTAAATAATGCAAGTATTCATAATACCTCATCTCAGAGATATAGAGGCCGAAACGTTGTGAATATGGCAATAAAGATGAGGATAACAGTCCGAATAATGTAAATAATGCAAGTAATCATAATACCTCATCTCAGAGATATAGAGGCCGAAACGTTGTGAATATGGCAATGAAGATGAGGATAACTGTCCGAATAATGTAAATAATGCAAGTAATCATAATACCTCATGTCATAGACATAGACAGATATTTAATTTTTCTCTCAATCATTTTATGTGAAAGAATCGAATCATTTTGATTGGCTGAGAAAACACGCCTATTAATTTCACTGGCTGATTTTTAAATGCTTTTCAGTAATTATTTGGAAGAAAACAAACAGTACGTACGTTTAAGTACTCCTTGCATCAAATCTGTAAAGAAAGATAAATTGGCATAAAATGTTAAAAAATAAATTGGATTTGCGCCCGAAAATAAATCTTATATTTTTCTCAGGTTCTAAAATCTAAAATAAATTTGGATATGTATTAATTGAAATAATATTTTCAGTGAATATCCGGTTTTTTTTGGGTTTTTTTTATTAAAAAAAACAATATTTTGTTTATCGGCCTGTGGATTTCACTTAATTATGTGCCATGCGTGATAAGCTTAGGTTATCATGTATCTTTCGATACATAACTGACGAGGCAGATTCTTTCCCGCAGTACATTGCCATTTCTTTCTGCGGTCGAGCAATTACCATCCAAGGCTACAGAACCTGGTCTGTCCTGCTATTTACCCACAGCTTGGGGTGGAGAATAAGAGGATTCATACCTTTCCCAAGGGTATTAGCACGTAAGTGAATGTAATGGACTCAACTGGAATTCGAACTCGGCTCTCCGATTCCTCAATCCGAGCCGCTATCTCCACCAAGAAAAATTAATAATGATAAGATATACTCCGGCAGAATGCGAACCTTAGCCCTCCCCAACCAACACACACCTGAAATTAGAAACCACTATCTAATTATATATGTGTGTGTATGTTTATGTTTGTGTGTGCTTTTAGCACATTAGTTTGCATATACATAGACACATACATACAAACAGGTAGACAGGCATACATACATACACATATATAGCACACATTCGTCTGCATTTAGACACAGTATAAACGTGTATATAGTTGCTTTATATAGCCATGAAAAAGCACACATACATAAACGTTTTTAATATGAATACATTGCAGCGTTTGTTTTACTTAAAATTGCTACGGGAATCTCGAAGTAAAAACATGCATTCTCATAGGAGCAGAAAAGCATACCATTACTCAGTGTGTGTTTTTTTTTCTCTAAACAATGCAAACTTTATTTTCTCAATGGCACGCCAGTCATATTAATCATTAAGTTGGAATTTGCCAAAACCGAATCATATTTAATTAATAATTTTCAGTTTAAAAGCACCATCTGACCTTCATCAAGATAAATTATGGATACTCATCTCCCATCATAAAGAAATTGTTAGACACTGTGAAATGTACTACAGATATATTACGCAACCGTTGCGAGCAGTATAATTTCAATGTCAGTGTACAATTACCAGGCAAGGATCTACTTTGAAAACATCGGATATTATATGTTAGATAATTTTATAATTAACTTGCACAGAACCTTACAATGAATTAACCTATCTATTTAAATATCTAGTGATATATATATATATATATATATATATATATATATATATATATATATATCTTATTATAAAACGCAGATTGTGTGTGTGTGTGTGTGTGTGTGTGTGTGTGTGTGTGTGTGTGCGTTTATATATTGGATTGGATTTCCTACATTTCTCAATTGATTTCAACAAAACTTCACAGGACTACGTAAAATTACCTTGCGGTGGTTCTGACAGAGCCCAAAATTGGAAAAACACATTTTTTTTGCACGAAATCAATTTGAAAACACGATTAAGAGGCATTAATAAAATGGGGGAAAACTCATATCGAGTTATACTTCTTAATATCGATTTCAACAAAACTTCCCTTTTTTTTTTGGCAGGTAGTGTTTCTTATTGTCTTGCACACTTTTTTCTTTATTTTTACATTCAGAATGCTTTAAAAATTCCATTTACAAGACAATTGTTTATAATAAAATTCTGTTCAATCGGTAGACTCATAACGATTGAAAACAATGTTTTTGTTTGAGTTTGGGTTTGACTAATTCGTAACCCCCCCCCAAAAAAAAACAAAACAAAACAAAAAAATAAAACTAATTAAGACATGCGTGTACGTCAACCTTAAGCAATAATCTTTGTCGATTTTATTTTCAGTCTTTATGATGGTCGATACTTGATCTATCTCTTACTGTTACATCCCCGGGCAACACCGGGCTCTACTGCTAGTATATATATATATATATATATATATATATATATATATATATATATATATATATATACAATTGGATTGTGAGTTAGTTTTAACATATTTCAAGTTCTTTGTTGAGTTAATAGAACTCGCCTGGATTATACCAAAGGACTTTCAAAAACAAATATTTTCAAAAATAATTTAATTCATTTGTGAATAAGTCCTAAAAGTTTCATTAAAATCCGATGATTATTTGATTTTTGCTAGAATTTCCAATCAATGCGTTGTTCACCTGAAAAAGGCGCCAAAATACTAATCGTAGATATTACGTCGACCGCTGACGCAAAAAATAAAGAAAAGATTTTTAACCAAAATTTCGAAGTTGCTAAAAAAATAATAAAATAATAATTTGGGCTTTCCTCTTAATAATAACATGAACACTTTGACGATAAATCTTTTTTTTTATTAAGTTTGGGACTTTTTTTCACCGTGATATGCTGTTTTCATGAACTGTTTGGGTAGATTTACGAGTAATTGAAAGTGAAAATTCTCCCGGTCCTACCAAGAAGGAATTCGGAAATAAATTTTCATATTTAGTCAAATTTGGGGAAGTGGGTCAGGTCAGGAATTTTTCAGCCCCGTTTGTACTGTTGAGATGACATTTCGTAAACAAATATTCTGACAATTAAAGCATTTATCTACTTACCAAAGCGGCTTAATTAGTAGTATGGTGTCCTGAAAAATCAAATGCACCAAAGTGTAAAAAATAACAGTCAGCGGAAAGACATTAAATAGCTTGTTTATATGATCATCACTAAATGATTTTGTAAATAACAAACAGTGGAACCTCGGTTTACGAATTTAATTCGTTCTTGAAGGCCGTTCGTAACCCGAAATGTTCGTAAACCGAAACTTTTTTTTTTTCCAATAGGAATCAATATAGAGAAAAAAAATCACAGTAAAATAAAATTGGGGAAAAAAGGCACAGCACAACACACGATTGTATTCGTGTTAACTCGGCTTGGCTATGTTGTTCGAGAACCGAAATTTTTTCGAGGTATTTTCATCTCGAATTTTCTGTTCGACATGTGAGACGATCGAGAACCGAGGTTCCTCTGTATTTGAAAGCAACCAATAAATAATACATGACACTTATAATAATTAAAAATAATTAATCACTCATCACTATTTCGTAAGCAATCAAAAATGAATATTAATAAAGAAAGAATAAAATGGCTTTGGTTTTATTAAGATTCTCCATGTTCAGATGGTCCTTTTGTTAGCCAGAATAGATTTGGCACAAGGACGAAAGTGAGGATTGAATTCATTATTTAGTCGTAATTGATCTAACGAGACAAGCTTACTAAAACTTTACATCACGTCGAAGTGTCCGCAATTTTCTAAGCGTAGCTTAAATATGTCACAAGGCCGGATGAATGGAGCACCCAGTGAAGATTGATCTCACTATTCAATTGTTATTGTTCTGGCAAGAAAATTTTGCTAACCATTACACCACGTCAAAGTGCCCACCTTATCTTAGTGGTTTTTAAGCGCAGTTTATTGATACTAGGTCGAATGTATGGGGTACCCAGTGAGGATCGAACTCACTATTCCGTTGTAATGGATCTAGCGAGACAAGCTTGATAATATTATACAAAGTCGAAAAGCCCATCAACCATCTTCAGATGATTAAGAATTATTTAGCAGAAAATTAGGGTCCATTCATAATTTAGCTGCAACTAAGGTTGTTGTAGAGTAAACCACAGATTGACTCTGGGAATATTGAAGAAATACAAATGGGTATGAGCTGATGAGCATTCTAGGAAACGAGTAACCCAACAGAAGATGAAATATCACACTGTTTACTTTCAATTCAAAACAGCTCAGATATTGGACTTAGGGCTGATGTAACTTTGAAAGGGAATCATCGATTTTAACAGAGAATATGAGTTTACTTTTAATTTCTTCGAAATATAAATATGTAAAAAAACAACAACCGTGAACCATATTTGATAACAGTGCTAAAATATGTTTAAATTAAAGAAACAAAAACGAATATACGTACCTACGAATCCATTTGTAATTACCTGAAAATGATAAATATTTATTTAAATACTGAACAGAAAACATGTGGAGGTACATTCGACAAACTTTAAAAAATTGAATCAACGAGCCAATTTCAAATTTCAACGGAGAATGTGATCATTTCACTCTTAGACCCTTAAGAATGGCATTCTCATCTCTCTAATGCTATTAGCTGAAGAGTGGAGCAGATTAGCTCTCTAAATTTGGCTTGAAACCAGTCTAGGAGACAAGCAACTCTGAATTCAGAAGTGAAAGCAATGAGAAAAAAAAAACAAAAAAAAACTGCAGTGTATTTTCAAAAAAGATAAGAACTAGTAATTGCTTACATTTGGAAAGGATATAAATTTCCTAAGCGTAGCTTAGATGTGGCACAAGGCTGAAAGTAAGTGAGTACCCAGTGAGGATCGAACTCACTATTCAGTCGTAATCATTCTAGCGAGACAAGCTTGCTAATCATTACACCGCGCATTACACATCATTGCGATCTTCCAAGCGTAGCTCAGATATGGCACAAGCCCGAATGTGTAGAACGCCCAGTGAGGATCGAACTCACTACTCAGTCGTAATTGTTCTAGCGAAACAAGCATATTAACTATTACACCGCCTCGAGGTGCCTGAAGTATTTAGAACTTTAGGCATATGAGCAGAACGCATAAAAATATTATGTACACGCATAACAAACATATATAAGCAGTATAAATAAAATATATCAACGTATAAGTGTAAAATAAGTTTATTTATTTACACTATTTACACTGTTGTTATCTTTCTAGGCATATTCACGACGTTTCGGTCGTGGTACTCTCCAGTCTTCTTCAAGTGATATACGTCGGATTTCGAACAAAACCCAAGGACACGTGGCCCAGTGGATAAAGGCGTTCGTTGATTAATGCAAAAAACTTACTTGACCAAAAGAGTTGTGAGTTCAATACCTGGCCATAGCAGAGGAATGAAAACTTGGAGAGTTGAGTTACTAAAAAGAATTAACTGAAATAGAGATATCCAAAAAGGGAATTAGAGCTCACAGCAGGTCGTAAATGGTACTCATATATACGATCTTTTAGCTAAATGGTTGGTTCCTTGTACCGCTCCAGAAAGTATCTGACCCTTCCTGCCAACATCTATCTTTATAAGAAGGAAAATAGAATATTTTTGTCGTATCATGGCTGGAGCTTCCTACCTTCACTTCCCATCCTTGGGTTCAAAAGGGTTTACTTGTAAGGAGGTTAAATGCCGAATTGTGGTTTTCTTTTTATGCCAATTGTACTTTTTATAGGCAGGTTTTTTTAAAGCACCAGTTTTTTTAAAGCACCAGTACCAGTACCAATACTTTTTTATAGGCAGCAGTACCGATACTTTTTAAAGACACCAGTACCAATACTTTTTATAGGCAGCAATACCGATACTTTTTAAAGACACCAGTACCAATACTTTTTATAGGCAGCAGTACCGATACTTTTTAAAGCACCAGTACCAATACTTTTTATAGGCAGCAGTACCGATACTTTTTAAAGACACCAGTACCAATACTTTTTATAGGCAGCAGTACCGATACTTTTTAAAGACACCAGTACCAATACTTTTTATAGGCAGCAGTACCGATACTTTTTAAAGCACCAGTACCAATACTTTTTAAAAGCACCAGTACACCATAGTAGCAGTGACACTTTTAAAGACACCAGTACTGACACTTTTTATAGGCACTAGTACCGACACTTTAGACAGCAATACCTACACTTTTTATAGGCACCAGTACTGATACTTTTTATAGGCAGCCGTACCGACACTTTTTATAGGCAACAGTACCGATACTTTTTATAGGCACCAGTACCGACACTTTTTCTTCAGACCTCCTATATTATAACATCTCACAGCATAAAATATACACAGAAATTACATTTTATAAAAGCAATTTCAACATTTTCATTGGAGTTTGTCTTTCTAAACTCCGTTCTTTTATTGTCCGTTTCCTCACCTCTCCTCACTAACGTCTTCACATTCTCTTTCACTCCCAGTAACCTCTTGCATCTCAGTGGCATTATCGCCTTAGTTGGAGGAAAATCATTTTAAAAAAATTCAGTTGAGGGAATGAAACAAATTATTTTTTAAAAATACTTTAAAATTGTAAAAATTATCAATTTTACTAAGTAAAATTCTACAAAAAATGTTTTTGCAAGAATATTCGCATTCAGAAACTCGTGAGATTTTAAGTTAATTCTTGATATAAAATTCATTTTGATTTTATATATTTTTCAGTTAATAATAAGACATTTCATTTTTAAGGTCGAGTTCATTAGTAAGATTCTAATAATTAAAATATTTTTAAGGAGACGTTTTCAGCATTTTATTGAAGTCAGTTGAAATTCAGCATTAAACAATAACTTTTTTTGGCATTGATTTAAAACTAAGAAATAATAAAACATAATAAATAAATGAATAAATAATAAAAATAATAAATAATAATAAATTAATAAACTAATACATAATAAAAAGGCATGAAACTTACCAAAGCGTCTTTCATCTTTTCACGTGGAAGAAGAAAAAAAAAGGGAAAAAAATAACATTGAATAAAAGCAAATTTAGTGACAGATTACGAAAAAAATATGTTAGAGTTGCTCCGAAATAAATGCGTCTTATTTTACTAATTTGATCCCTCAACGAATTCAAAAGAATAAAATGGAAGCGAATATTGGCGCTAATCTTCCCGCCCGAAATGTTTTAAATTATTCCACATATCCCTGTGATAATGTTTAAGAAAGAGATTAAACCTGTTAAAATTCATTGACATTTTCTGAACATTTACAAGACCAATATATATATAGTATATATATATATATATATATATATATATATATATGAAGAAATATAGTCTTAAGGTGTGCTATATTTATGGGATAAATTGCTCAATATCAGAAATAGAGCGTGTGTAAATATAAAACCTGACGATTGCATATAGCATGAAACAGACTGTTGCCTCTAAGTGTTGACTTCTATGTTCACTTTTATATATATATATATATATATATATATATATATATATATATATATATATATATATAAGCGCCCGTACACAGAGTGAGAAGATTAAGTGTCGTATCTTCAAGAGTCAAAGATTAACGCACAGAGAAAGTCTTCCGAGCGAAGTACCCTCATGCCGTAAAGAATTGTCAGTCACTTATGTCCCATACGTGATCACGCTTAGGCGATCATGTACCTTTCGATACATGACTGACGAGGCAGATGTTTTCCTGCAGTAGGTTGCCATTTCTTTCTGCAGTAGACCAGTTGCCATCCAAGGCTATAGAACCCGGTCTGTCCTGCTATTTAACCATAGCTGGAGGGAGAAGAAGAGGATTCATACTGACGAAGTCCATAGGTGCAGATGGAAAAATATCTATGATAGATTTTGTTAAATCTTATTCTTAGTCCCTAAAATAACAACGTCGCGCAGTTCGACCAGGAAAATCTATACTTCTGTCTTCATCTTCATTTTCATCGTCTATTTGTTGGCTCTCTTCAGGAAGTAGGCCATCATGTTCCTCCCCAACGTCCTATCTATTGTAGCTCTTAGCAAATTTTGCCTTTTCGCTGTCTCTCCTAATCCCTGTTCTATCAATTATTTACACAATCCCTTTAGGTAGATTACACGCTGCTTTCCCCTGTCTCGTGTCATCCAACTATCATGTGAGTGTCAAGTTTTCCAAACCCACTTTCCTCCTTATGTGTCCTAGAAATTTCAAATGTCTCTTTCTGATGTTAAGTATAAGTGTCCTTTTCTGTTTCCAGTTTCTCTGAAACTTCATTGTTGGTCGCATGTTCATCCCATGGTATCCTCAGCATCCTTCTGTAGAACAATATTTCTATTGCCTCATCTCGACTACATATATGAGATGATTGTCCAGAATTCACTGCCGTATAACGGATAGATATAATAAACAGTTCAGTACTCTTTTCTCTGTTTCTAACGAGATTTTCCTGTTTCTTAATACTTTGCTTAGCTTTTCTTTCGAAGTCCCAATGCGACTTCGGATTTCGGTGTCACAATTTTCGTCCTCTGTTAAAACGCTTCCTAAATATTTAACTTTTTGTATTTACTTGCTATTTTTTACTTACTTACTATTTTGGTATTTGTAATTTGCATCATAGGCTGTTCGTTTTGTTAACAACTATACATTATCTCTTCTTTCAATCCTTTTTTTCACTTTCCTTTATTACCTTGCGTAGGAGTTCCACTAATTCCTTTTCTCTGTCTGCTATCAAAATTGTATCGTCTGTATATCTAATGTTAATGAATGCTGGTAGGACTTTTAATTCTCTCAGAATTGCCCCACTAAGTTGAATAATCTGGTGAGAAGACACATCCTTGTCTTACACAACTTTTTATTTTTGTAGATTTAATGAATTCATTTTCGCTAGTTCTTCTAATCTTTGTTCAGCCAACCATTTACACAATCTCACCAGGGTATGTTATACGTTGGTTTCTTCTGTTCTTCTTATCTTTCAATCTCTCCTGATAGTATCAATTTCCTGGGGCTTCTTTCCTCGTTACGTGTCTTTGTTTAGCTTTCCTTTCGCAATCTCAATGCGACTTCGGATTTCGGTGTCACAATTTTCGTCCTCTATTAAAACGCTTCCTAAATACTTAACCTTTTGTATTTACTTACTATTTTTTATTTACTTACTATTTTGGTATTTGTAATTTGCATGTTAGTCTGTTCCTTTTGCTAGCAACCATACATTCTCTCTTCTTTCAATTGAAGTTATTTTTTCACTTTCCTTTACTGCCTTCCGTAGGAGCTCCTCTAATTCCTTTTCTCTGTCTGCTATCAACATTGTGTCATCTGTATATCTAATGTTGTTAATGAATGCTGGTAGGGCTTTTAATTCTCTTAGAATTGCCTCACTAAGTTGAATAATCCGGTGAGAAGATACACCCTTGTCTTACACCCCTTTTTATTTTTGTTTATTTACTGAATTCATTTTCTATCTGTATGCATGCAGTTTTCTGCCAGTATAGGTTCTGGATTATTCTAATATTCTTTTCAAATAAGACAAGGTTGCGTAGCTGTCCAAACAATTCTTTGTGACGTAATTTATCAAACGTCGATATTTTGTCTTTTCGCTAGTTCTTCTAATCGTTGTTCAGCCAACCATTTACACAATCTCGCCATGTTATGCGTTGGATTCCTCTGTGTTTCTTGCCTTTCAATCTCTCCTGATAGTGTCAATTTCCTGAGGCTTCTTTCCTCATTATGTGTCTTTGTTTAGCCTTCCTTTCGCAATCCCAATGCCACTTCGGATTTCGGTGCCATATTATCCATTTTCTGTTTAAAATATTCCTAAATATTTATATTTTTATACTTACTAAATTTTGGTATTACTAATTTTTAATTATCATGTTCGTGATTAGATTTTCCTGTCTATCATATATGTCTTCTTACAAGTGATGTTTAGTACTTCTCACTTTCTTTCACTGCCTTCTGTAAGAGTTCTTGCAGTTTCCTTTCTGTGCCTGCTATCAACACTGTGTCTTCTGTATATCTAAGTTGTTCAGCTTGTAGTCCCCAATAATGAATTCTGGTATTATTTCTAATTTATTTTTTAAGCATTTCACCCCAAGCAAGGCGGGAAGCCACTAGGACGCAAGGGGTTACAGAAAGTTTAGAGCAAGATCAGATAGGAGTGATAGAAGAAAGGATGAGGGTAGTGGATAGATCAAGGCAACTGGAGATGTCGATTGACATTACACTTGAATAGCTGCAGATTATAGCTCAC
Source organism: Acanthosepion pharaonis (assembly GCA_903632075.3). Taxonomy (NCBI): domain Eukaryota; kingdom Metazoa; phylum Mollusca; class Cephalopoda; order Sepiida; family Sepiidae; genus Acanthosepion; species Acanthosepion pharaonis. Next base: position 459,284 of record CAHIKZ030004704.1, on the reverse strand, counting down.
AGGGAAACAGGAATAGGGAGTTCCACAGGCGAGAGGTGCGAGACATAAAGCTATTAGAGTAGAAGAGACGGCTACATTTAGGAGTTTCGACAGTGAAGGGGTGAGAGCGGGATGCCAGCCTCGTAAGGCGCTGGAACTCATGACGTCTGGGAACCAGCAAATGCAGCTCCTCGGAGCAATTGCCATGAAAGTATTTGTAGAACAGGCAGAAGGAGGCGACGGCGCGTCTGTGAGAAAGTGACTGTAGACGAGACGCCAGGGCAGGGCCAACCATATTGCATATCCGCCTCTGGAGCCTATCAAGAACCCCGAGGCAAACAGAAGGGGCTCCAGACCATATATGGCAGCAATACTCCATGCAAGGGCGAATTGTTGATTTGTAGAATTCTATCAGAATCGCATCACTCTATAGGTTTAATATGTCCGGTGAGAATACACATCCTTGTCGTACACATCTTTCTATACTTGTAGATTTACTGAATTCATTTTTTATCCGTATGCATAGTGGTTTGCTGCCAGTTATTTTTTTTTTTTTTTTTTTAGTAGGGTTCTTCTAGTACAAGGCAAGTGTGCCAATCGTGTTAGATGTTTACATTAAGAGGCATTTTATATAGATAGTTGAGAGAGATAACGGTTAAATCTAGACTTGTCAGGTTGAGATTATAGTATTCTGGGAAGCCTCATCTTGAGAGGCGGTTCCAGAGAGCAGTGCTTCGTAGGAAAGAAGCTGTTCGAGGGAAACTGACTTCTCACCGATGGAATACGGATGAAGTTTGGGTCATTTGCTACAATATATGTGGCAGGGCGCGTCATTACGATGAAGGTTAGACCAGGCGGTACCAAAGATTGTAGTTCGTCCGCGCACTTTCCATGGTAGTAGTGATAGAGCGGCGAAAGACTTGCTACATCCAACCTATGAGAGAGGTTGAAGTGTGGGAAAATAATTGTTACCCAAAATGACTCGGAGACGCTTTTGAACTCTATCGAGACTGGAAAGCAAGGACTGGACAGTTCCCGCCCAAATATGACAAAAGTACTCCATTTTCGGCCTTATCTGGTTCTTGTAAAGGTAGACAATTAACATGTGGTGTCATATAGTTACTGAAGCAGTATAGGGAACATTTTGAATTATTTTAATATGCTCCCTAATTATGTATAAGTTTACTTAGCATTTCCAACAGTTAGGTACTTTGTATAATCTATAAAGCGCCATTGAACTCCATTTATCTGTTGTCGCTTGCATGTAATTAATTAGGAGACATTACCTTCGGAGCATTTCAAGTATTAAATATTACATTAATTGATTTATAAAATAAACAATTATATTTTACAATTCATAAAAATAAATTCAATGAAAATTATACTTGAATATCTTTTTGTAAAAATGAAACATAGATGTATTTTTGAAACCACAACCTGGAAAATATGAACATGTATTAAGACGTTATTGTGTAGCAGTAACTATTTTATAGTAGTTGAAAGAACAAAATTGTTTATTAAAATGAAAACAAGAAAGGTTTTGGAATATACAAATCATTCAAAGAGCTATCATTTTTATCCCCTGTTTTGAACTGTTTCAAAATTTTGGTATGTCTTATTTAAATTTTAGTTTTAGTTACAAAGCGTCGAAAGAAAAGAAAAGTAAAATAAAAGAAGATATCCTAATATTAAACATTATTAATCGTTTATGTACCTTCGGGACGTTTGTGATCGTGGCTCTCCACAATTTCCTGTCTTTTGTAGCTCTTAATAAATCTTGTCTTTTTGCTATCGCTCCTAAACCCTATTCTGCCATCCATTTACGCGATGGTAGACTATGCGTTGTTTACTTCGGTCCTACTTGCCTTTAATCTGCCCTGTGAGTATCAAATTTTCCGAGCCCTCTTTCTTCATTTTTCGTCCGAGAAAATTCAGCAGTCACTTCCTGATATTAAGTAAAACTGTTCTTTCTTATTCTATTTTCTCTAAAATTTCGTCATAGCTCACATTTCGGTCCATGGTATTCTCAACATCTTTCTGTAGCACTATATTTTTCTTGCTTCGAGTCTCGTCTTCATCTGCTAGGAGATTATCAAGCATTCAATGCCTTATAGGAGGACTGATGTTACGTAACACTTCACTAATGTTTTCTTTGTTTCTAACGAGATTTTTTGTTACTTAATATTTTGCTTAGCTTTTGGAAGGCGTCATTCGCTATGCCAAAGTGCATTCGGAATTCTCTGTCAAAATAAAAGCGGTGTCAATGGAAAAGCCGTCCTTTTTTGATACTCCTAGTTTGGTCGGCTTAAAAACATTATGTTATAAAAAACTGCGAGTAGAATGAATTTGGGCCAACGGCAAAATAAATCATTAAACTCTTTTATTAAATAAAAGAGACACTTGCTCAGTGAGTGATTTGTATAGTTTTAAATTTCTATATTATTTTGCATTTTCATATTTTTCCCCTAATAATTTCATAAAATGGATCCTGACACACAATAATGGTGATTATTAATTTTTTTTTTTTTTTTTTTTTGGTAACTGGTTATTTTTCTGACGCTTTGTCATTTTACTGATTATCTTTTACAAATACATAAATGTAATGGTACATCTCTGTTTAGAATTATATAGTTAATAGACTCTCCCACCTATAATAAGTAGGAGTAGTAGTAAGTCGCTCAGGAAGTTGGTCAGTCAGTCGATGTCGGACGACCGTTAGTTGGATATTAAAGTATCAGCCACCACAACTAGATTGCTGCGTCATTGACTATTAAATCAAGTTCCTAACGTTTTGTACGTCGAACCTATTTTAGGACCGACTTAGTGAAATACAAGTCTCCACTGTGAAACTATTTTACAACAAATATATATATATATATATATATATATATATATATACAAACAGTTAATATAAATTTATTTTATTTAAATATAATTTTAATACTAAGATAGTTTAAACGAGAAGACTATTGTCATTGGTTACTTACAGTCACTGGGCATTCGCTTCATTACTAGAATTAGAAAAAATAGAACCAAAGAAATTAGATTGCTAAAAATTAATCAATAAACGATAATTAAAAATAAACATCGTACACGAAAAAAATAAAATAAAGTAAACAAAAATGGCGTTGTTAAATAGGCTGGTATTTCCTTGTATGCCTTTTTTGACTCCTATGGCAATGATTATCTTCAAGATTATATAATATAGCAAGATTAAAACGTGTACCAAATAAAATGCGATATTTATCTTTTGCCATTTCATAAAGAAATAAATGTGGAAAGAAATCTTTTTATTCAAAATTTTCTAAGAAATAACAAAAATTATCAAAATATGAAAAACAAATAAGATATATTTATTATTTACCATTATAAAAATAAATCTGAAAATTTTAATTAATTCATGTGGCAAATGGAAGAAAACCCCTAAATCCATTTTTTTTCAAAATTTTCATTATAGTTATTCTTCGTTATGTGTTGATTTAAATTTTCTTGTTCACAGACATTTTTTTATAAACTTATGAATACGAAAATATTTATCATATTTATTTATTTACTAGCAGCATGGCCCAGCGTTGCCCGTGCTTGATTGAAAAAATCGTACGACTCATACAGCAGTCACTATCACTTGACTTAAAATATTTTTTGCTCTTCCTTGCCTTTAAAGAAGTGCCCTGTGCCGAGCTGATGATGCTACATGCTTTACTTCTTGCCTATCTCACACTGCGAATTTTTTCTAAGCTCTATACTAAATATTAAATCTGTTACGAAAAAGGAACTAAACAAAATGAACACAAAACGATCAGCTTTTAAAAAGGACTCGTAACTGGAAAAACCGAATGAAAAAAGAATGTTAACAACAAATACTTTTTCACACCCAACCCAGTTCTGCGGAATCAGAATCACCCGTTGAGTTTAAGCAAGCAAATGAGCCAATTTGAGTAAAGTGCCATACAGATTTAAATTTTCCCCACTTGTGACGAATGCAGCTATCGATTTTTTTGCATGGTAGCATGCTAGTTAACATTCGTGTCATTCAGCTGTTGGCTCTCACGCTGGCCAATAGAATCTTCTTGCCTATTCGTGGTAGCCAGCTACAGACTCTCACTATATGAAAACTGCCGTAGAAGCATGAAAAAATCGATTATTTCCACTATCGATGGGAGTTGGGAAATGCAAAGTCGGTCTTGGCCTTTCCGCGAACTTGGAGCATGTGCATGTAAATTTTGGTGCAAATCCGTCGAAAATTGCGTTACACATACACACACATCCTGCATTTTATAGATAGAGATAAAATGCTAAATAAAGATATTTCGTCATAGTTAATTCACATATTTTTATAATCTTGTAAATATAAAATCACTGTTGTAAATAAGCAATCTAATAAATAATTAGTATTTAATGTCTGCGTTGCTAATTGTCTAAAATAAAGGAAATTATTCAAATAACAATATGTCGGCATGGAAAACTGAAACAAATTCTTTGTCCAAAAAAAAAAAAATTACGACTATCCAGAACGAGGCTTACACAGGAGCGTTCCCTATTTAATATTTTGAACAACTATAAAACATTTCGCTTTTAAAGTTGCCTTGATAAAGTTGGAGTGACGAAACGCGTCGGCAATAAGTAAGAAATATTTTTTTACATTTGTCTTTTTTATCCAATTTGTCGCCTCCTCAGACTTATTCTGAGAAATTTAACGAGAAATAAAAAAAAAAAGAAAATGTAGAATTTCATTTTCAAGTGTTTGGTTTTTATTCAAATTTTAATTCTCGCTTTTTGAAAACAAATGTTGCCGAGGGAGTCAATAGTGAATTCAGTAATATTAGTATCAAGGAATCAACCGTTCCTTTGAAACACCTATTTTTTGTGTGCACGAAAGTTTAAACATTACCCGTTGTTTAAAATTATTTCACCCCAAGCAAAGGCAATAACACCATTAAGACGCAAAAGGTCAATTAGTGTAAAAGAATATAAGCAAAAGAAGATAATACTAAGGGGAGAGGACAATCGAACTATTAATTGCCATTAGAACAGCCTTGATCATTGCCACTTCCCTCAAGGTATGACTATACCGTCACGGTTTTATGGAAGGTGTCTCATGTGTCACGTCCATTGATGAAAAGCGCGGCCAACCATGAGAAATGATGTGAATTGCAGGACCCCGTGAACATCGAAACTTCGAACGTACATTGTGGCCTCAAAATCTCTTGGGAGCTCATCAGAAGAAACCAAACTACTATATATGAGTGGTTAGATATGTGATTATGAAGTCCGTGTGCAGCAGTAGTATTAACTAACCTTGTATGAAACAGACTTCAGCTTTAAATAAGGCTTTCAAACTTGAAATGCATCATAACAAGATGATTTAAAAAATAATTCTTTCAATCAAGAACAAGAAATTATTTGAGAAAAAAATAAAACCTAGAATTTCATGCCAGCAACAAAGTACACGGAAAATGTTCAAAGTGTATAGTTTAATATTAAAGTTATATGCAATCCAGTAAAAAACAATAATTCATTAACAACTTTTGCTAAAAGTTAGATATCTTTTATTACTTTATTTGGATCAACTTAAAAAAGTTTGGCTACTTGTTGATTGGTTCATCATGTTCTTTTTTGATTGGTTCATCATGTTCTTTTTTGATTGGTTATAAATGTTAAATATAAAACTTCTGGTCATAAATAAAACGATTATCTATTTTTAGTACGGATTTAATACTAAAGCATCATAATAGTACTACTACTAAATAGTATTTTAGTAATAAACATCATACTAGTATTTGTAGTGAACGAGATAATCAAGTACCCCGGAAAAAAGTTCGTGTTTTGTGTGCGATCTGCCGGGGAGGGATTGCCAAAAAGTAGTCAGCAAAACTCTTATAGCGACTTACCTCGTCAACCCAAGCGAAAAAGAAACAAGTTCGTCGCAGGAGTCGCTATAAGAGTGTATTAATATGCAAATTACGGAGCATCCTTTCCCGGCTGTATTTTAGTACTAAAGCAGCATGATAATACTAGTACTCAATAGTATTTTTGTACTAAAGCAGCATAATAGTACTAGCAGTAAATAGTATTTTAGTACTAAAGCAGCATAATAATACTAGTACTAAATAGTATTTTAGTACTAAAGTGGCATAATTCTCGTACTCAATAGTATTTTTGTACTAAAGCAGCATAATAGTACTAGTAGTAAATAGTATTTTAGTACTAAAGCAGCATAATAGTACTAGTACTAAATAGTATTTTAGTACTAAAGCAGTATAATAATACTAGTACTAAATAGTATTTTAGTACTAAAACAGCATAATAATACTAGTACTAAATAGTATTTTAGTACTAAAGTGGCATAATAATGCGAGTACTAAATAGTATTTTTGTACTAAAGCAGCATAATAGTACTAGTATTAAATAGTATTTTAGTATTAAAGCAGCATAATAGTACTAGTACTAACTAGTATTATTCCTGCCCCTGTGATGTTGTTTCCTGTTTCTTCCTATGGTGGTCATCAGTTCAGTTCCTGGATAAGATATGGAAATCCATATAGACTGATTTATCATGAACAACTGCCATCACCAGGACATTAATAAAACAATATCCCATATCAGTAATAATAGAATCCTAAATTTCCAGGAAGCGGTTCTATAAAGGAATTGGTAATCTTTAGGAACCTATTTTGCTTATTTTCTTTTCAATCTGAGAATGGAAACAAATCACTTTATAGTATGAAAAAAGAATTAAACCATTTTGATAATTTAATGGAAAACATTTATTTATTAAGATATTTCCAAATTTAAATTCTTTTCTCATCATATTTCTGTTCAGATATTTTTTGACTCTAGTGTCATCAGCTGTGCTATATTTTCTTAGCTACATTCGAAATGAATCGCTGCAACCCCAAACATCCAATGAAAGACCTATCAAATTTAGGACTAGAAGATTTGCCACATTTTTAAATTCAAGACGATTTCTTTTGTCAGAATAAATTATGTTCATCACAGAAAACCCTCTTTCTCCACGCCACAGAACTTACAGCAATGTTATTAATTATATTTTTAGCTATTATATATCGGCTATTATTATATAAGATTATTTTCGGATAATCCAGTTAGCCTCCGCTAAGCTTTTATAATTTTAAGAATCGGTTTGCGCGAACTGGTGTGAACATTTAAGCTCCCCCACTGCATACCAGCGCTAGTAGTGAATATCTGGTCAAAGGGTACTTGACCGAATTGTTGTGTCGATAAAATCATCTATAAATACCAAATATGAGAACAACACTTTGTATAAATCGGATGTCAAAATATAGTGAAAAGACTTCATCTAAAAACCAACAATAATATTGTATGATTGAATAAAAATAAAAATAATGATAGTGAAAAGGCTTCATGGAAAAATGTCTCCAAAAATGAAAATAATTCATCATTTAAGAGAAAATATGAAAAAAAAAATCAGCTTACCAGGTGAATGATTTCTGGCCAAGTCTATGAAAAAAAAGAGAAAAATTACGTCAAATATTAAATATAAATGTCACATTTTATTTTATCTACTTATTTTCTAGACAACTTCGCTGTGCTTCGCTGTGCTTCGCTGTGCTTCGCTTCTCCAGAAATGGAATGCAAGCTCATACACCCGAAATGCTTAAAGTTTATTTATACAATTGTACATGCATAAGGGAGATAACTCGAGAATTAGTATTTTTAGTTACTTCCCTTGAATTATTGATCGTAACAATTTTTAATATGTGCATTATTTTTAAAGTATCAAGATTTTCATTTTTTTTAAAGTTATCGAATTATAAGAGTAGCTTAATTCCTTAACTCTGACTTAAATACACAGTTTCAGCCACCGGGATATTATATGCAAACAAGGAAAGTTAAAATTTGATATTATAAAAACTGATTTACCATTTCAGCGACAACAGTTTCACTAACGCACCACTTGTAGAACTCAACTCAGATCTAGATGATGTATGTGTGTAACGTAATAAATATATAGTTACTGCAGATACGATTTTAAACAGGATTTAACAGCGTTAATTGCTCGGGGTAGAACAATGAGGTACTCTACCTTCGAAATGGAAACTTTTCAAGGTTTTTGTCAGCTAACAATATGAATATCAGAATTCTGGACAGATTTTGAAAACTCCAGGCTTCAGCAGATAATTCAAAAGCATAACTGTCGGGAAATGACGTGGAAACCATTACAGCCCAACTATAGAAAACATTGAATTAAACCCCATTCCTATAGCCATTCAACCTGTCACTCAACTGCATATCCTGTATTGTATGATGTTATGTATACATCGACCAGTAAAGGTATCATTATTGCGAAAAGGTACGATTTACAGTAGCCATTTCTTAGGTGACGTTCTTTAAACAAAAACTGCAACCTTTTATATTCTATCCATGAGCGAAATTTAAAGTTTATATTAGATTGACTGGTTCGTTTTTTTTTTTTGTTTTTTTTTTGTTTGTTTTTTCTTTACAGTTTATCAATAATTTGATTAAGTATTGAAAACTAGAAAATATATTTTTTTTAAATTTTTAAGAATTTTTTTCAGATAATAAACATTTAACAAGTCTTACTAATTAACCCATAGTTAGGGGAGAAGAACTAGATTCATACCTTTACCAAGAGTATTTGTGTGTAAGTGAATATAACGAACCTAATGGTAACTGGAACTCGGATGTCCGATTAACAATTCCGAGCCAATATCAATTAAACGGACAGCCATATATAGATATATCAACCGCACACCTGGTAATATACAGGATGTTACTCATCTAGATACTGACCAGACTTGAGATAACTTAACTTTGGTGATCGTGCAGAAAACTGTGTTTCAGCATGATGTGGCCGTAAGGAATTACATATACTTTATAAGATATGTACATAATACGTTGTCTTTATAGCAGAAATAAATATTTCTTATGACTATAAACGTTATTTCTGTGGAAACGCTTACTCGTGTAGACAACATATCTATATATGGATGTCGGTTCGTAGGAACAGAGATGCTTGACCCTCACACACCGAATACGATATCAGCACATATGTATATGGGGGTGAAGGCTTTGGGCAAAACCAACCACACCTTTTTGAAGGACCAAATACAGAAACTACGTGCCATGGAGTCAACTTAGAAGTCTGAAGGAATAATTTGCTATTCGAATGAGATAAATTTGGATTTCTATACCCTGTAATTTATATGCTCTGTTATAATAAATATATTGACCTCTTTTTGTTGATCGGTTTTAATATTTTATATTAGAATTCACTTGGATTATATACAACAGATGATTACACACACACACACACACACACACACACACACACACACATACGCGGAAACGGGTATCTGTCTACCTCCGGAATCGGGTATTTGTCTACTCTGCCCTTCGGCATAGCCTCGTCCGGTTCCTCTCTGCCCAAAAGCAGAGGGTTCGACAGAAAAAAGCTTCCCACGCTGACAGCTCAAGCTGACAGCTTAGACAGCATATTACCCCCACTTACAATAGTGTCCAAAGTATTTGTGAGGATTGGGACATACCCATTAGTGTTCATAGGTACATAGGTATATAACACATACAATTAAACAATCTTTGTTTTAAATATATTTCGTTGAATTTGATACGCCCACATATAGACAGCGGAATGAGAATACTCGAGAATATACCAGTGGATTAAATAAATGTTTTATTTCGAAATTCGCTGAAATCTACCCAGATCGACAAGCATCTGAAAAAGGCCGAAACACACAAGGGCTAAAACGTTGTGATAATAAAAACAAAACAAAAATGAGGACATTCCAAATGGAAATAATGCAAACTTAAAAACTTAACATAAACCAATAACTTCTTTTATTTTTACCCTCGTGTTTAAAAATCAAAATTAGGCATAGATAAAGTTTTAAATGAAGAGAGTAAGTTATTTAAAAAATGAAATATTTCACAAACTATTCTCACGCATAACCACGTCAAAATCTCATCCAATGTCACTCTGCAACTAAAGACCTCATACACTAGATTTTTGGCCAGTCATTCTTTTGCAAATGGATGACAACAGATGGTTAACATACCTTTTATTAACCGGCTGTAATAACTTTTTATTCCTGAAAAATAAAAGGTAAATTGTTATAAGTTATTAAGTGTTAAAACTAATGATTGGTTTCATTGTTTAGGAATTCTTATATAAATAAATTATATTTAGCATAGGATACGTTTAAGTATATTTAGTATAATGTAAACTATAAAAAAACGACATCTGTATAATTTGCGTAACAAATATTCGTCGATTGACGAACTGTGAATTGTCATAAATGTTCCTTTGAAGAACAGTGAACTGTCTTCCCTTTGCATTCTCCATTGTGTTTTTATCGAGACACCACCTCGAATGCTAGATATTCATTCAATGTTTTTTTTACTTACCACTGAATTGTTAACTACTCACCATACCCACAGAGATATAATGGATAGTAGCTCAGAATGAGAAATCAGAGGGCCGAGTTCGAATTGCAGTCGGGCTCGGGATATACATATTGGCATAAATACCATTGGAAAAGATATTAATCCATCTCCTCCACCAGCTATGGGGGAAAATAGTAAGACTTGTATTTGCTATTTTCAAAGACATGTTAATTTAATATTCACTCGCAAAAAAAAAGAAAAAAAAAGAATTAGAATTACAATCCAAAATGTTTCGGTTTTAAATAACCCAGAAAGGGTTGATAAGCCGTAAAAAATTAAATCAACGCTTCTTTAGACTGGTTTATTGTGATTTTTTTCTCATTCTTTAACACTAAGTAACCTCTTGTGTCTTAGTGGCTTTATTGCCTTGCCTGGTGTGAAATGATTAAAAAACATATTTATATATGTATAAAATAATAAATATATTTGGCAAGGAAAGATAATTCTAAATCCTAAGTCCTGCAGAACGTCAAGGAAATACACTTCACTAGCTTTCTTAAGAATTATCTTAGAAATTTACATGTACACGAGTGGCAAATCGGCTAGAAAATGACTGTATCACAAAGGACATGAACTAGCGCCTAGCATGGGACCTGTTGACCACCCACAGCTTGTGCGAAACCGTTGTCTGTAAGCTCGATATAAAAGCTCTGCAAATTAACACGGAGATTTTGAAAGAAATAATACTGTTATAAAAATACATGATGTGCCCTGGTGTCAAGTGATGTCAAGGCTCCGGAAAATATCGGGTGTGGCCTGTCATGTGGTTAGGGTTTTTGTGCTCTAGGAACAATTCAGGTTGGGGTGGGGAAAGACGGTCCAGATTTTAGCTGAGAAAGAGAGCAAGACTGAAAACTCCTATGTAGACAACCACATGACCGGTAACGTTAGAAGACTGAGATAATGGGGAAGGGGGTTAAAGATTTGGGTTCACGGTGGGTGCGGGCGTAACAGTGGTCATATATGTATGCAAAAAAAAAACGTATATGTGAATTTTGTTCGTGTTTTGCGGCTCTCAAACATCGAAGCTTTATCTTAAGTGGTTCTTACATTAAGCAATTTCGGCCGCCTTTATGTTTATGCCTTGCTGTTCTGAATAGCAAAATGAAAGTTCTGATCTCAAATAATCCGAGGTCATAATTCCAATGGTCATGAATCAATCTGGAAACTCCAGTATCAGAAAATGCCCAGTCTCAATTCAAAATGGATAAGAAAATCCTAAAAATCCATCACATTCGAAGTCACCTTCTTTGTTGTATCGTTCTTTTATCGAAGTAAGAAAGGCCGCGATTGTTTGTTTGCCGAAATTTATTTTTTTTGAGAACATTAGTACTTAATTTTACAAAAATGTATTGCTTGTAATTTTTTTTGTTACAAAAATGTATTGCCGGTAACTTTTTTTACTATGAAAATGTATTACTGGTATGGTTACCATATTTTTTATTTATACTTTCATAGTGTTTTGGACCCAGTTTGGTGGTTATCTTTTTGCCAAGAGCTGGAACCCTAACATGTGATACAAAACCCGGTCAAGGTGGACCGGGAAACAACAGCAATTAAGACGTGTTTTCACGCTCCTCAAAACCTCCTGATCAGAGGCCTTGCTGTTGGTTGTAGTTTATCGTCATAGCCAGGACGGAAAAGGTTGTGATTGGTCGGGACAGATAAGGAAGCGGAAACAATTATCCTATTTCAAGAACTACGAAAATCGACCTTAACTTGATTCAGAAATTCTTTTTCGACAGAGGGCTCAAAGCAAATTATTGAGTGAATTGAGTTATTTGAATTAACCGCACAAACACACATCCATTATATATATATATATATATATATATATATATATATATATATATATATATATATATATAATAAAAGTGAACATAAGTCAACACTTAGAGGCGACAGTCTGTTTCATGCTATATGCAATCGATTGCATATAGCATGAAACAGACTGTCTCCCTAAGTGTTGACTTCTATGTTAACTTTTATTTACACACGCTCTATCTCTGATATTGAGCACTTTATCCCATAAATATAGCACACCTTAAGACTATATTTCTTTATATATATATATATATATATATATATATATATGGTATAATTTGACAATTGGAAAAAAAACCTTAGATTTTGCCGACGCGTTTCGTCTTCCGAATTTTTCAAGGCAAAAATGAAATCGAAATGTTTTTGTTGTTATAGTTACATTAAAAAATACAAATTTAAAAAAGAAGTGATCTGGGAATTTATATATATATATATATATATATATATATATATATATATATATATATATATATATGTGTGTGTGTGTGTGTGTGTGTGTGTGTGTGTGTGTTAGCTTAAAACGACCTATCAGGTAGCATTTAAATTAGCTCTTCTGGGGGGGTGGAGGGGGCTGTTGATTAGGCCTTCATCACAGTAGGTAGGAAGCAGTAGATGCGATCGGCAACAATAAACTACAGAAGAACTCAGAATTGATCACTGCATTTAAGTATTTCATTAATATTTCAGCTTTTCAAAGTTCAACGATAATTCTTCTTAATTTAAACACAATTTGATGTACGTAGGTCCTTGCTTTCCGTACAAACATTTATTTTTATTTCATGAATGACTTTCGCCGGATTTCGCAGTTAATTTCGATTATTCACAAGCTTAAAATTGTTATCTTACAAAGAAAAGAAAAAAAAATCGCCGAAAACAATGGTAGTAATGAAAACTTGATAATCCAAAATTTCAGGACTGCAGATCTGGCCCGGAATGTTTTTAATTTTCTCACGGAGTCAGCCTGATTTCCAAATTGTATTATTTGTTAAGCTACGACCTCTAGGAGTAAAGTTGAAAAAGTGTGACAAATTGACACACTGAAATTCGCATTTATTATATAGATATAGATATACATATTTTTAGATGTAAAATTATATAGCCCTGTTTCTTACCTGGCCACTTCTAATAGATTCAAATTATTCTCTTTGTAAAATAATAAACTGGAAGACTTTTGTTGGAAAAATTCTTCGAATTTTCCTGAATACCTTTCACTGAAAAAACAGTTGTGTCAGCAAATCTTAATTTCTTCCCGCTTATCTTCGAGTCATATCTCATTCCGCATTCATTATTACCTTTTAAACAGTAAGCCTCTAACTTAAGCGTCACCCAAGCCATGTTTGCTTTTTTTTAATTTAGCAAATGACAAATATTTAGGTACATTTGTTTATTTCCACAAGAAATACTGCAAGTGGGAAATGTAAATTTCATATATTTAATTTAATCAGACTTCTCTATGGCACAATGGTTAGCAGATTAATGCAACAGTTCATTACGTATTTTATTATAAGTGAGTGTTTCATATAAGAAACTCTGTGTTAAAATAAGTCGAGTAACCGCCTATTTGACAAGAGTTCATTTTCTCAACCTCAAACCACTTAATGAAAAGCAAAACCAGCCACCGAAAATAGAAAATTATCAATAAACTCGCCTGGTGGATTATTGAAATAGTTTAACTCAGATTCGTATGATGGTTTTTCATATTCTGAAAAAAAAAAAAAAAAAAAAAAACAGAAATTAATAATATTGGAGAAAAGTCTGACAATTCATAAGTAATTTTTCCTTGAAATTCTTCATAATTCCGCTGGCAGATTAGTGGTTCGGAACAAGAATTCAGCGAGCGGGGTTCGAATTCCAGTTAAATTCGTTGATTTTTTTTAAATCCTGTGACCTGTAGAGTCGTAGGGGCACCATGGGTACTGCAGCCACAGTAGAAGGGCAAGATAGCCTGAGGGAGACCAACCCTCTCCAGGCCAGTTTTGAATTCAGATTTTTTTCTTCTTCAGGACCCAGTTTCATTTTCAACTTCTTTTTCTTGCATATATATTTAGTCCCCCATATATATGTGTGGGAGATTTCATTGATTTCGACATGTAAGTGCTTATGAGTTCCGTATTAAAAGCGAACCGACGGATTACTTTATTATGATAGTGACAACGCGTGTAGAGCCAGACATACTTTTCGAAATAACCGATAACAGATAAATGGCGCATAATGTGACACGAGATCTCCAAATAGGCATTCTCGGGATTAAATTTAAAGTTGTCCTTCCCCTAGACTGCACAGTCTCCTCTGTTACTTCAACCATAATTGAAGAGGTCGACACTGATGCTTCTTTTCTTTTTTTTATGCCGTGTCCTTTCAGGATGTATGCAATCATGGCTCTCCACTTCCTCCCATTCCTTGTAGCTCTCAATAAGTTTCGCCTCTCTGCCAGTTGTATTATAATTTGGGTGCTGCGTTAGGTCCCTTCAATTTCCGCAGTTTCACTCTTAGTTTCCATATAACAGGGTGATGGTCGACAAATGCTTAAATTTGTTACGCTTTTAACTTTAAGTGACCCTTAAAAATAAATCTGTTTTAATCTAGCTTCGGGAGTTAGTGGTCAGATCGTTATCGACGAATGAAGAAAACAATTTCTAGTGGTAAACCAGATTTTATCCTTGGGCTGCAACCTATTGTTATGAGGCGTAGATGAAGGGGAGGTGCAGAGTTCAACGGCCGTTTTTCGAGGCCCTCTTTGTTTCTTCCGTTTGCCTTTTCGCCGGATGGTCAGTTTTATTGATAATGTTCTTTGTTCATCGTCGTCTAAAAAAGTAATGGATCTTCCTGTCGTGACTTTCTCTCAGTCTGAGTCTCTTGCTCCATACTTTGAGGTTGGCTTCACTTACTGATAACCATCGGTCGAAAGTAAATGTTCCGTATCAAAATTTGTCCCACTGTTTTTCAATTTAACAAGACCTCCTCCAGTTTTATTTTCCAGTGCGAGAATTCTGCAAGCCGTAATCTGACCAATCTATGACAATTTGTATTTTCTTTGTATGAAACAAGTGAGAAAATTAACAAGAATTAATTGGAATGATTTTATCAGCGCTTTTTACCAAACGATGAATATGGTCTCATAAATTCTCAAAACGCTTGTCTTAGATGAAATATTAGAATGAGGTTAATTCGGCTAAGTGGAAAAAAATGTTCAAAAGATTTCAAATTTACATTTCTTTCACATCCCGATAATCGAATTCCGGAAAATTGAACTAATTTTTCAACTAGTATTTCTTTCATCTTAATTTGAATGAAGCAAGTCTCCATTATATATATATATATGTATTCAAAAACCTAAATTTTCGCTTTTGGATGAATTTAATTTTAATAATTATATTGATGGTTTTGACTGTCGTTTTTGAAACATGGGAACTCTTATGTAGCGAAGGAACATTTTTTTTTCTAAAATAATTATAATCTAAGCTCTACTTCTGTATGGAGCACTGTTTTTTTTTTAAATAAAAACAAAAATACTAAAGAACCCTGGATTATTTACCAAACGTGTTCTTTCCTATTTTTCTACATACCTGCACACACACACACACACACACACACACACACAAAATATCAGTAATAAAATAATGGCTCCAATATTAAAATTGAATGAAGTACAAGTGAACAAAATTAGAATCATCGTCAACATTTCCTTTAAAATGTTGATAAATATCAATCTTCCTATATTGGTAAAATTTAATCGTCCACCATTTTACATCCATTAAAACCAGACCACTTGGAAACAACAGGTACTGCAAGTTTAGATGTGCGGGCAGTGTAATGGATAATGGCTCGGAATTGTTAATCAGAGAGCCGAGTTCCAATTCTCGTTCGGATCGTTATATTTACTTATGCGCAAATGCCTTTGGGAAATGTAGGAATCTACCTATTCTTCCCATCCCCAGATATAGATTAATTTGCAACGAGTATCTCTTCAATCTTAATTTCCGTATCACTTAATAACAATGAGAAAATAATGTCCCCAAAATTAAAATTGAATGAAGTACAAGCGAAAAAAAATTATAATCATCAACAACATTTCCTATAAAAGTTGATAAATGTTAATTTCCCTTTATTCGTAAAAGTCACCATTTTCCATCCAACATTTTCCATTCAACATTTTCCATTCAACATTTACGATTCAACATTTACGATTCACTCAAAAGAGAATGAAATATATTTAAACTTACCAAAATAGTTTCCTTCGCTTTCTTTAAAAAGATAAGAAAAATAATTCTCAATCAGAAAAATAAATTTAATATTCACATAACATTGGATTATGACATAGAATGTTATAGCTGGAGACTTTCAAAGTAGTCCATCTCCATTCATCTCCCTAAAGTTAGGTCTACCGGTAAATAATGTTATGTTACAGTATACGATTGCCTGTGCCAAAACTACATAATGTCACATCACTTACCTGTATATTGAGACACTCACCGTAATATCATTCCCTATAAAACATTAATAAGCATCAAAGTTTTTTGATAGTACTGCTACGTATCATATGTTATTGTAAAACACAATATGACTCATCCGACATCTGCATTATCTGTTAGACGCAATGTCTGCCGTGGCATTAACAGAATATTGAATTTGTGTTACTTTTTTTATTATTTTATATTCATTTCTGTGTTGATATGCCAAGTTTAAGTAGGATATATTTCTGACAGCCTACTGGGGGTACGTAAATGGGGTACCGCATTTGTTAAGAATGATGTCCCATTTGTTTACAATTCGGTGATAAAGGTTTGCATTTTATACCTCCCATATAAATCGACCCCTAGTTTTTAAATAACATTTTAAGCTTGAAAACTTGACTCGTACGCCGCAATTTACGGCAATAATAATTCCTTATCTCTCTCAGACTCTATGCATATCACAGCCATGTTGAGAAGTTCCAAAAAATCTAAGTATAATAATAATAGTAATAATAATAATTCCTCATCTGCAAAATTCAGAAACTGAGATTATCGCAAGCAAGATGAGGACATTGGCAAATCAACGTAGAATACTGACAATTCATTATCTCCAAAAGTCAGATTTTTTGACCATGAGAACCAATTAAATCAGGATATAATAATGATACTTTTCAGAAAAGCTGAATGTTTGAAATAATTTTAAAAATGATTCCAATCTCCATTTTAAGTATATCTTAAAAATATTTTCAAAGAAAAAGTCAGTATATAAAAAGTTAAATAACTTACCATAAATTTTTTGCATCACTTTGAAAGAATGAAAAAAAAAAAGAAATTAATTTTATTGCTATTTTTTTCATCTCAATGATAAAAGCTGATAACATGACAATTTTAATGAAATTGACAAAGAAATTCGAGAAAAAAACGTCTAATTCATGAAATTATATGTTTTAGAAGCAGGCATGCTTAAACGGAATTAACAAAATGCATTCTCAATAATAAGAAGAAAAGTGGAAAATAATACGTGACAAGACAATGTAATGCAAGACAAAACAAAGCAACTATAAAATAATAACAAAGTAAAAAGTTTATGAAATAAAAATATTGTTCACACGCAAAAGGGATATAGTCAATTGGTTATATTCTTCTGGTTTCAGGTTCAAAAAGAAAAAAAAAGTGTGTTATGGGTAAAACCGAGAATTGTTCATTTTTATTGGCTAGGAAAAATTCCCAGCATGCATCTGTAGGATTTGTTTATAGATATGGAAGTGCTTAGCAGACGTTACCCGAGATTGGAATTGAGTATTAATAAATCTTATAATAATTTGTATTATATGTATATATGAATCATACCTTATTACTAAATTACCGCTAATACTAAAGTTAAGTGACGTCAAACCTTAATAGTTTTTGATGGGTGACTACTGAGGAACATAGGTATTTTACACACATTGAGAACCTAAGCAAATGACAATGAAGTCACTTATTTCAAGACTAGTGTGTTGAAAAGGATTTATTGTTTGGTATAGCGTTTCAAATTATTTATATGGTTTGAAATGATTTTAATAATCATCATTGGCAGAGAACCTGAAGAGTTCGCCATGTCTTTCGCACACTTGGGCTCAGAAATTTCCACCACATGCGGCCTCGACAGCCGAGGTCAACAGAAGACATAGGTTGACTGCAGGTGTCATGAGAGACCTATGGAAACCACTATGTCGGCGTAGCAAGATCTAGCGATACACCAAGCTATGAATTTACAACGCCACCGTCTTCTCCGTGCTACCTCACGGCACCGGGACGTAAGTCTCTTAACAAAACTCGCCTCTCGCGTTCGTTCCTTCGAGTTCTGCACCATCAGGACCATCGATGGGGTTCACTGATCCGATTTAGTGTCCAATGAGCTGCTCTTGAGACCGGCCAGCAGAACATCTTTTGCACCATTGCTTCGAGCCTTGTTCGCTGGCTTAGTCATGCCCCCCACCGATGACCTGATGATCACTCTACCAGAGTGATCTACCATTTCGACCTGTAATCCGCAAACTGGAGACAATTTTGCGGTTGAACATGCAGCCGATGGAAGGATATCGCTCGTCTGAACCTCCATCAGATTAATCTGGCGCTGGATGACGTGAGGCCGTAATAGCTGCAGGGACAATGTAAAACTGAAGTCTTACTTTGAGCCCATTTTTGCAAACAGCTTGTTCAAATTCAGTCACCCACTTTAGAGACAATCTACTAACTTCACCTTGTAAAAGTTCTTTGTTTTCTGAAAAAGTAAAATTTCCTGGGTGAAACGAATTTGAAATACTTTCAAAGTAGATTAAACTACATTGTAAAAGTATTTTTCATAAGTTTCTTTTATATTTAAGTTTACTGGACAGAATCACGACCCTTAATATGTTAATAGCTGTTTTGTATTATCTGAAAACTGCAAAAAAAATCCTTTTATAAACATCAAACTCTGGGAACCAATCGTCTACGTTTTCGTATTCTCAATAAAGACACGAAAATAATGATCTCAGTATTACAAATTTCTTCTGTTGCTAAATCTCATGACAAGAAAATGAATTGTAAATTGATCAGCTGCGTTAGAGAAAATTTACTCACTTCCTTAGTTCAATAAGTTGGAATAATTTCAAATTTTAATGCCGATGCCCCATATTTTAAGATATTGATACTGAACTCTTCCGTCGTTTTCGACGTATGAACGTCAAGTTCCTAGAAACCGACAGCCAGACACCGTCACATATGATTTGATTATAGTGGTAAAGGCTTTGTGCAGAACCAACCACACTAGAGCCGAATACAGAGACCTGGTGCCCATTGTACCACAGGTTTTGAATTCAGAGTCGACCTTCTAGACCAATTACCACCCAAGTCTATAGAACCCAGTCTGTCCTGCTATTTACCCAAGGGTGTTAGCACGTAAATGAATGTAATGGGTTAGACTGGAATTCGAATTCGTCTCTCCACTATTCATTGTTCCACCGTATCTACCTTATTCTAAGATATATGGTGTGATTCCAGACAAGCATTAATTGCATTTTAACACGGTTTGTAAGCACATTCAGTCTTTTCCGTGTATATTAGCGATAAAATAATCAAAACTAATTCTCTCTTGGTATCAAAAAATAAATGTCGCAAATATGTTCCATTATTGGAATAACGGTCACTAAAAACATTAAAATATTTCAACTTATTTTACTATGTTTGAATTTACTTGAAGGAAGCTGATCAATTTACAAGGTAAAACTGGACTATTTCAGTTCATCCCTTCAAACGTGCTTGTTTCATATGGGTACAAAAATCTTTAAAGACACTGTACCTCTCAACAGGAATCGAACCCGCATTTCATTTATCCCAAGAAACAACATTTAAGCAAGGCATACTTATTCACTCAGTACCATAGACTGAATACGTGAGCAAAAACAAATTATAAATTTGCACCAGAAAGACAAGAAACTCAAATTTGCTATTAAATACTTACTGTTTCCTACAAATTTTGACAGTTCTAATAAACAAAAATAAAAACAAAAGAAAAGCTTAGTCATATTTTAATAACAATAAAATACCAATAAATAAAATAAAAGCAATTATGGAAAAGACAGAAAGAAATTAATATCAATATGCTGTCATATTGTTAAATTAATCAAAATATGTAATTATAAACATCGATTAATTAACTGTTTGAGAAAAGATTTCATAAAGTCACGTCTCGTTTACGAGTTACAACATAATGGTCATTGATTTATATAATGTTTAAAGGCTTATTTATGCATACAATAAAATGGCTTGTGCATGTATTCAATATATAGACTTGTATATGTATTCAATATAAAAACTGAAACATTTAAATCACGTTAGAAATATTTTATGTTTCGGAGTTTTATTTAAATATACAAATAATATATAAATAAACATAAGAACAATAAATAAAACAAGTTACCCTGCGAATTTCGATGAATCCATTCTACAAAAAGCAATTGATCAATTTGAAACAAACATTTCTAAATTTTCGTAATAAAATTTTTTAAATATTACAAAATTGTAACAATATTTCCTCATATAATATTTATATAGGAAAACAATTTCATAAACTTGCAACTTATTTCGAAAAATGCCGAATTTGACAGTATATAAAAAACAATTAACGAAGGAAAATTCAATCTGCATCTCAGATGCAAAATATCATTCAGCTTTTACTATTGTAAATGATATACTATCGATTAGATGTTATTGCTATAAATAATATATCCCACTACTACTGATGATATGCTTCACTATTATAGATGATATTCCTTGCTACTATAGAGGATATGCTTCACTCCTCTAAATGAAATACCTCACTATTATAAAGGATACACCTCACAACTGTTGATGGGATATCACTACTATGGATGACATATCTCACTACGATTATAGATTATATGCTGCACTATTATAAATGATATACCTCACTACTATGGATGAGATACCTCAGTACATCAGATGAGATACTTTACTATTATAGAAGATATATTTCGCTATTATAAAAGATGTAGCTCATTAATATGGATAAAATTCTTTACAACTGCAGATGGGATAATTCACTATTAGAGATGATATACTTCACTACTATAGATAAGATACCTCAATACTGCAGATGGGATAATTCACCATTATAAATTATATACCTCACTACTATAGATGGTGTACCTTATTACTTACTGCATATGATATACTTCACTATTATAAATTATTTACTTCACTTGTATGGGTGGTATAACTTACTACTGCAGATGGGATACTTCACTTTTAGAGATGATATACTTCACTATTATAAAATATGTACCTCAGTATGAATTATAAAATCCTTCACAACAACAGATGGAATACTTTACTACTGTAAATTATATACCTCATTAGTATGGAGGACACACCTTACTAATACAGATGGTATATAGGGGAGTGAAGCTACCGCGGCACCTTCTGCCTTCTCTCACCCTTCACATTCAGTGAATATTTTCAACGTCTCTTAAACATTTACAAGGATCACATCTTTTCATAAACTTTGTCCCTTG
>CAHIKZ030004704.1:387500-432500 GCA_903632075.3 Acanthosepion pharaonis | reverse complement strand
ACTGTAAAAGCGAAAGTTGCCTTCTAAAAGCTAAGCAAAGAATGAAGAAACAGGAAAACTTTATTAGAAACAAAGAAAAGATCAATGAACCGTTATGTAACATCGGTTCTCCAATATGCCAGTGAACGCTGGACAATTTCAATACAGATACTCGAGGTGATAGAAATGTGGTTCTACAGAAGGATGTTGAGAATACCGTGGATTGAACATGTGAGTAACAACGAAGTTTTAGAAAAAAATGAAAACAAAAAACTAGTGTGATCTCTCTATGGATATACCGATGTCTACATATTATTGATATATGTTTATTTTATTTCGAAATTTATCCGTTTTTAGATTTCGCGCAAAATATTTGAATTTCCTTGATCAAGTTCTCACAAATGAGTAGCGATAACTGGTTAACACATTCTAAAGTAGTTTTGTCTTCTTTTGTTGAACTTTTCTTCTTGTTCCTTTTAATTATTTTCGTTTTTATTGCATTCCTTAAATTTTGGATTGATAATAAGATCGAGATCTGATGAGTGAGGAGCTATAACCGGTTAGTACATTATCTCGTTTTTCTTCTCTTTTTTTTGTATTATCAACTACTGTAGTTGAATTTTTCAGCTTGTTCCTTTTAATTATGTCCGTTTATATTGGATTCATTAAATTTTGGACCTATAATAACATCGAGTTCTGATGAGTGAGGAGAGATAACCGGTTAGTACATTATTTAGTATTTTGTTTTCTTTTTGTATTATCAACTACTGTAGTTGAAGTTTTCAGCTTGTTCCTTTTAATTATGTCCGTTTTTATTGCATTCATTAAATTTTGGATTGATAATAAGATAACCGGTCAGCTTATTCTATAGTATTTTTTGTTTTGTTTTCCTCCTTGCATTTTTTGTATTCCTAATGAATTTAGCTATAGTTTTCCTCTATTCCCTACAGAGGCAAAAGAAACGTAGTTCAAAAGAAGGATGATGGGAATAACATGGTCTCAACATGTGTGAGCAACAACGGAACTCTAGAGAAAATAGAAGCAAAACGACAGAAGAGTTGAAATTTCTAGGACACAGTGAAGAAAGAGGGCTTGGAGAATTTGACACACACACAGCGCATATTGAAAGCAAGAAGGGCTGGGGAATGCAGCATATATCCGACCTCAGGGATTGTGTAAATTGTTAGCATGACAAGGATAAGAATGAACAGTAAAAAGATAACTGTTGCTAGGGATTAAAACGACAGGAAGTTGTAGAGAGACATGATAGCCCACGCGGAAAATATAGAAGAAGATTAATATTGAAGTAACGGAAATCAAAATAAAAGATTTGAAATTTTTATAAGATTAAAGAAAAAGAGATGGCTCATTAATCATTAAGCTTTGCCAGTGAAATAATTAAGACAAGAAAAAGAGAATACCCTTTTACCAATCGTCACGCAAAGCAATCTAAATCTGCTTCTCCTGATTCATTTCATTCATTTTTCACCAACAGTTGAACATGAACACATATATCTTCCTCTACTACTCGGCATCAAAAAAAATCTAGTCAGCATCTCAAGGAAGCATGATGTTTACCTGGTATATTTTCTAGCAGTATAGTCATACCAGGAATTAAATAAACAAAGATATCCATGTGTGCTATTGAATGCAACCTGTCACAGCTGACAAATGATATAAAAGTTTTATGCTGCTAGTACCGTTTTCGAGAGGCTAGTAATGAGAGAACGGGTTCCAAATATTTGTACTTGCATAATGTTTTCTCCTAGTAGAATGCCATATGGGATACACGCTTGGGCGATCCTATCTCTTTCGATTCAATACTGACTAAGCAGTTTTTTTTCTGCAATAGGCCGATGTTTTTTACTGTGGTAGACTGAATGCCAACCAAGGCTATAGAGCCAGTCTGTCCAGCTATTCAACCCAGAGCTGGGGATAGAGATAGATTTATCCCTTTCCCACGGGTATTTGCGCGTAAGATTGTCTCTCTAGCAGCCATTATATAAATGTATTTTTATATAATGATAATTTGTCTCATAATTAAATATGTATACAAATGTAACGATCTTTATGGGACTGAAGTATTATAATAGCGAATGATAGCAAGGGGATAATTCTGCTAAGGAATTACTGAGAGAGAAATACAGTGAGAAAACATTAGAGAAGACAGTAAAGGAACTGGTTTCAATAAGACCGACGTTAGCGGTTGATGCTATATTTAAACTTTTGAGGATCGTACAGGGAATTTAAAAACAGGAAGAAACTTTCACAGGCCAGAAGCGAGAGAAAAGGAACTATTAGAATAAAACTTACGATTACAACTAGCTTTTACAACAGTAAAACGATGAGACCTAATCGACAATCTAGTAGTACGTTTCTCAAGCGTCACTTTACCACGACGGAAAAAATACAGGAAGCAAGAGTCTACTGATGGGAGGATTTTGAAAGTTATTCCAGTGGCAAGAGGACGACCATATCTTCGATTCAAGACCGTCTACAAAAGTAACATGAGACTGATTGACACCGGCATCGAGAGATGAGCAGGCGTCGTCAACGATTGCTTACGCCGGAGACGCGAGGGCTGGAGTGAGGGGAGGAGAAACGGAGGTTTGCCGCCGGGAAGAAGCGTGCTCAAAAGAACAAAAACAATGCAGCGACATTCAAATGCATTGGTTACAATCAAGACTGTCACGCCTGTGTTTACATGAATATATTTATAGAAAAGATACAGAGAAGATAAGTTACGAACTGATAACATTTTAGATTCTTCTTTAAATTTTGTGAAGGATCTTTAGATATATAGCAGAAGCCTTAAACCAGATATGGCGGCAATATCCAATGAAAGGACAAATGGTAGATTTATAAACTTGCAAGATAAACGCTGGCGAAAAATAATATCTGGCACGACTGAGTATTTTCCTTGCAAGTAGACCAATGTTTCCTAAAAGCTAAATAAAGTATTATGAAACAATAAAGTTTCATGAGAAATAAAAAAAAAAACAAGCAAAAAAAAAGAGTGCTTAATTGTTATGCAACGTCAGTCGACCTATGAGCGAGTTAATGCTCGACAATTTCCTCACAAATGAAAAAAAAAGACTTGAAGAAATGTTTCTACCAAATGAAACAGAGAATAAAACAGAGGGAAAATCTGAACAACAAAGAAGTTTTTAAAAAAATTATGAAAAACAAAAGACTCATAATTAGAAAGAGACAGTTAAAATATCTGGGACACATAATGAGGAAAGAAGGTTTGGAGAATTTAACACACACAGGATATAGTGAGGACTGAGGGAAACAACGAGTCATCTTCCAAACATGCTTTTGGAAATTGATAGCAGAACATAGAGTAGAAGGCAGCATTGCTTAGAGAAATGGTTCCCAAACGGTGCGTGCGCCTTATAGGTGCGGCGGAAGAGGATAGCAGGTGAGGCGGAAGAGGATAGCCGGTGAGGCGGAAGAGGATGGCCGGTGAGGCGGAATGATTAAAAGATAATCAAAGATTTAGACACAGTTTCAAAAAATTAATGTGCCAAAAATAAATATGATTTCAAAATGTAAATCATTATTATGGATTACCTGTAATAGTATACACGAATCCCAGTATAAAGAGTTAATAATTATTGCCCGATTGTGATATTTTTGCATTATATCAAGCATTAAGAATAGAGTAACTAGGGTCAACAAATTGAAGGAGAGAGTTATCACTAATATAAATAAGTTAGAATTCGAGGTGATCTCCTTTTAACTCTCTCTTTGTTTTGTTTTATTTTTATTTTTAAATTTACTTTTTATCACATAAAATTTGGTGAAGTGACAGCAAGTTTTCATTCCGAAAATTCGGCCCAGAGAAAAAATATTTGGGAACCACTGGGTTATAGGAAGAAATGATATGAAGCTGTGGAGAGGTATGATCGCCCACATCCTGAAGGGATACGGCACATAAAAGAAGTTGCGTGACAAAAAGATTTTTAATTAGTTAAAAAAGGTTTAAATATTTAAACACAATTGTTTCCGTTATATATTTAGTCGATTTTTATTTACATGAAATTATGATAGATTTTTCGAACTTTAAAGAATTCTAACCAAATAAATTGAATTGAAACTTACTATTTCTTTACTATAAAATAAATGATACTGTAAGCAATGTGGATAGGATAAGACGAAGTTGAAAATCTTATGAACGACGCGTTTCACCGATGTCTGTTGGTCTCGGTTTCTTTAGTTCAGAATGAAATGCAAAAATAAATCAGTTCACTAATTTAAAATCCAACAGACTCCAACAATATTATCAACTATAAACACATACCAAAAACACTACATTACATCACACTCATTCTTTGAATCCATTCTCAAAGAATCTAACTTATATTTATCAAATTCAAAGAGTACGTGGTTAAGAAGATCAGTCCCAGATTAGAGTGAAATGCCACTCGGCTGCGCCGGCTGACCGCACAAAGAGGAAGACATAAGAAATGCTCCTAATAGGCAGACATACTTACACAATTACGAATACACATAACCATCCAATGACCGCTTAGACATATAAGAATCTTTACAAAGATACATATCTAGAGTTGTAATGCACGTCACGCGTGACTGAGCAATGAGAATTTACAAACAAAATTAAAAATACCAATTTCTGTCGTTTTATCTGTTTTCTCACACTCTCTGACGGAGCTTTTCAAGTCATAAATATATATATATATATATATATATATATATGACTTTATATATATATATATATATATATATATATATATATATATATATATATATATATATTATCGCTCATTAATAAAAAAATAGTGCTCGATGTTGAATAACAGATTTAATTTCTATATTAATAATAAATACCGTATATTTCAATGTATTAGGCGATTTATAGATAAGACGAGTTCCAAAATCTAGGCAAATATTATTTAGCATAATGATAATGAATATATGTCTGTTATCCTAAATGTTGTTATTCAGCACTGCTCTAAGAAACAATGATTGGTGTGAACGCACACATAGCTCTACAAATCAAGAACGAGAAATTTGTTTACGTTACTTGTTACTTGTGCTCAGCGGAAATTTTTCAAATTGTTGTGTAATCGTCTCAATGAATATTTCATTTTAATATGAAATCAAAAAGTAAAAGTAGTTTTATTACATTTATATTTATAGTACAACATTATATTGCGAATGTTTTTAATTAGAAATATTTACATCTGTAGTTATCACATCAAGGCAGTTGTTAGCCTACCGCGATCCATAGAGCAAGCTTACTAGCCTACTTACCAGTGCCGATACACTGTAGGAATTAAGGTTAGCTATTTGTATCTGTTGCATTAGAAGATTGCGTTGTGTATAAAACTCAGAGTTGCGCTAGTGAGGAAATAATGTATTTATTATTAACAAATATGTATATATGAATAGAGACAAAGAGAAAACTTATCTTAGATGACGGATTTTGTCCTCTGTGTGACTTTATAAAAGCAATTACAAGGATTTTATTTTGTAATAAGTATTTACATACATGAGCAATCGATCATCAATATTCATCAGGTTAGTGATACAATTCAAAATCTAATAAAAGAAAGTGACGATTTGGAATTCTTTTTTTCTTTTTTTTTTTTTTGAAATTTTATGCAAATTAGTATTTAAATTAATTTAGTTTGGGATTTGTGTTATTGTTATATAGGAATAAAGTGTCGCTGCCGACACTGGAGTTTGAACACAGATCACCAGTGAGCAAACACAGGTGATTCCATTTGTAATAAGTAGACCATGTGATCGTAAAGGAAATGTATATATGGGAATTAGCGAGGCGTCTAATTGATCACCATTTCTATTTTATCCTCTGTTACTATACGGATCACTATTTCTACACTATCCTCTATCTCTTTACTACTCACTATACTATTTCTCTATACTCCGAGTGTGTATTATCGAGTAATTACTATTAGTGCCAGTGTTATTCGAAGGCGTTTCACACCAGTATTGTTCAACGGCGTTATAGTTGTATCTGCGATTACAAAGTCTCTACTATAACGAACATTACGAAAGTGACAACGAGTATTCGCTGACATTACAAAAGTAGTAACGAGTGTTTGTTGCCATCACAAAAGTTATCTTATATATTTATATTTTTAATCGGAATCACCCCTAGCAAAGCAGTAATGCCACTTAAACACAAGAGGTCATAGTACACTATTTACATTATTCGGACTATTGTCCTCATCTTTGTCACCATATTTATTACGTTTCGACCGTTGTACACCCGGCCTTCTGATAACTGACATCCATTACACATGGCACATGGAACTAGAACAGTCTAGCCCAGTGAGCGAAATAAAGAGTTCAGTTCGATATTCCAACCACCTGAAGAAGGCCGGAGCGTACAACGGTCGAAACGTTGTGATAAATATGGCAACAAAGATGAGGACAATAGTCCGAATAATGTAAATAGTGTACATAATACCTCATCTCAGAAATATAGACTGATACTGAAGGGCCGAAACGTTGTAATAAATATGGCGACAAAGATGAGGACAATAGTCCGAATAATGTAAATAGTGTACATAATACTTCATCCCAGAAATATAGACAGATACTGAAAGGCCGAAACGTTGTAATAAATATGGCGACAAAGATGAGGACAATAGTCCGATTAATGTATATAGTGTACATAATACCTCATCTCAGAAATATAGACAGATAGTGAAAGGCCGAAACGTTGTAATAAATGTGGCGACAAAGATGAGGACAATAGTCCGAATAATGTAAATAGTGTACATAATACCTCATCTCAGAAATATAGACAGATACTGAAAGGACGAAACGTTGTAATAAATATGGCGACAAAGATGAGGACAACAGTCCGAATAATGTAAATAGTGTACATAATACCTCATCTCAGAAATATAGACAGATACCAAGGGGTCATAGTATGTGGAAAAGTCAGGAAGAGAAACATTAATCAGCAGCAGAAAGAGTAAAGAGTAATCAGGTGAACAGTAGATATGGATTGACATTGCATTTAAATTTTTGCAGATCAAAGTTGACTGGAAAGCATGGAGCCGGGAGGGAGTTCCAAAAGCGAGAAGTGTGACAGAAAAACTGTTAATATAAAATTTGCGGTTACATCTAGCCACCTCAACTGTAAATGGATAAGACCTCGACGCCAATCTAGTGCTGCGCTTAAATTCAAAAACTCTATGTGCCATGGCGAAAACCTCATCCAAACAATTACGATGAAAATATTCATGGAAAAGACAGATAAGTGGTGAGAAAGTGACTGGAGCTGAGCTGCAAGATCAAAACCAATAATATTGCAGATTCTTCTTTGGATGTTATCAAGGAGCTCCAGATAAATAGCAGGAATACTTGACTATATATGCCAGCAATATTCTAAGCATGGGCCAATGGCAGACAGATAGATTCTGGAGATAAAAATTGTCTCGCCCGACATATTGAATCGACTTTCTTAGCAGCTGACCGAGCAATGGATCCAATATAGTTTTTCTACTTAATATAAGCAGAGAAAGAACGTGAGCCCGAGAAGACGCAACAAGTCACTATACTGGAGGATAGCATCAGCCATGCTGATTGAAGGCAGCAAGGGCAAAGTAGGAGGCAGCGAGACATTTACTCTAAAGTTTAGAGAGAACAGGAGCCAGTTCGAGAGAACGCATCTTAATCACTATTACAGGGATACCATGAGGTCAACATGCTTTGCGGAGATCTATGTTAGAGATGATAGGATATATGCATATGCATATTACTCAGCATTGACTCAGAAGAGGGAAGTTAGGCAGGGATATTCCGGATGAGCCAAGAGTAGGAGAATTTACGGCAAATCATTCAGTTTTATCAGCCGAGGAGGATAAGACTTCATATTGATTGAAGAAGGGTGGAATGGATATTTAAAATTTATTTAATGCCATATTACAGAGCCGCCAATAATCGCGAGAGCCAAAGTTCTTGAGACTATGCGATAATCGCGAGAGCCAAAGTTCTTAGAGGCTATGCGATAATCGCGAGAGCCAAAGTTCTTAGACACTATGCGATAATCGCGAGAGCCAAAGTTCCTAGAGACTATGCGATAATCGCGAGAGCCAAAATTCTTAGAGACTATGCGATAATCGTGAGAGCCAAAGTTCTTAGAGGCTATGCGATAATCGCGAGGCCAAAGTTTTTAGAGACTATGCGATAATCGCGAGAGCCAAAGTTCTTAGAGACTATGCGATGCTTTATTAGTTCGGCAAGCAGAGAATTTGTTCCTTTTATTGCAAGCATCAACAAATATGCATCACGCTTGAATAACCGAAAATAGTATTTCCTATGTGCGATTGCGGCCGATCATTTTGGTATGAACCATGGAGAGGATTGCAGTTTCACCTGGTATTTCTGAGAAGGGATGAAAGCGTCCATACGGGCTTTGACCCAAGAAGAAACCTCAATAGCGCAATATTCAATATCTATTTTTAACAACATGAGTGGGTTTAACTATTTTATTTAAATTTTTAAATTTTTATAGTCATTTTTCTTGGCTTGCGAAGGACGTAATTCTTTCACGAATGGAGATATTGGAAATATTGTGGGATGCAGAATTATATTCTGAGAACACATTTTTGCTCTTCTTCATAAATGCTTGTTAAAAATAAAATTTTTGCATTTACCTTCCTATAGACCACAGAGGATGAAACGCTTCGGCTGAGATAAGGTTTCCTTTTGTCTTTATTGATATTATCTTTTAACAGATATACTTTATATGAAATTGCATACACACACACACACACACACACACACACACACACACACACACACACACATATATATATATATATATATATATATATATATATATATATATATATTAAAAATGGACAAAGTCCGACAATTATTTTAAGATATTTTTATTTTAACATTCTTTTTATAGAAACAAATATTTAAGTAAATGCTCTGTTTATAATAAAAAGTATTAAACAACATTTACCGGATTGAATGTCCGAGTAATTTTCACAGAAAATATTCGTCGATATATATATATATATATATATATATATATATATATATATATATAAAAAAAACATCAAAACAGACATTTTCTGGTTTGTGTTCGGCGGATCTGATAAAGTAATTTAGTTTATTCCTCCATCTATCTTAAAACAAATTACGACGCATTTTCCTTACACACAGTTTTGTCATTAAATTTTGATCTGAAGCTGCCGAGACCAAGAGATGTTGCCGAAACGGGTCGTTTATAAGCTTTTTGACTTTTTAAAAATGTAAACAGCTATAACATATTCCTCTCGTGCTTTAACATCAATACACGCAAAATTATTCGTGAGTATGAACGGATTTTGTTAAAAATTAGCAGACATAATATCTGTAATTTATTCAATCAGATATACCTAAAATGGAATTTGCTGCCTAAATACGCACACACATACACACACACAAACATATATATATATATATATATATATATATATATATATTGACCTTAAATTACTCACTGTTATGCACTTTTTCTTGAATGCCTGGAACTAAATAAACGAACAAAAAATATGGAATTCATTTTTTATAACCCCAAATAATAAAATTAGAGTTTTATCATATTTTTAGGCAGTTTTATTTATTAAAAATAACTTGCTAGATTATATTCGCCGATAAAAAACGATATGGATATAAAATACAATTAATATATCTAAAATTCTAATATCATATTATTCAGCCATGTGAAACTCAAGAATACAAAAGGGCCATTATATGTTGGCAGAGAGATGTGGCACGCTAGAAGCAACCACATCGCCAGGTACATTCAATGGGGAGCTCCGTTGTACGTATGACGTCATCTCTAGATGGGCCCGCTGATAGAGGCACATTTTCTGGCATTTAAATTAATTTGCCCAATATTCACAGATGGTGGAAGGTAGAAGATTTAGGGGAACAGCCATCGTCCCTTAATATGAGTTGTTAAATGTATTTATTTTTTTTTAAATAATTATACATAAAAACTCAGTAAGTATATTTATACCCTCCCCTCTGATAGTGGATAAAGAATACATGCTGATCGATCTGGGAGATCATTTTTTTCTCTTCCCTAGAGAAAAATCAGAACAGATACTGCTGTCCTTAAAACTGATTGCAGTTGGTCAAGCTCAGTTCCGTTACTTTTCGCTATTCCAGTGGACCAGTATATTTAAATAGTACCAAGCAATTTACAGCTAGGTATGGCTTATCGTTAAACAAGAATGTCTACTCAAACACATGTACCCACTAAAATGATTACCAAAATGCACGTTTACCAAAATGTCTATCTGCTATAGAGCCTAGTTAATCCTTGTTGCAGACATCTGCTCAGGCATATTTCTGTTTTTGTGTTTTATACCAACTATACTGAGCAGATTTTAGTTACGGTTTCTGAGAGAGGGATCAGATAATCTGCAGTTTTCTAATAAACATTCAACTCCTAGGCCATGATCACTTGTGACTTCATATGTGTATAACGAATGAAAAGTTCTGTCTACCCAAGAATTATAACGAGAAATAATCAATGGGCCAATCTACGGTATGGCTCTCAAGCATGTCTTAGTGGATACTGGTATCATCCGTCTAGACTGATATTACCAAATATCAATTATGGTAAGATGTGAACACTTGCCTCATGGTCAAAATACCAATGTTTTAACCACTAAGCTAGGTTTATAGAAATAAAGAATATAGTCGGACTGAACATTGATTAATGACTAACATTAATTTTATTATATGATACTACAACCTCTAATAAAAAATGTATCGGGACTGTTGCTATAGTAAAAGAGCTGAAGTACGCAGAATTTAGACGCTTGACACAGATAGATATTGAAATCGCGATTACACACCAAGTTATAACTTTCTCGACCATTTACGTTGTTTATAGCATTGCTTCGAAGCAAAGTGTGTAGAGTGTGGCCGTCTCCCCGCACCACAGAAGTACCATGAGTGATCATGGCTCGTGCAGGAGTTTTTGGCCAATATTCCGGGGGTTCGAAGACCACTGTATTCCTCAGACGACCACCATATTCCTTACAACGTTTTTCCACTTTCTAAAAATCAAATCCCTCTTGAACGAGACAAGAGTTCAAGTCGTCATGGGAATCCAAAAGAGTGTGGCGAATTTTCCTTATCCCCAAAAAGGTTTTCCAGAAATATATTCATCAACTAAAACAATGTTGGCTATAAAGTGTGTGTCTTCAGAAGAGGACTACTTCGAAGGAGATTAAATGCCGAAATGTTATGTATTATAGCTTTCATTATATATCACAAAATAGAAAATATGCATTCTCCTACAGTTAATAAACCTATATTTCTATATGGAAACCGCCATTTGATCTGAAGTGATACATCATTTAGTCACAGAGAAGCGTCTAGTTAGCCAAGTCCGAATTACTGTTTATAAACACACAATCTTCGACGATTTTTCTCGATCGACTATTTCTGCTCATGAAACGTAGCTTAACGTAAACAATGACAACATATAATGAAATAGATTAAGTCCGACAATTATTTAATATATTTTCTGTTTATACGTTATTTTTATAGATACAATTTATTTAAGTAAATGCCCCGTTTTTTAATTAAACAGTATTCATTACATTTACCGTCCTAAATTTTCGAAAAATTTCATTACCTGTCAGGTGTCCAACCTGTATTCCTATAAATATAACCTATGAACAGAATATATATATATATATATATATATATATATATATATATATATATATATATATATATATATATATATAATCGACTCTCCCCGTCGAGATTTGTTTATAGTGGTAAAGGCCTCCTGCAGGACCAGCCACACTTTTGAAGGGACGAATACAGAAACCTGGTGCACCGAATGCATGCCACAAGGTTCCCAAACGACCCTCCGCAGGTTTTGAATTTATATATATATATAAGTGGCCTGACAATTGCGTCTAGCATGGACTAGACTGTCGCCTCTAAGTGTTGACTTCAATGTTCATTTTTATATTTAGCCACGCTCTATCTCTGATATTGAGCACTTTATCCCATAAATATAGCACACCTTAAGAGTATATTTCTTCATATATATATATATATATATATATATATATATACATATATACATATATATATATATATATATATATACACTTGTCTATTTAACTCTCTCTCTTTTTTGTTCAACTCTTTCGCTTATAGACTTTTCATATCTCTCTCTGTCTATCCATATATCTATCTCCCCCTCTCCCTCTGTCTGTTCCTCTCTCTCTCTCTCTCTCTCTCTCTCTATATATATATATATATATATATATATATATATATATATATATCATATATATATATATATATATAATATATATATATATATATATATATATATATATATATATATATATATAGTGGTTTCGCATGTTTAAGTAGACACCTTACGACTTTTCTGGTCTGGGAAATAAAAAGAATTATCAAAACAAAATGTAACTCCCAGGAGAGATCGAACATGCATTCCTTTACTGAGAAAACACGTTTAACTCAAGCATTATTATCCACTTAGAAAACAGAGACCTTCAAAGAAATCCCATCACTGGTACATTTTAAAAAATGCACATCTCTTGTTGATATCTTTTGAAACCTATATATTATTATAAAGTATCAATGTAAGCAAGAACGAAGGAACAAAACTCACATACATGTGTTATTTACTATCATACTTTAAAGCATATTGGTTAATAGCTTGGATTCTGTTTTGTCACAATGTTTCAGCTATACCTTCCAGCCTTCTTCAGGAGTTTCACATCTCATAGGCATCAATTTCTGCCTTTATATTACAGTGAGTGAAAATCATTATGAGATATTTGCTGACTAAATTGATGATTCTACGATACTTTTACTATCTGAACATTTTTACATTTCACCAAAATAGTTTAAATACTTTTACCATTTGAAATGATTGCCTGATATCTATTAAACATGTAAAAATTTTATATATATATATATATATATATATATATATATATATATATATAATATATATATATATAAAATAGGTGTAAAAGAAAAATTATTCTTAAAAAAAATAAATGGGCTTACGATTAATTTTTTTCTTGATGAATTCTACAAAAAATAAAATACATTTTCGATTATTTTCTCTCGCAAGAAAAACTAACTGAAGTTAAAATCACACAGGCGAATAAATTCAACTACTTAATTCACCGCGTAACTGTTTACACTCCTAACCTTTTAAATTTTGATATTGCAAAGACTTAAAGAAAACACCACAAGAAAACGTAAGCAAAAGCTACAAGCCTTCTTATTCTGAAAGGAAATGAAGGAGAATTGGCCAAAGTCTACAGAACTTCAGGAAGCAGCAGATATGAAAGACTCCATATCCTTCGTTGATGCTCTTAAGAAGATCTATGGTCCTAGAGAGAACAAGTAATGCCAGTACTCTTCTCAAATGGACAAACGCTTCTGTCAGATAAGTCTGATATCTTGCGTCGCTAGAAGCAGCACTTATAACATGAAAAAAATTCCATAATGGATAAATTTTTCACGTTCTAATGAACGCTCAGCACATTATCAACTGTTTTGCATTTAAAAGCATACTGAAACAATTACAGTAATGGATAACAACGCAAAATTTTGTATAAATACTTGTACTAATGAACAACATATAGTTTTGTCATTGAATACGACAACGTGCTTTTATTTAGTTTTTTATACAATTTCTCATGCTATCTAATATTTTTTTCTTTTCAGAAGACAAATTATATAAAACTATCCGAATGTTCTCTTTTATCCGAGCGCTTTCGGCTATATATTTAGCCATTTTCAAGGATTAAATATTTTAACTGTTAAATAAGAAATAGGTTGTTGCATGTATGTTTTATAAAATGTTTTTGTAATTTTTCAAAACACGGTCATGATATATATAAATATATGTCTCTGTGTGTGTGCTTTAAGTCTATCTAAATACAAAAGTAATGAATAAATTGGCTTACGTAGTATTTTTTTCATGATGAGGTCTACAAAACAAAAATAAAATAAATTCATTGTTTTCTTTTTCAAGAATAACTAAGTGAAGATAAAATTAACATAAAAGAATGAATCTCACTACTGAATTTAGCACAAATCTGTTCGTTCCCTTAACTTCTGATATTGGGAGTTAAATAGAGCAACTGAATGTTAACGAAGCAGACATTTTGTTCTTATTGGCATAGGCCAGATAAAAATCATATATACTTTTTTAGTGGAGAAGCAGGTGGATTCTGCTGCATATCATGCACTAGATAGGATGAAGCAATTTCGGATCAAGTGTGGCGATCTTCTCAGTTACCCAAGGCAATAGTTTTAATAGAATGAGCAGGATGAAGGACGCATTCAAAAAATTCGTTTTCTTTTATAACGGAATTGAGACTCTACTTCATGTTATAACAATTGTTATTAGTAATATAATTATAAACGTACACACACGCACGCACACACACACACACACACACACACACACACACATATATATATATATATATATATATATATATATATATATTCAGTAAAAGTTCTGAAATTTTTTCAGTATATTTTTTTTGTGCCAATGACATTTAATTTCTCTTCATTTGGTTAACACGTATATATATATATATATATATATATATATATATATATATATATATATATATATATATATGCGCGTGTGTGTGCGTGTGTGTGTGTGTGTGTGTGCAGGTATGTAGAAAAATAGGAAAGAACTCGTTAGGCAAATAATCCCGGGTTCTTTAGTATTTTTGTTTTTTTTACTTTTAAAAAACAGTGCTCCATAGAGAAGTAGAGGTAAGATTATAATTATTTTTTTTTATAAATATAATTTCTTCGCTACATAAGAGTTTTCATGTTTCAAAATTTGAGCCGATTCCAAAATTTTCCGTTTAGGTCTTGTTACTTTAATTCAATTTAATTTTAATAAATATATTGATGGTTTCGGCTCTCGTTTTTGAAACATGAGAACTCTTTATGTAACGAATGAATATATATATATATATATATATATATATATATATATATATATATATATATATATATTATTCGATTTATTTATATAAATTATATAGTTCAAAAGTCTGAAACGACCATCAGAAATAGCATGGAATGAACTTGACAGAAAAGTTTTAAAAAAATG
Organism: Acanthosepion pharaonis; assembly: GCA_903632075.3. NCBI lineage: Eukaryota > Metazoa > Mollusca > Cephalopoda > Sepiida > Sepiidae > Acanthosepion > Acanthosepion pharaonis. The sequence continues at coordinate 417,349 of CAHIKZ030004704.1, read as the reverse complement.
AAAAAGTTCTTAGGGTCATTGAAGAAAGAATGGGATCAGTTATCAAATTTATACTTTGTAAGACTTTGGTAAAGAATGCCAAAGATGTGTGCTTCAATAATCAAAGCTAAAGGCGGATATTTTGATGAGAGCAAATTTAATCATAAAATGCTTTGTTTTCATTTTGTCACGATAAAATTTCTAATAAAACTATCATGTCGTACTTTTTTGAACGATATATAATAATTTTCTGTTATTTAAAAGAAATACCAGAGATGGCCTCAAACTTTTGAACTGTATATATATATATATATATATATATATATATATATATATATATATATATATATATATATGTGTGTGTGTGTGAGTGCGTGTGTGTGTGTGTGTGTAATTTATTCATTTAAACCTTATTTTTTTAATGGATACTCACATTTGAGTAGATGCTTTGTTTTTTATTTGTCTATTAAACAGTATATTTATTTATTTACATCTATCGGCGTAAATATTTTGAGAAATCTTGTCAGAAAAATATGCAAACTCAAAGACTAAATTTACTAAATTAATAAATTGAATTAATGGTCATACATATAAATAAAATAAATCTTTTGAAACATGTTGTATCTGACTGATTATGACTAATATATATATATATATATATATATATATATATATATATATATATATATATATGTGTGTGTGTGTGTGTGTGTGTGTGTCTGTTATATTTATAAGTAAAAGTGCTCAATGTCAGAGATGGCCGTCAACACCATCTGCGATAATCTGTCTAGCTTCAACTCAATGTTAAGACCTGAAGATCTTCGTTGAAGCAGGAAACAGACTATCGCTGCTTGATGTTGACCCTAGTGTCCACATTCAGTTATTTATATTAACGCTCTCTTTCTCTCTGACATTGAGAAATTTTACTTATAAATAAAGCATTATATTTGTTCATATATATATATATATATATATATATATATATATATATATAATAATATATATTTTTTTTATTTAATATAAAAAATATTATTAAGATATTATTCTTCGTTGTATCGAGCACTTTTTAAAACGTAAATTCTAAAGAACCATGTATTCTTAATATGTCTGTTCTTTTTTCTTTATATATATATATATATATATATATATTAGATTTATTTTTTTTAAATATGATTCCATCATATTCCAGAAACACAGTAATTTTTACAACAAAACTCAAAAAATAGTGGATACAAACATCAATTATATAAAAAACAATAGTACAAACGAGAAGAAAAAATAGAAAAAGAAAAATCATTTGGTATAACCCCACCCGTTTAACCAAATGGTTAGCAATAAGCTAGAAGAAAAATTCCTAGCTTTCATTGAAAAACATTTTCCTGCTGAGAGCAAACTTAGCGAGGTCTTTAAAAACACCATAAAATTAAGTCACAGCTGCACTGAAAATCTAGAAAGTATCATAAAATAAACACAATAATAAATTCCTGAAAGAACACGCATGCAAAAATCAAATAAATAAAGACCTCAGAAATTAGACAAAAATATTTTAAAAAAATATGTGATTGCAGAAACCCTGAAAATTGCCCTTTGGATAATAAATGCCGCATAGAATCTGTGATATACCAATACACAATCTCATCCATCGAGACTCCAAACATTGAAAAGATATTAATAGGATCCACGAAGAATGAATTTAAAATAATGTGGAGACAACACAAAAGCTCCTTCAATAATATTAGAAATAGAAATCATACATTCCTATCTAAATATTTTTGGCATTTAAAAGAAACAGATAAAACGCCAAAAGTAAAATGAAAAATAATAAATATAACAAGAACTTGTAAAACCTGCGATGACCCATGCCTTTTATGCCTACATGAAAATCTACACATTGTTAAGTTTCTAAAAAACGAAAATGTATTAAATCAAAGACACGAGATAACGGTTTTTTGCCGACACCAACAAATAATCGCCTTAAATAATTACCATTTAAAAAAAATATTTCAAAATCTATAAACAAGTTCAATTACAGCAATAGATTTAAAAACACAACTCAATCATAAGCTTAAAGCCCCTTTAAGGAGTCGTCAGCAAAAAAACAAATTATTAAACAACAAAGATTACCAGAATTAGAACATCAATAATGTTAGTCTTAGCATACAGTAATAAAAAAGAAAAACGGAATTATTACATCAGTTAGAGTTTTAGCAGGGAGTCTGATAAGATTTGCCATTGTAGCCAGACAAAACCTTCAAACCAAGCTTACACGACTCCAAAAACCTGACATCCCACAAACACCCCTACTTCTATCAAAGCCGTGACCCCTTGATAAGGAAAAAACTATAAATGAGTAACACATTCCATACCATAGTTATTCCAAAACAATGCAAGAGGATGAAACTGTTAAGATTTAATATTGGATTTAAACTTAAATATTGCTGACCAGTTTCGAAACAGTAATTCCTGTGTCGCTATAGAATCATATTTTTTTTAAAAAAATAATTATAATCTAGGCTCTGTTTGTGTATCGAGCACTGATTTTTTTAAAAAAAAATACTAAAGAACTTCGGATCATCAATGTAACGATTCTTTCCTATTATATCAATATATTTGCACACACACACACACACACACACACACACACACACACATATATATATATATATATATATATATATATATATATATATATACAATTACCGGTTTCATATATATATATATATATATATATATATATATATATATATATATATATATGTGTGTGTGTGTGTGTGTGTGTGTGTGTGTGTCACCGGGTATTGTATATAAGTAATTTATTTAAAATATATAATCTAACTATATTTGAACAAGAATAATTATATATTTCTGTTGACTCTCTTATTATTTATATAATATGTATAATAATGTATCTTGCTTTCTCACAATATTTCAGATGAGACCACTAGACTTTTTCAGGTGTCTTTCACATCCAGTAAATGCTTTCAGGAATTTTATATCTCAAATCGATGTAATCTTCATTGTGGGAACGGTAGAACATTTTAATAAACCCACACATGCACGCACGAACACACACACATGCGCGTGCGCGCGGAATCTTGTTAATAATTCGATTATATTTTAATATTAGAAACATTTTATGTATGAGCCAAATCCCTTAAATAAACACTTGATATATTAAACACTGACATAAGAAAATTATATGTTCTTTGAATGGATATAAAATAAAATTATTTGTAAATTCAAAAGTAATGAATAAATGGGCTTACGATATATATTTTGCGCGAGGAAGTCTACAAAAAAAAATAAAATAAAAGAGATTTATTATATTCTATGGCATGGTAAACACAGACGACATAACATCTACTTTTATGAATTATTTCTATCGCAAGACTGTTTACTCATATTTCATCTCCCTTTTAAATGTTAAACACGGGGGTAAAATCATTTGTTGATATTCCTTTTCTGTCATACCCTTTAACCTGTTCATGACTGGATATTTTACATGGTGTTGGATGAGAGAGAGAAGAGGGGGTGAGTTGGAGAGATAGGGAGAGAGCGTTAGAGAGAGGAGGAGAGGGAGGGAGAGGGAATGGAAGAGAGAAGAGGGAGAAAAATTAGAGTGAGAGAGAGGAAGAGGGAGAGAGAGTGGAGAGGTAGGGAGTGAGAGAGGGAGTGAAAGATATGGAGATAGAAAGGAGAGAGAGTGAGAGGAAGTGAGAGAGAGAGAGAGAGAGCAAGCAATTAGAAGTATTCTTGAAAGAACGTATTGCATCTCGCAAATTTCGGCTCCAAAGATTAACAATAGCAAACCCTCTATACCGCCTTTGTTCAACCAGTTTGAGGTTCTGACCTCTTCTGCTGACAAGGCTGAATGCTTTGGTCGGAAATTCTCATTCAATTCATCGCTCGACTCTTTCGGTGTATCCACACCCGATTCCCCCCTTAGAACTGAGGCTCTATTGAGCGAGTTTTACATAACTCCGTCATCGGTATTGGGCATTATCTCTAATTTAGACCTCCACAAGGCTAGTGGTGGAAATGGGATACCAGCCATTGTCCTGAAGAAATGTGCGCCTGAACTGGCCCCTGCCCTCTCTAAATTATATAACTACTGCCTCAATGAATCTTGTTTTCCAGACTGTTGGAAGTCCTCATCCATTGTTCCTGTTTTTAAGAACTCTGGTGACCCCTCTGACCCTTCTAATTACCGCCCTATCAGTCTCCTACCCACTCTTCAGCAAAGTCTTCGAAGCTTTAATCAACGCCGAAGTGGTTAAGCACCTTACATTCCATGATCTGCTCTCCGACAAGCAATATGGTATCCGCTTTGCTCATTCTACAGCTGATGTGATTACGTCCATCACTGAAATTGTTTACCAAGCCCTTCATAATAACGGAGAAGCTCGTGTCGTGGATCTAGATATTTCCAAAGTGTTTGATAGGGTTTGGCATGCAGGTCTTCTTCGCAAGCTTCAGGGTTATGGAATTTCAGGTCGATTGTTTGACTTAATACAATCATTCCTCTCAAAGCGTGTACTGAAGGTCGTTCTCAACGGATTCTCTTCCAGCTCCTATCCCACGAACGCAGGTGTTTCCCAAGGCTCTATCCTAGGCCCTACTCTGTTCCTTATCTTCATCAACGGTGTTCCTGACGTCATAGGTTCTCAAATAAGCATCTACGCTGACGACACTACTATATACTCCTGCCTCAAAAACAAATCTAGTGTCGTTGACAAAACTAACCTGGCCGTTTGTCTCGAAAAGGACCTCCAATCGATTGTGGACTGGGGCAGGAAATGGCTGGTTAACTTTAACGCATCAAAAACAAAACTGCTCTCTATTGCTCACCACAGAGAACCATCCCTTCCGCCACCATTAGAATGTCTGACGCTCAACTTCTCGAAAGCTCCTCTTTGGGACTACTCGGTCTCACATTGACTGCTGACCTGAGATGGAACAAATATATTGAGTTGATAGCTTCGTCCACCGCAAGGAAATCTGGCTCCCTGTGCGATGCCAGGAAATTTTTCTCGCCGGAGTCGATCCTACAAATCTACAAATCAACCATTTGCCCTTGCATGGAGTATTGCTGTCATATATGATCTGGAGCTCCTTCTGTTTGTCTCAAGGTTCTTGATAAAATCCAGAGACGGATATCCAATGTACAATCTGGCATCTTGTCTGCAGTCGTTCTCTCACAGACGTGCCGTCGCCTCCCAATGTCTTTTTTACAAATACTTTCATGGTAACTGCTTCGATGAGCTGCTTTCGCTGGTTCCCAGACATCCTGAATTTAAACTGTCAAATGTAGCCGTCTCTTCTACTCCACTAGCTTCATGTCTCGCACTTCTCTCTTGTGGAACTCACTCCCATTTTCCTGTTTCCCTGATAGCTGTAATCTCCAACTATTCAAATTTAATGTCAATCGACATCTCCAGATGCCTTGATCTGTCCGCTATCCTTCTCTTCATCCTTTCCGCTATCACTCTTATTCGCTCTCACTCCAACTCTCTGTAACACCTTTGCGTGCTAGAGGCTTCTCACCTTGCTTGGGGTGAAATGCTAAAAATATATATAAATAAATAAGGCCACGATGTGAAACGAATATAAGCAACTGTAGACGTTGTAGCAAATGTTTCTCTTTCGTGGTATCGAAATTTGATTTGTTGCACAGGTCACCATAGCATACCGGATTAAAACGTATTTGCTAAGAGATGTAAATTCAGGTTCGATCCCTGCTGAGCGGAATTTTTTTTTTTAATAAGAGTTTCCGTATTATATGCTGGTAAACAATAATTTCTCTATTAGAAACTCAGACGATAACTAGCCAAGTACGGTATCCACAAAAACAAGCCTTTTGAGTCTGTATAAAAACGGTATATATATATATATATATATATATATATATATATATATATATATATATATATACTGAAGAAATAGTTTTTTAAGGTGTGCTATATTTATGGGATAAAGTGCTCAATATCAGAGCGTATGTGAATATAAATATAAAAGTGAACATTGAAGTCAAAACTCAGAGGCGACAGGCTGTTTCATGTCAGGCAGTCTAACGATTGCATCCATCATGAAACAGCCTGTCGCCTCTGAGTTGAAATTCACTTATATTATATATATATATATATATATATATATATATATATATATATATATATATATATATATATATATATATATACCGCAGGAATAGGTCCGTTTATTAGGATCCACTTGGATCCGTTGGATACAAGTGGATCCTAATAAAATAAAATATTAAAATTGATCAACAAAAAGAGCTCAATGTATTTATTATAACAGAGCATTTAAATTATATGACAAGGAAACTCTTTTGAGTTGAACAAAGTCAACGTATTGACGTTGGTTGAAATAATCTCTACTCATGAGGTAATGTTGATTTGCCTGTTATGTATATATATATATATATATATATATATATATATATATATATATATATATATATATATATACACAACTTCTACGGGAGTATGCTATAGAGTGACACTGGACAAAGGGAACTCAATGCCAAATTAAATGGCAGAACTTCAAATAAATATATAAAATTGCGCTAACATATTTTCTCAAGTCATTTTTACAGGTAGGACTTCAGTAGAAAAAACAGATAAACATACGTCTGTTAGTCAAGCTGTCAACTTGTCAGCATCTTAAATAAAAACCTACCTGTATGTTAAAACAATGCATTTCTGCGATAATTTAAACTAAATGAATGTAATATTTGTTTTCAATCAAATTAATTAACTCCAAATGAGCTAATATTCTTCAAATAAAGTTTCTGAAAAGTATATTTTATTTTCGAAAGATTTGTAAACGGAAAAATTACAACGTGATGACAGATGGCTAAAAATTTAATAATATAATACTACAAATAGTAATATTAAAAATATGGAACAAAACTCGCAATAATATAACAATATTAAAATTACAATATTAATAGTATGCATTAAAACTAGTAATAATATAATAATAGTAAAAATAGCAACATTAAAACCTGGAGTAAAACCCGAAATTATATCGTAATAATAAAAATAGTTACATTAACAAAATGGAGTAAAATTCGAAATAATATAATGATACTAAAAATAGCAACATTAATAAGGAATAAAACTCGAAATAATATAATAATACCAAAAATAGCAACATTAATAATAAGAAGTGTAAACTCGAAATGATATAATACTAAAAATAGCAACATTAACAATGAGAAGTAAAACTCGTAATAATATAATCATACTAAAAATAGCAACATTAATAATAAGTAAAACTCGAATTAATATAATAATACTAAAAATAGCAACATTAATAATAATAAGTAAAACTCGAATTAATATAATAATACTAAAAATAGCAACATTAACAATGAGAAGTGAAACTCGTAATAATATAATAATGCTAAAAATGGCAGCATTAATATTAATGACTAAAACTCGAATTATTTATAATAATACTAAAATAGAAACTTTAATACGAAGGAGTGAAAATCGAAATAATATAATAATACTAAAAATAGCAACATTAATAATGAGAAGTAAAACTCGAATAAATATAATAATACTAAAAATAGCTACATTAATAAGAAGTAAAACTCGTAATAATATGATATTGCTAAATATATCAACATCAAAAGATAAAATAAAACTTGTAATTATGTAAGAATAATAACATCGTATTTATAAAATAATGAAAATAAAACTATTTCTTCTAAAAGCAGCAATAATATGTTGGAGTTAATCAAGTAATAATATAGTAATAATTCATTTAAAACCACATTAATCAGGTTGAGTAAAAGAATAATAAAATAATAATGAAAAGCCACAATAATCAAATGGATTTTTATCTCGGTATGAAATTATAGTAAATATGCTTGAACGGAATAGCAATACTAATAAAACGAAATTAAACCAGGTTTACAATAATATCGTCTTTGTAAGAACACTTCTCTTCGGAATCAAGAAACGACAACTGAAATTCCTTGGATATATAAAGAGGAATTAGGGCTTTGAGAACCACCCTCATGAAGCCGGGGTATATTGAATTCAAGAGGGATAGGGTAAGGCAGCAAAAAGGAAAATTTGTGCGATTGGGTAATGATACGGAGGGGCGGAGCCCTTACTAAAATGAGAAAATCTGCTAAGAGCCACAAGGGAAAGGAAGATGTGAAGAGCTATGATCGCCGATGTCATGAAGAAACATAGAAAAAGAAGTAGATATCTTCCAAGACGAGAATCCTTGTAGATAAGGAATCCACTTAGAAGAATGAGGAATGCCAATGTGTTCAGTGAAGTCGCCATTTTATTGACTAACCCAGAAACCTGAAAATGACAGAATAGAGTAAAAAAGAGAAGAATTTATACTTGTTTTGAACATTAAATCTTTAGTCGTAATTAATTGGGTCTGAGTAAAATAGTCCGTATATATATATATATATATATATATATATATATATATATATATAATATTAGGAATACGAAGGGAATACGAACACACCGACTCCTAATCCTGATGAGTCCCCAAATATGACGAAGCGCCCGTCCAGTGCTTTCAGCATTCTGTTGAGGACTCTTCTAGACTGTATGAATTGTTTAATTATATATATATATATATATATATATATATATATATATATATATATATATATATATATATTAGGAATACGAAGGGAATACAGACACACCGACTCCTAATCCTGATGGGAATACGAACGCCCGTCCAGTGCTTTCAGCATTCTGTTGAGACTCCTAATCTGATGGGAATACGTCCCTCCTAATATGACCCCAACATGACGAAGCGCCGTCCAGTGCTTTCAGCATTCTGTTGAGGACTCTTCTAGACTGTATGAATTGTTTAATTATATATATATATATATATATATATATATATATATATATATATATATATATATATATATATATATATATCCTGATATAAATATACGAAGTATATCTTCTAGACTGTATGAATTGTTTAATTATATATATATATATATATATATATATATATATATAGTAAGTAACGAAGGGTTTGATAATCCGTATGGATAATTCCAAGCTCTTAATAAGTTTCGCCTATTGTTAAGTACGCTCTTACAGAGACGACAATAATTTTTATTTTTAAACTTTTATTCTTATATTGTTAATAATCTTTAATATCCTGTCTTGTGTTAACTACAAATTGTATTAATCAAGATTAATATTATTATTATTAATATTATTAATTTAATTTATTTTATTCCTAATTTGTTGGTAATCTTTAATATATTGTTATGTGTTAATTATAAAGTGTATTGATTTGTATTTTACGAGTGTCACCGCGATATGCCTACATATGATAATTCACTCTTTCTTTCTTCTTCCCCCTCCCTTGTTTCACCCTTTTTTCTTCTTCCTCCTTTTTCTATCTTGACATTTGACGAAGCTTTAATAAACTTTCTATTTTTACTTCTGACGAATCTTTAATAAAGTGAAACATGTTACATTAAGATTTGTTTCCTAATTTTTCTTTATCTTATCATATATATATATATGTGTGTGTGTGTGTGTGTGTGTGTGTGTGTGTGTGTGTGTGTGTGTGTGTGTGTCTGTGTGTGTGTGTCCGTTGACGAACAGTGACTTTTTCATATTTGGGCATGAATTTTCGATTGCAGAAAGCAAATGAACTGCAACATTATTGTAAATGAGACCCGAGGCAAAAGAAATATGACTCTACAGAAGGAAGCTGAGAACACTATGGACAAAAGATATTCTAAGAAAAATGGTAACGAAAAGAACACATACTATACTTACAATCTGTTTGAAATTCCTGTGACATAAAATGAAGAAAGAGGGCTTGGAGAATTTAGCATACTGTAACCATACTGAAGTGGGTAGACATTTAGTATCCTGCCTGACAATCTTGGGTTAATGGATCGCAGAACAGAGATTGGAAAGGAGTATAAGAAAACAAGTATTGTTAAGATCTACAAAGGATAGGAAATTGTAGAGTGCAAAGATCTCTCACGTCGCTGAAGTCACATGGCACATAGAAGAAAAAAATCTGGGCAGTTATTAGTGCCCAGGTCTACCATTGGATTAAGAAATTGTGTAAGACGAATGTCGACTTGTTAATATTTCTGGATATTATACCATCATTCCATAACGATTTTGGCTTACACGGGTAAATGAAGTAAATGCCTAAAAATAAAACACTGAATAGTGAACTGACAAGAATGATACATCTGTTGACATGCGATATAAGATATGAGATAGTATGAAAACAGATGGATAGGTATCATCTGGCCAAGACAATATAGTTATGCTTTTGTGTTCCAGAAATTGATAGATGTAATATGAACAGATGTAATATGAGCAGATGTAATCTGCACAGATGTAGTACTTCATTTTATCTTGTTTATTTATTTACAGTTTTTTATTGGATACAAAGCCAAAAAGCTGCTCAAGCTAGAGAGGGATAAAAAAAATAAGCCTGCTATAAGCGCGTTAAAGGATGTAGCAAGGTTTGCATATTAGAATGATATGTAGAATAGAAATAGGTTAGCCATCAACTTGAAGAAATTAAGATTTTAGTGATCAGGAAGCATCCGATCGGGAGTCTGTACCATAATGTAACAGTTCTGGTTTAGAAGGGGGAGGTTCCACTTTACCGATATGAAGAGAATGGTGAATATTGGATGGTGTGCGTGACATGGTGGATCCTATCGATGAAGGTCTGGACTGGTAGAACCAAGGATTATAGTTCACCCGAACATGCGCATTGAAAATAACAAGAGGTTAGACATGTTTTATTCGCGGGATAAACAGCCCGGGAAGGGCTTTATCTATGTAAAATATGTGTGTGTGTGGGGGTTTTTTTATTTTGTTTTTTTTTTAATTGGACAGTGGAAAATGTCATGATACCATCTCTGATCTTAGGACTTTAGTCGGTGCCCGGACAGAAATGAGTACACAGAATAATAATAATAATAATAATAATAATAATAATAATAATAATAATAATACAGCCTACACCTTACCAAGGGCTTTAGCTATGTAAAATATGTGGGTTGTTTTTTTTTTTTGTTTTTTTTTTCAATTGCTCAGTGGAAAATGTCATGACACCATCTCTGATCTTAGAAGTTCGTTCGTTCCCCGGACAGAAATGAGTACACCAGAAATCAAATAATAAAAATAATAATAAAGTCCACACCTTACCAAGGGCTTTATCTATGTAAAATATGTGTGTGTGTGTGTTTGTTTTTTTTTACAGAAATGAGTACACACCAGAAATGAAATAATAATAATAATCTCAAAAATGTGGCACATGTGAACATCAAAAATCCCAGTTGTAGTTGGAGCCCTCGGATTGGTTGGAAAAGATTACAGTAGTTTAACTGAAGATATTTCTGGAAGCCCTTGCCTCAAAGAAATACAAAAAAATATTCTCACGATTACAGTCCACACCTGACAAAGGTTTCTATCTATGCTAAATATGTGTTTGTTTTTTTTGTTTTTTTTAATTACTCAGTGGAAAATTTCATGATGCCATTTCTGACCTTGGGTCTCTGGGTGATATACGGAAAGAGAAGAGTACACACCAGAAATAATAATAATAATAATAATAATAATAATAATAACAACAACAACAACACTGATTTCGATATTAAATAACCCAACGGGGGTTGATATTTCAGAAGGAAAAAAACATCAAACCACTCGAAATACGAGTAATGCTACGTTGTCTGTGTTTCCGTTCATCTTTCATGTGCCGTGTCCCTTTAGGGCGTAGGCATCATGGCCATCCACCTCCTCCTGTCCCTTGTAGCTCTTAATTAGTTTCGCCTTTTTGTTAAATCTCCCAGCCTCTGTTCTGACATCCATTTTCTTAGGCCCATTAAGTATGTCATCTGTTGTTTTCCCCTCTCCCCCTTTCTCTCTATCTAGAGGTGGTCTCTCAATAAATCACCGTGGAGAAGGCATAGGGAAACCACTCCACTACTAATCCCAAGATCTCTCATGGTATTTACATTAGCTTACCAAATTTCACTAATTTGCATGTAAGGTTCAGGTGATATTTTAAATCATTTGCTTTTTAATAAAAGAAAAAAATTGTGTTTTATATGCCATCAAATTCGGAGCATTTGGAAAAGCAAGTCTTCCATTAACTTTTTTTTTATATTTGAATACTGTAAACATTTTAATAGTTTTAACTTTATCTTCAGTCGCAGTTCATTTCTCTCTTTGTCCAAATCTTCATATTTGCTATTTCTCTAATTCGCATCATACACGAGATATAAAATTAGCGTATGTACTGCAGGCCCTGGTTAGGCCGTTGACCAAACTATATATCCATCTCTCTGCCTTCTAGATTTGGCAATTGTGCTCAGGTTCACATACAATATATCAGGAGATGCGGTGTATATCCCATGGCAGTCTGCCTTTTTCAAAGCAAACACAGATCAGCATCAACTGAAAATTTTTGAAGATATTCAGACTTCTTGAACAAAATTCATTATTTTGCCTTTCTTGCGGATGAATCACTCTGGGCCCCAAAATACAAAAAATGTCGAACATACCTTGAACTGCATTTTTGTATACGCCAAGTTTTCGCTCTGAAAAATAAAATTCAGCAAGATATGAAATGATGCGATCATAACAAAATGGCTAAAGAGAAAATATAGTATTGTTTGTAGTTTTTTAAAAGAATAATTAAGATATCCTAAACTGATTGGGCGATAGAAGCAACTTTTCATTAGCATACTACGTTTGTAATTTAATTAATTTAATTTATCATGCTAATTTCTTTCTAGAATTATTCCCCACCCCCCGCTGCATTTTTTCGAGGGTGCAAAAACATGAACGCCTACTGTTTTAAAATTATTATAACTTCCTTTGTATTGTGTATATAGATTTTATTTTTTGTACACTAACAAAAGAATGAATGAATAATATTTTGATGTAATGCATTATGTAATGCATTACGTTTTTCATGCATGTTTTGACGTTACAAACAAAAACATTGAAATGCGAAATAAAAAAATCCATTAAAAAATAAACAATTCAACGTACTTTAACTTTTATTACTTCTTGTGGAGTTCTCTGGTGCAATAAGAAGCAAAATCGCTGAGAAGGCTTTCATTTTGTCCCAAAAAATTGTGTTTCCTCGTGTTTACATACAAGAAAACGCCAGCATTTGTTTTGCTCTTTCTTTCACTTATCATATTTATTTGTGTTATATTCTGTCCTAACGGAATAAAAATTTAGCACCAGGTGGATAATAGAAGAAAGGTTTATTGTATACAACCAATACAATATGATATACGGTACAATTATACACACAGCTCAATCTAGTAGTGAGTGCCACTAATTGGATGGTTGGACGTGCTTGCGTCGTCTCGCTCTCACTCTTCCTCCAGTCTCTCGTAGACAGTCGACTTTATAGATACTTACTACCTATAGTGAAATCATTCATAGGGGTGACTGGTTATTCCATTACATCAATTTGTCTTGTTGACATGTTCTCCTTGACCATCAAAGCTATTATTTCGTCCTATATAAAATTGACAAAATAATTCAACTTCAGAAAGGCTATCAGGTATATCGATGGTCGCCAGTAACTTCCATAAAATTAGTCAGCAATAGATGGTAGTAGCCGCTAGTGTTCATCCACTTTACTAGTTATCATCTTCGACCACTTCACCGTCAATATTCACTAGAGTAAAGCCTTCAAAATTATCATCGGAGTCCAAAACAAAGAAAAGGCTCCTGAATATAAGCTTCGTTGGATGTTGATGCGGCCATTTTTTTTTTTTTTTTACAAAAATCGCAAAAACATGAACGTGCGTATAACCCTTTGAGCTCTGGCCACCGTTTTAGCGGTAGTAGAGAAAAATGACGTAATGTTCAGTCACCGGTGGTAAAGAAAAATGACTTAATGCCTAGTCACCGGTTACATACCAATTATTTATGAATATTTACTCAGGATCTCAGGCAGAAGTGTTAAAATTGTTCAGAAACGCACGGTTCAAAGGGTTAATCCATGTTAAACATCGTGGAGAGTCTAGAAGAATTCAAAATGGGTTTTGGAAAACGGAAGTTAACCTAGGTCCAAAGCAGTAGTATGCGATTTCCAGCTTAAAAAAACGGAAATAAGTTGGCAAGTGTTTATTTATAGCAACCGTCTCAAGGCGATAGAATGTGCATAGAGCAACAAAGAGCGAGAATTCTACGGCGACAATTTTAATTTCAAACATTATTTGGGTATCTGAATCCCTTCTATGAAGAAGTTGGGTAGTCTATGGATAATGTGAATTTATTATTATGGATCAATTAGTTTTGGGATTAACAATATTCCAAATCCGAAACCAGGGCATTCTTACTCCTGTTGGAAGAACCCCTCCTTGATTTTTCAGAGATATAGCAGTATTCTTGACGTTTAGGAGCTAGAGATGCTATATGACCCATATTTAGATCTTTTGAACTCAGAGTTGTCCTTCAACTTAGACCGGTTGTCACCAAAAGCTATAAAACACAGTTTGTCCTGCTATTTACCCATAGCTGGGGGAGGGGAAAACAGATGGATTTATACTTTCCTACTGAGAATTTGAATGCAACTGAAGATAACGAACTCGACTGGAATTCAAACTCGGCTCACCGATTCTTCAATCTTAGCTGCTATCAATTGCTCTACCATAACTTCTGACCCGCGCAGAAATAGTATGAAACAAAAAAAAAGGCTGTTTAACAGCTCATATAGAGAAAAATATTTCCCAGTCTTTGGACTGCAGTTGATATTTACTGTGCATTCTCCTCCACTGAGCTACAAAAGGGTTCTTAATTCCTGAATGCATTTTCCCATAACCCGTATATAATCTCATACCATGCGACTTTTGAAGACTTAATTTTGAAGCTAATTTTAAGGGGGTCGCATAATACACGAGATATAAAATTACAGTATATACTGCTGGCCCTGGCTACTCCGTTGACCAAACTATATATTCATTTACTGCAGTCAAAATGTACAGCTGTATAAACATAATTTTGATAAAACTATCTGATATGATATAATATAATATTCACATATTAATATCGTATCGTAAAATATAAACATAACAAATATGCATCTTTTCCATTGTTTACGTTTATAAGTTGTTTAGCTATTTATCGTTCAGTTGTTTATGGCTGTTATGTGGCTGTGTGTTCTTTGGGCACTTATCTTTTGTACATTTCAAGAAAAAATAACGAAACTCCAAATGTGGATCAACAAGTATGTATTGAAAATGTAACATACAAAACAAACATGCAATGAATTGCATAGATTAAGGGAAAAGAAGTTGCTTCCCTTTTACTGTATTTCTGGTTTGTGATTGAATGTTCGAAAGAGGTTCTCTTGAGAGAGAATATTCAGGAATCTATGTTAAATAGAGTCTGCTGTTAGATTAGGTAACACAAGAATACAATTGATCAGAAAGTGTGTTGTGCTAAAAAAATCAACAGGGTCCTAGTTGAATGAACTTGGCTGAGGCACAGAAAGATATATATTACAAAAATCTGTGTCTGTGTGTGCGTTTGAAATGTTGTGAGTAAAGTCATAGGTTTGTGTTGACAGGCAAAATTTGCTGGATTCTACTAACGGCTTGTGGGAAAATTGGTTCTTTTAAAGTTACTGGTAGGCTCCCAGCGAAACCGCGGGAAAAGTTGAGTTAGCACTAAAATATTTGATTGGTTAGATATTGACCAATCGTTGAATTTGTACTATCAAAACATGTAAGCAAGTTCAAGACCGAAAAAATCAATTGATTGCTAAATTTTCCTATAGAAAAGCAGTATTGATTTACTAGCCAATCGCTGACGAATAAATTGTGGGCGTGGAAAAACATGGCAGTCGCTACAGTTGTACGCGTTTATGCAAACGAGTATAGCGTTACTAACGATACTTTTATCATTCTTTTTTACTTTTTTTAACTTATTTAACTAGAAGATGGGATAAAGAGATAGCGGTAAAGAGGTTAATCTATTGTAATTTGGTCTCTCGAAAAAGGAACTCGCCTGATACACGAGATTCATGATAAAAACATTTTGTTATAAGGGAAGATTTGGAGGTTACACGATATGCGAGATCGCACATTATACGTGTAGTCATATTAAGTGTAAATTAACAAAAAAGGGAGTTAATTCATAGTATATTAACTGTCAATTATAGAATTATTATTATGAGTTTCCTCGTGAGAAGATAAGTACAACAAAGGGGAAAATAGTGGACCTGTCTGCATTCTGTTCATAGAAACATTCCAGAGGTGCCACTATTATTATTATTATTATTATTAATACTAATAACAAAGTTTAGTGATAATTACCATCTACATATTATTGTAATATAAAATCTATAGTAAGTAGAATGAATTAATAAATTGAGTAAGACTAAATTTATGCATGCATGCGATTTGAATTGAAAATATGTTACGATAAGAATCATTATACATACCGATGTGTGTGTAATCTTTCAAATCCCGTTCTGAAAGATAAACGAAGAAGATATTTGAGAAAAAAAATATCTTTTTAAATGAACAAAGAATCAGCGACGGATTTGGAAAACTTGTGCAATTTCTGTGAAATATGTTTAGAAATATTGAATTTCATCAGTAAACAAGAAATTACTAAATTTAAGAAAAAATGGTCACATTATATAGAAAAATTAAGGCGTTATTTTAACCCATGT
The DNA here is from genome assembly GCA_903632075.3 of Acanthosepion pharaonis. Classification (NCBI taxonomy): domain Eukaryota; kingdom Metazoa; phylum Mollusca; class Cephalopoda; order Sepiida; family Sepiidae; genus Acanthosepion; species Acanthosepion pharaonis. The sequence goes on along the minus strand of CAHIKZ030004704.1, from coordinate 400,648 downwards.
CTCCCTGTCTTCATTTCAAACTGAAATCTTTCCCAATTCCTACATCTTCTTCTTCTACGTATCGTCTCTCTTCAAGACGTTGGCGATCATGTCTCTCCACAATTTTCATCTCTCCCTCTTGCCTTCAATCTGTTCTGTGAATATCAAATTTTCCAAGTCCTCTTTCCTCACTAGAAATTCTTCCTATATCTTACTCTATATGTTAATTATAAGTGTCATTATCGTTTCCATTTTCTCTAAAACTTCATTGTTGCTAACATGTTAAGTCCATGGTATTCTCAGCATCATTCTGTAGAACCACATTTCTGTTGCCTCTACATCATCTGTGAGATGTTTGCCCGGGATGCACTGCCATATAGGAAAACAGATATCAAGTAACAGTTCAGAACTCTTTTCTTTGTTTCTAAAGATTTTTTCTGTTTCTTAATACTTTGCTCAGCTTTTGGAAGGCATCTTTCGCTATCCCAATGCACCTTCAGATTTCAATGTCGCACTTTCCACCTTCTGTTAAAACACTTTCCAAATATTGAAATTACATGACATGTTTGACTTCGGTATCTCTAATTTGTAATTTGGATGTTGAGCTGATGTAAACTATAATTATAAACTCTACATAACGGACAGTAATGCTTTGGTAGCTGGCATAAGGCTGCGTTTCAAGAGCTCTTCTTACTATAATATTTAATAATATGTAATATGTCTTTTTTGTGGCTTTATACCAAACTAAATTAAGTTTAGCAAACAAAGGACACAATATTATAACAGTACAGGAGGAAGAATTATCTGGTGTTCATCATCATCATTTATTCAGTTAGCGTATTTTGCCATGTCACGTCAGAGGGAAAGTGACTGAAGTCGAGATACCAGGTCAGGATTGATTACATTATTAACTAAATATCGGTTAGTCTGGCACAAGGTAACGCAACTGGGTGGTCCTAAAAATATAAATCATTTGTTTAGTACATAACTCTTTCCTATCAATGAGGGATATCTTCAATGACCCCAAGTATTCTCAACGCTTTAACGAAGTTTGGTGGGTTTTGTTTTCACTCACCACACTTTACAGTATTACGTTTTTTTTTTAAAAATATTTTCATCCCAAACAAGGCAATAGAGTCACTAAGACGCTGGAGTTTATCGCGTGAGAAGAATATTATTAAAAAGAGGGGTTAATAAAAGAACGGTAATTATGGAGGCAGAAGATAACGATTGATATTGCATTTAAATTTTTGAAGATCAAAGTTAAGATGAAAGCAAGAAGCCGGAGTTCCACAAGCAAGAAGTGCAAGAGAAGAAACTATTAGCATAGAACTTACGGTTACAGCTAGCCATTTCATCTGTAAAATGATGAGACCTAACTACCAATCGATAACATATGGTAATGTTTCAAGAGCTCATCTCAATATAACATTCACTAATGGATAGAAACACCTTTTTGAGGTTTTATGGAAAACTAAATTGAGTTTAGCAAATAAAGGGCACACTGTTATAAAAGAAATGGGGGAGAGATATGCAACGTTATTTTGTGTAAAACTAATTGTCAGTCAGCGGCTAACAAATATCTTAATAAATTTTCTTATTTTATGATGAGTTTGCTTAAAAGCTATAATATGCTAATATTATAATATTATGCTATAATATTATGCTATTATACTGGTATTTGTTTCATTCAAACGATATACGGCACAAGACCCATTAAAAGGGGAATGAAATTTTGTAAGATAGAAGCCATCTTTCACTTTGGAAGAAAGTAAATTAACAATAACAATACTAATAAAAAATAACTAAAACATAACAAAATTAAAAAAAAAAAATGAAAAATGTAAGGCAAGGTAAAGCAATTATAAGAGAGTAGAAACAAAAGTGTGCATGCGCAAAAGGGATACAGTCAAGTTGTTATACAAATCAGACATCATGGCAAGAAAGAACAAATATATGATTAAGAACAAGAATTTCTCTTTTTTTATTGTCTAAGAAGAAAAACCCAGCAAGCATCTGGCGGCTTTGTCTATAAATTTAAGGTGGGAGTTTAGCAGTTATTCCCTTCGAATGAAATGTGGGAGACTGGACAACAGCTATGTGTGCACCCAGTGCAGTGATCAAACGGTGTTGCAGTGCGGAAGTCTTCGTTAAGTGAATGACCAGGGCGGAGAAATACCTTGATGGAATCAACCACCAAGTCTCTGTGACCAAAGCGAACATTTAAATTGGAGGACATCAGCTGTGATTTTACCTTGATAGGGATGGGATTCATTAAGTCGATTTGACCAAGACACGCAAAACGTGGCTTACAACCCAGAGACCCACCAGTTAAGGGATAGGCTTCATTATGTCTACATGTCCATGACCACTGCTACGCATAAATAAATACGTCTACGCGGCTTTCAACACAGAGACCCCACAATTAAGGGATGGGCTTTATTAGGTCTACATTGCCAAGGCCACCGCTACGCATAAATGAATATGTCTAAGTGGCTTTCAACACAGAGACCCTCCAATTAAGGGATGGGCTACGCATAAATGAATAAGTCTACGCGGCTTTCAACCCAGAAACCCACCGGTTAACGGATGGGCTTCATTAGGTCTACATGCCCAAGACTATCTCTACGCATAAATTAATACATCTAAGCGGCTTTCAACCCAGAGACCCTCCATTTAAGGGATGGGCTTGATTAGGTCTACATGGCCAAGACCACCGTTATGCATAAATGAATATGTCTACGCGGCTTTCAACACAGAGACCCTCCTGTTAAGAGATGGGCTTCATTAGGTCTAAATGCCCAAGACCACCGCTACGCATAAATGAATATGTCTACGCGGCTTTCAACACAGAGACCGTCCTGTTAAGGGATGAGCTTTATTAGGTCTACATACCCAAGACCACCGCTACGCATAAATGAATACGTCTACGCGGCTTTCAAACCCATATACTCTCCAGTTAAGGGAATGATGACGACGATAATTCCTTATCAGATCATTCTACCCATTATACACTCAATCCTGAAAATGTCAAACAATTACTCACGTCCTCTGTAGCTGTGTGCAGTATAGTGTCCAAGTCCTGAAATAATTCAAAATTCCCATTAGTAAATTCTGCCTGACAAACACTTTTTCAAAAGACATTTTCTCTAGCAATATTTCGATCAAACCGTGTTTAGTGTGTAAATTCCTCTCGGGGTGTTTGTAACACATCTATTTATCATCCCTTAGTTGCGTCTCTGTCTTTGGGCAGAGTGCACGCAGTGGCGACCCCGTCAATGTTCAGAGTCGCAACTGAGGAAAATTATACTGAGAGGTGCCGGCCCAGGGGAACAGATGCCCGAGGCCGCGTCTTCTTATTGCACTAGAGAAAGGGATCGGTGCTCACACCGAGGCCAGCGCAAGAGACCATTGCGGGGGCTGCGGACATTTTTTGTTCCTAGCCCGGGTGTACGGACTCGGGCTTCTCACTTTAAACTGACTTCGTGGGAGGTTGAGTAAATACAAATTTCGATCAAACCGGAGATGGAGTATTGCTGCCAAATCTCTACTGAAACTAGCGAATCCTCACTTTCCATCTTTGACAGAATTCAAAGACTATGACACGTCCTGGTAATTGAGGAATTATTTCTCACAATACTAGAACTTTCGCACAGACAAAACGTTACCAGCTTCTAGCAACTCTGTCATTTCAGATATTCTGATATTCCCATTCATTATAATTCTTCCAATAATAAAATGTGTGCATCAATATATCAATAATGATTAGATGAATATTTATCTGAAACGATTACTGTATAATACAATCTTCTTCTCCAAACTATTGCTTAAATAATAGGAGTTGTATCTAGGAAAATATATGTCATTTTCAAAAGATGTTAAATAACAAGCTGGGGCCCTTCTGTTAAGCTAATACCTGTACATCCTTTGTTTATATCTCGATCACATATTAATTGCGCCCTTGTTATAATATTTGTATATGTCTTTTCATAGTAGAGCTGGAAAGTGTCGAAAGGCGTTTCATTTCAACTTTTTCATCAACCTCATATAGCCTGATACAATTTTGCAGAAAGGTGATGTAAGGTCATAGCAATCCATGAGAAAAATTTCAATGGATGAATAATGATGCTATCATTTTATAAATTAAAAGACTCTATTAAAAAAGAAGCAAACAATGTTGGCTACTTTTACATCAACCTTATATGGCGGGATACCATTTAGCAGAAAGAAGGCCTTAGGTCATAGCAAGCCAGCGGAATTATTTCAATGGCTGAATAATAATGCTATGAATTTATATGAATAAAAAAAGCTAAAATTTCATGCAGCCAAATACGATGGGATATCCAGATGAGTTGAAATATGGCGTAAGGTTACAGGAAGTTAGTGTAAATACTTTGATGACTGAATAAGGATGCTTTGAATTTGTATGAATAAAAGATGTTAAATAAAATGCTGGAGCCCTTCTTTTAAGCTAATACCTGTACATCCTTTGTCTACATCTCGATCTCATATTGTTTCCTCCCTATCTTGTTATAATATTTGTATATGTTTTTCACAGTAGAGCTGGAAAGTGTCGAGAGGCGTTTCAATAGGCAAATGACGAACAGAAGGGTGGGATACAATTTAGTAGAAAGATGTTCTAAGGTCAAGGGGAAAATAACCAGAGGAAATATTTCAATGGCTGACTAATGATGCTATGAACTTATATAAATAAAAAAAATATTTTTAAAAAAAGCAAACAATGTTTGCAACTTTTACATCAGCCTCGTATGGTGGGATACAATTTAGAAAGTTGATCTAAGGTCATAGCAAACTAGGGGAGCTATTTCAATGGCTGAATAATGATGCTATAAATTTATATGAATAAAAGAAAATCTAAAATTTCGGGACGCAATTTCATGCAACCAAATACGATGAAATATCCAGATGAGCTGAAATGTGGCGTAAGATTAGTGTAAATACTTTGATGGCTGAATAAGGAATAAAAGATGTTAAATAAAATGCTTGGACCCTTCTTTTAAGCTAATACCTGTACGTCCTTTGATCACATCTCGATCCCATATTGTTTGCGCCCTATCTTGTTATAATATTTGTATATGTTTTTCCCAGCAGAGCTGGAAAGTGTCGAGAAGCGTTTCATTGTAATGAAAATAGATAATGCCCTCTCACCTACGTACTTAAAAATTAGATTTTTCACAAAAAGTTATGACAGCCCTGAGAAATGAGCAGAATTACAATAACGGAAAGGAAGATGGAAGGGGCAGAATTTAGCCCCGCCTATGCGGAGTAATGGTGTGAGATGTGAAGTGAAGCAGGTTGGACTCACGGGAGGAACAATCATTTCCAAATGACGAACTGAATGTGGCCTCTTTTTCGCTGTTATATTCATGACGTTTGTATCTGCCTTTTATTAAGCTAATACTTTGCACGATTAGTGTCACTTGGTTGAATTTCGAAGTCATCCTTTTTCAAATCCGCACTTTCCTAATGTTTTCTTTCTTTTCATGTTTTTTCCAGTCATTATAGTGTTTAATGATTCGTCGTATAGCATTTTTTCTACTTGTAATTATTGTTCATCTGGTTGCAGTAATATGTTGTTGCTTTGTTATATTTTTTTTTACAGGTGTCATGTATTTTTTATAAGGATAATTTTATTTATTTATCGATGAGTTTGTGTTGACTCAGAAATATTCACTGGTAAGAGAATTTAGATTTTCTCTATATAACTTTCAGGACATTGGATACCATAGTTTATTATATATATATATATATATATATATATATATATATATATATATATATATATATATATATATATATATATCGCCTGCATTGTGACCATGAGACCAGGTTCGAATCTCACCATGGTCGATTTGTCAGAAGAAACATTCAGATGTTATAGGACTGGAGAGAACCTTTGGAAAGTGTCTGAAAACTATACCACAGGTTGAACCAAGCCTTGCGAGTGAAATTTGGCAAATGGAACCCTTGAGGGCTGTCGATAGCTGTGCTAGAACGAATTAACAAGTCATCGTGGAAGAGGAATTGAGCGTGATGGCCTTGTTCAAATTGTTGATCACGATAGATAACACACTCTTTCCCAGAAACTGTAAGTAACGTCTGCTCAGCATAGTGGGGGTTAAATAGCAAGCGTCTGTAAAAGGGTTTGGCTAACCGCCCTAGTAGTCGTGTATCCTCGAATACTAGTGGCTATATATATATATATATATATATATATATATATATATATATATACCTTGTGCAATTTCATTGAAACAAAATTCTTATTTACATTTTGTGTAGTGCACATGTTAGTACTTCGTATGTCCATCCCACGAAGGTGTTCCTTGCAGATTGGCCACAGATTCTCGATTGAATTTAAATTGGGAGAATTTCCAGTCCAGGATATAGTACTTTGAATTGCCCACTGTTAAGGCTTATCCAGTGTGTTCATGCGACGTTACAGTTTTCGTCCGCCTCCTTGGAGTAACGGACATTGCAGACAATAGCCCTAGGAAAACTAATCGAACGTCGAGAAAATAGTGTCTGGGTGTGATATAAATCTGATGTAATCACGGATGACGCAATATTTTCAAGACTAAACAAATTTCACCACACGCCCAAAAAACAGATTCATATGACGGCACACCACAGCAAAGAACCTAATCCTAGGAAAAAATAGAAATCGACTACAACAGGTCACTCCAGTGGGTCTAAAACTGAGTCTATGCTCAAAGAAAGGAAACTAAAGGTGATGTTTCAATTAATTTAGTCAAGGGTGTTTATATATATATATATATATATATATGTGTGTGGGGGGGTGTTTCATTAAATAATATAGACAAGTGTTGTCTATTTATTTTATGTATATAGCTTCAAGAATTTTTAGTGTGTGCGTGTGTGTGTGTGTATATATATATAAAATAAATAATAATGTAATAAAGTATGTTGAACACGTTTGCTTCTTATACTTAGATAGAGATAAAAAATAAACAAAAATATAATAACATTGATAATAAGACTAATAATAGTTGATTTATATTAGTAGGAATAGTTAATTTAAAGCCCAAATACCTAAACTTCAATAAAACATTTGAATATTTTCATAAATTTGGCAGATTGCTGAGTAGTTAAATAATTATATTAAAATCCTGTTAACTCTATATTCGTCAAGTAATTTTTACATATATGCCTACCATAGAAAAAAATTTCACAAATAAGATCAATGTCAAACCTTTATAAACATCCACCTTTTGTGTTATATCATTTTCGGCGCTATTTTAAACTAAAATAAGTGATATGTGTTTAAGATCAGATTAATTCATCTTTAACTCAGCTAATATTCCTCAAATAATGTTTCAGAAAAGTACATTTTGTTTTTGAATAATGTTTTAATAAAGAGAAATAGTTTATTGAATTTTAAGTATTTTTGCTTTAAATTAACTGTAGTTCAGTCAGTTATATGCTATGCATGATACACACTTAGGCGATCATGTATCTTTTAATACATGACTGACGAGGCAATTTTTTCCCGCAGAAGGTTGCTATTTCTTTCTGCGGTAGATAAGTTGTCATTCAAGTTCGGTCCTGCTATTTATCCATAGCTGGTAGGAGAAGAAGAAAATTCATACCCTTCCCAAGGTTATTAACAAGTAAGTGAATGTAATGGATTCGACTGGAATTCGAACTCGTCTCTGCGATTTCTCACTCCGAGCCGCTATCCATTACTCTACTATACTGTTCTTACTTTCTGATAATTTCGTGTATGGACGTCTATATTTACAAAATACATCACGTTTATACACTGACGAAATAAAAAATTAAAATACTTTTAAAAATACCGGGGGACACGGAATTGTAGTAAGTTTTCACGTTTATGATTAGCAAATATAGTTTCTTCTTAATAACAATCTCACCTATCCGCTACAAATACAGAATTTTAAAAGATTTAAAACTCTGTAAATTACTATTATTCAAATTCAATCCTTCTCCACGCCAACATTTTCGGTTGTTACAAGTTTAAAATATCTTTCTCACATAGGTCTTCCTACCTTGGTCCGATACATTCAATGACCTCAGTGCATGAATATGATAGCAAGGATTGTATTTAACAAATATTAACTCCGGCTGGATTTTCAAGATTTTTAAAAAGCAATTCACCCCAAGCAAGGCGGGAGTGCCACTAGTACTCAAGGAGTTACAGACGATTGAGAACAAGAGTAAAGAGGCATTTTGGGGGAAAGTATAGAGAAGGATGGTGAACAAGCTCAGGGTGTCAGATGTTGATTGACATTACACTTAAATATTTGAAGATTATAATCATCGGGGAAGCAATTGAGGGGATGGGAGTTCCACAGACGGGAAGTGCGGGAAAATTAGCTGTTTGAATAGAAGAGATGGTTACATTTTGACAGTGAAAGGGTGGAACCGAGATGTCATCCTGGTAGCTCGCTTAAATTCATGTAAACGGAGAACCAGCGAACGTAGTAGAAGTTATCCTTACAAATATATCTACTTCAATGGAATTTAGCAAAAGATAAAAAACCAACGCCAACCGGAAGCAGAAATGGAAATTAACGAATTTTGTCATAAAAATAAACTGTACAAAAACTTAGACAAATATTAGAAAATGTTATTTGTTTCCATAAATGTTAAATTTTCTATCCGAATTTTTTCATTCTTTTTCGATAATTTATTTATTCGTTTATCAGGAATTTTTAATTATCCGAAAAGATATTTCCAAAAACCCCAGTCAGAATTTTCCCGGGAAACTGAGGTAGTCATGTATTCCACTTACCATCATTTTCATATTTCATATCTGAAAAGTAAAAACAAAACATAAAGCAATTAGCTCGTATATAACTAGGAAATCACTTTGACTGAAATTTCATATTTCATATAATTTGACATATTTTTTTAAGAAAATAAGCAGGACAAACACTTGAACAAAGAATTTGTTATTTGATTTTATAAATGTTAAATCTATTTTCGAAATTGAGGTGTTTATTTTTCGATAATATACATATTCAATTATCCTGAATTTTGAATTATCTGAACAGACGTTTCCAACAACTCCTGTCACAATATTCCCGTGAATTCGAACTCGTACTGTATTTCATTTATTAGGTTGGTGCAAAAATAATGACGTAATAATGTCGTTCTTTGACGTTAAAAAATACGTCAAAAAATGACATTATTACGTCATTATTTTTTGCACCAACCTAATACCATCATCTCTGTATTATAATACTGAAGTGTTAAAACTATACAGAAAGCAAACAATTAGTTCACATATAACTAAGACTTCATGTTGGCTGAAATTGATTATTTTAAGCATTTCACTCCAAGCAAGGCGGGAGTACCACTAGCACGCAAGAGGTTACAGAGATTGGGAGCAAGTATAAAAAGGCGTGAAAGATGAAAGGAAGGACGGGGAATTAGATTAAGGCATCTGGAGATGCCGATTGACATTGCATTTGAATAATTGAAGATTATAGCTATCAGGGAAGCAAGTAAGAGGAAGGGAGTTCCACAGACGGGAAGTACGAGACATGAATCTATTGGAGTAGAAGAGATATCTACATTTAACTGTTTCGACACTGAAAGGGTGGGACTGAGATTAAATTCATACAGTACATACATAATACTACTCTTGTGAAAAGTATACTTATCCCTCCCAAGTTATGGGTTAAATAGTAGGACTTATATTTGATAAGATTATTTTTATCCTAAAACAATGGTAAAGCAATATTTACTGGGCAAGAAATATTTATTCTCAACAATCCAAAATATGTTTCGGCGCTAAATACCCCAGAACCGGTTGAGAAGCCGTGAGAAACAAAACAATCATACAAAAAAGTGTGCTGTATAGCAAAATAAACTAAATTCGACTGAAATTGCTACACTTGTCTCATTAATGAATGAGCGTATATATACTCTCCACGACGAACATGCAACTGAATTCATCCTCACACAACTATGTTTTTTTACCGGTACGTGAGACAATCCAGGTAGAGGGTTACGTAAGGAGGCAATTTGTTTGCCAACCAGCGAAAGTAGATCTTCGGAGCGATTACCGTGAATGTATTCGTAAAAATGGCAGACGAGAGCGACGGCACGTCTGTGAGAGAGCGACTGTAAACAAGATGCCAGATCAGGACCAATCACATTGCATATCAGTCTCTGGATTTAGTCGAGGACCTTAAGACGAACAGCTCATTTTCTTAAAATTCAACACATTATTTTCAAAATAAATACATTGTGACAAAACCTTGAACAAAGCATGTATTATTTGATGATATAAATGATAATTCTATATCCAAAATTGAGTTTTTTTTTCTTTCGATAATTTAGGTTTTCAGTTATCCGGAATTTTGTATTATCCAAATAGATTTTTTCAACATCATTCCCAGTAAGTCCGGTTAATCGAATTAGTATTAGAAACTACTTACCTGCATTTTCTTTTTCATACTTTGCATCTGTAAATTGAAAACAAAATAAAAAGTAAGCAATTAGTGCGCAAATAAATGATGATTTACATATACTACCTTTCAAAATATATAAATATGCATATACAAACGTTCTTCATTTAAAATTATAAAATTTTATCAGAGGATGACATAACGAAGCGTTTTGGAAGTTAACAGTCGATAAAATTGTAAATAGAAAGGTAGTCTGAAAAACAGGGTTAAAATGTTTACTACTACTCCAATATATTTATAACTTTACAATTAAAACATTATGCACAGCTTATTGACACATTTCTTTTTTACTTTTTAAGGCAGTCACCATCAATTTTATTGCACTTTTCCAGCCGTTAACGGGCGCTTAAAATATGCTCCTCAAAAAACGTAGCTTCCATTTTATATATTTACAACAATGAGTCAATCATTAAACTGCGCAAAAGAACAAAAATACCTGCGTTTGCGCACAGCCAGTGAGGAATAATCAGCAAACGTTAAAAAACATCAGGATAATCCTAGATTAGGTGCAGAGTTTTCAACACTTTTCGATTCATCAAAAGTAATATGCTTTCAAAGCGAAACTTTCAGCTGTCGGTCTTTTTTTTTTTTTTTTTTTTTTTTTTTAATGAGAACGCATTCATAGAAACAGATTAGATTTATCCGTAATAGCACAAGTAAAGGTAATATTATTTTAGTCTTGGAAATGACGAGTGTTAGGAGTATAGTACTGAAGTAGACTTTTAGAAGGAATCGGAAATCCAATCCTAAACAGGAAACAAAGGATAAACCACTATTCCTGTTCAAAAGACTGGGGAAAAGTGTGAGCCGGACCATAAGTGAAGCTATCTACTCGAATTCAAATTCCAGTTTCAGATTTTAAAAAAGGCCTACTTCTTTGATTAGATATTGTCACTGATTACTACTACTGCTTGAACCTGGTAACACAATACAGTCTATCGGATCTTAATTGGAGAGAAATGAACAGAAGAAGCAAACTCTATTACTTCGAGAATTGCCAAATCTGCAGTTAAGAGATAATGGCTCAGAATGAAAAAATCAGCCAAGTATGTTACGTTCGTTAACACTGCTCTTGTGAAAGGTATACATCCAACTCATCTCTCCCCAGCTATGGGTTAAATAGTAGGACTTGTATTGATAAGATTATTTTTGTCCTAAAACAATGGTAAAGCAATATTTACTCGGCAAGAAATATTTATTCTCAACAATCCAAGATATGTTTCGGCGTTAAATACCCCAGAACCGGTTGAGAAGCCGTGAGAAACAAAACAATCATACAAAAAAGTGTGCTGTATAGCAAAATAAACTAAATTCGACTGAAATTGCTACACTTGTCTCATTAATGAATGAGCGTATATATACTCCCACCGACGAACATGAAATCAAGCAACTGCGTTCATCCTCACGCAACTACGAATTTTTTTACCGGGCCGGGAGCCAGTCCAAGTAGAGGGTTACGTTTGGAGGCAATTTGTGCGGATAGGACTGGAAGATAACGCTTAACCCTAGCCTTGAACAGGTTAAGATTGTATTGATCTCGGAAACATCCTTTTGGGACTCGGTTCAACAGAGAAAAGTTCGCAGAAGAAGCTGTTCCAGCGGAAATTACTTCTCACCGATGGAATACGGAGGAAATGTGGATGATTTGCTATTATGTAAGTGGCATAACGTGTTCTTGCCGTGAAGGTTTGAAGTGGCGGGACCAGGTAATGTAGTTTGTTGAAGGAATTTCCATGAATGAAGTGATAGAGAAGCGAGTGGCATGCCACATCCCACCTGTGGGAGAGGGATTGGGGCGTGGAGAATAATTCGTTACCTGCAAAGGCTCAGAGAAGATTTTGAACTGGAGAGTAAAATCTGAGTAGCTCATTCCCAAATATGACACTCCATTTTTGGCCTGATCTGGCTCTTGCAAAGTTAGAGGATAACAGGAGGAGCAAAAGGTATTTACTTGAGCAGTAGAGGGAGCCGACCATTTTACTTGCAACGGATCGTACGTATAAGTTCCATTTGAGATCAGGTGCAATTCTGAAGCCCAATAGTCTTTCAAAGCACAGATCCTCTCCGAGGGGACATCAGTTCATCCTGATTGGTGGTAATTAGAGTTTCGATCGGCGATGATGGAATGTAACTAGCTCGGTCTTCGAGGCATTGCATGTAAACAGCTAGTTTTTATCCCACTGGGTAGTTGTGCAAGATCAGAAGATGACGGATAATGAGACCTAGGCTTGTCACCTCATTCCAGGAATTGCACACACCAATCGTAAACAACTAGGCAAAAACTTTGCAAGGCAGGGAAGGAATTCATGGCAACTTTGTTTGTCAATGCGAAAGGGGTGAAGCTTCTGGACTTTATATCTCATGATCAGGCAGTTAACGCAATCGGATAGTATGAATTACTGTAATAAATGGCGGAAGCTGTTCGTCGAAAGAGACCATGGCGTTTGCGCTAGGATGTCATCCCATTGGCCCAAAACAACCTATACACGGAAAATCTTATTCCAGTGATATGGCGGTTTATCGCTATTTCATCTTTCTGACTGTGATCTGTTTGCGTCTCATAAAACAATATGTATACAAGAACTGGTTCCACACAGGCGATGCTGTTACTGCAGAAGTGCAAGATTAGTTGCGCTAGATTGACATTATATCATTTGAGGAGGTTATAAATGCTCATACACAGGGGAT